>CM029548.1:680011-962511 GCA_017141385.1 Sogatella furcifera | reverse complement strand
CCTCTGTCAGTGTCAGCTGAGACAAAGAGGCTAGCTTCGTTCGCCTGCAAATTCCGTTCAGTAGGGGTTTGAAATTTATTGAGCACAGCATTTCTACACCTAATCTGGACCTGTTTACCTAATTGCAACATTTTCTGCCAATTTGTTCTAGAAAAATCTAAGAAAAACTCCGAAAATTCCAAAAAATAGTAAAACGCTAATATTAAGCGTAACCTTGGGAAGTATATCGGTCATAGTTTGAAACTTGATTCAATATCTTCCTAATTAGTTCATCTATGATCTCGCTGAATCATTGAATTTACAGTTAGGATTGGTCGTATCAAGGTGTAAGATATGTAACCCATAACACATCTACAATTTTGAAAACCTGACTACTGGCGTTATCTTAAACAGATTTCAAAAATATTTTAACACAACATTTCTAGACCTTATCTGAACCTGCCCACCAAATATCAACATTTTCTACCAATTGGTTCTCGAAAAAATGAGGAAAACGCCGAAAAACTCTAGAAAAACTAAAATATTTGGTGTATCCATGAAAAGTTTTTAAAAGCCGTTCTTAGCACGCGACTAAATGTCCAACTGAACATGCCTGCCAAACTTGAACGCATTCGGTTCAGTGGATTTTTAGTTCTGGTGGTGAATGAATGAATGAATGAATCAGGGCCATTTCGCTTTTATATAATAGAGATTAGCCCATAACATCAAGTTCACTCCAAACACGCCTAGAAGACAGTATGGACGTGGAATGTCATTGGCTAACAAAATGGGAGGAGCTTTGATCACACTGAGCTGCTATTGGTCGAGAACGAACAGAGGCAAAGAACGCCCATTTTCTGTAATGGCGTCTGTATTAGAAACGGAGTCTACATTGGCTACATATTTCGACGGGGAAAATCTTCCATTCTTCAAAATTGTTTGTGTAATAAGTGATATCGGAAAGAGTCTTATTGAATAAGTCTGTCCAAGCAAAGAAGACATTCTGGCAAGATGGGGAAATGACTTCAGCTTGGTCAATACTAGTTCAAAAATTGTAAACTTGGTCTCTAATTGTAGACTAGAATGTCTCCTACCATTTTTAATCAAATATAGGAAATTATATAATTGGTTTAATCCTGACCCCTACGCTGTAAAGACAGAAGGGGGTCAAGAAACAGAAGAAGAAGAAGTTTAATCCTAAATTGTTTAATTTGAACCAATATTGACCGAGCTGGAGTTATTTTCCCATCTTGTCAGAATGTCTTCTTTGCTTAAAGAGTCTATCTATACCAATCATAGTTTCCAATTACCCGTATTCTAGTCATAGTTACAGTCTGTCCATGCAAAGAAGACCCTTGGGCAAGATGTGAAAATGACTCCAGTTTGGTCAATATTGGTTTAAAAATTATTGATTTGGTCTTAATCGTAGGAAACATTCTGAGACTACAATTTGAGACCAAATCAATATTTTTTAACCAATATTGACCGAGCTGTAGTCATTTTCTCATCTTGCCAGAGGGTCTTCTTTGCATGGACAGACTGTAACTATGTTTAGAATACGGGTAATTGAAAACTAGGGAATATTCTGAGACCACAATTTGAGACCAAATCAATATTTTTCAACCAATATTGACCGAGCTGTAGTCATTTTCACATCGTGCCAAAGGGTCAACTTTGATTGGACAGACTGTAACTATGTTTAGAAAACGGGTAATTGAAAACTAGGAAATATTCTGAGACCACAATTTGAGACCAGATCAATATTTTTCAACCAATATTGACCGAGCTGTAGTCGTTTTCTCATCTTGCCAGAGGGTCTTCTTTGACAGACTATGGATAGTTTTCAAGTAGAAACATTGTCCTTTAAGGTTTTTTTCTGTGGTTCATTTCCAAAAATTATTCCACAAACATTTAAATAAATATAAATGTTTAAACATTTGAACATAATCTTGTTTACTACATGTAAAATTGCTTGGAAGAATTATGTACTATTACGGTATTGTCATGTAGTGTGTCCGAGCAGAGAATACCCTCTGGCAAGATGGGAAAATGACTCCACCTTGGTCAATATTTGTTGAAAAAATATTGATTTGGTCTCAAATTGTAGATCAGAATGTTTTCTTCGATTTGAGACCAAATTAATAATTATTGAACAAATATTGACCGAGCTAGAGTCATTTTCTCATCTTGCCAGAGGCTCTTCTTTGCTTGGCCAGACTATAACAGCGGTATGAGACCGTATAAAATTCTCAAGCTCGTCACACAAAGTACCAAACTAATTTGCGAAAGATGTTTAACATTTTTTGAAAAATAAGCTATTACGAAATAAACGACTGAACCAGGGATCATCTTCTCGTATAAAAGACATGACGTCATCGTCATGATCATCATCATTCTTTGCAACAATCTAGACTGTTCATCCAACAAGGTAGTGACGCAAGCCTCACAGCCATCTTGATCTACATATATATTGCTTGCGCTCTTTGCAACGCCTTTTTTCAGGGCTCGCTTCTTTATATTTGCAAACGCTATGGAAACTTATACTCAGCTACAAAACAATCCGGCCCTATTTCCTCTTCTTTCAACTTTTTCTTCTTCTTCTTCTTCTTCTTCTTCTTCTTCTTCTTCTTCTTCTTCTTCTCCTCCTCCTTCTTCTTCTTCTTCTTCTTCTTCTTCTTCTTCTTCTTCTTCTTCTTCTTCTTCTTCTTCTTCTTCTTCTTCTCCTCTTTCTTTATTCTTCTTCTTCTTCTTCTTCTTCTTCTTCTTCTTCTTTCTCTTCTTTTTCTTCTTCTTCTTCTTCTTTTTCCTTCTTCTTCCTCCTTTACTCTTCTTTTTTCTTTCTTTTCTTTTACTTCTTCTTTTCTTCTTCTTCTCCTTCTTCTTCTCCTTTTCTTCTTCTTTTTCTTCTTTCTTCTTCATCTTTTCCTTCTTCTTCTCCTTTTCCTCTTTTCCTTTTCTTTCTCTTTTCTTCTTCTTCTTCTTCTCTTTCTCTTCTTTCTCTTCTTCTTCTCCATCATCTTCCTCTTCTTCTTCTTCTCCTTCTCTTCTTCTTCTTCCTCCTCCTCCTTTTTCCTCCTTTTTCTTCTTCTTCTCTCTTCTTCTCCTCCTTCTTCTTCTTCTTCTTCTTCTTCTTCCTTCTCTTCTTCTTCTTCTTTCTCCTTCTCTTCTTCTTCTTTCTCTTCTCTCCTTCTTCCTCTCTCCTCCTCCTCCTCCTCTTCTTCTTCTTCCTCCTCCTTTATTCTTCTTCCTTCTTTCTTTTCTTCTTCTTCTTCTTCTTCTTCTCTCCTTCTCTCTTTCCTTTCTTCTTCTTCCTTCTTCTTCTTCTTCTTCTCCTCATCTTTCTTTCTTCTTTTTCCATTTCCTCCTTTCTTCTTTTTTTCTTTTTCTCATTCTTTTCTTCTTCTTCTTTTTCTTCTTCTTCTCCTACTCTTTCCTTCTTTCCTTTTTCTTCACTTCCTCTTCTTCTTTTCTTTCTTCTTCTCTTCTTCTTTCTTCTTCTTCTTCTTCTTCTTCTTCTTCTCCTATCCTCCCTCCTCCTTCTTCTCCTTCTTCTCCTTCTTCTTCTTCTTCCTTTCTCTTCCTCTTTCTTCTTCTTCTTCTTCTTCTCTTCTTCTTTCCTCTCCTTTTCTTCTCTCCTCCTTCTTCTTCTTCTCCTTCTTCTTCCCTCTTCTTCTTCCTCCTCCTTCTCTTCCTCCTCTTTTCTTCTTCCTTCTTCTTCTTCTTCTTCTTCTTTCTTCTTCTTCTTCTTCTTCTTCTTCTTCTTCTTCTTCTTCTTCTTCTTCTTCTTCTTCTTCTTCCTCCTTCTTTTATCTTCTTTGGTTCTTTTTCTCTCTTGCTCGCCGCCTCAAATCTAAACGCAATATTTGCATGAAACGATCCAACCAGAGTCGAAAGTTCGTCTTTTATTTGCTACGCTCACACACAATAATATAGCCCTACCTACAGTCTGTCCAAGCAAACAAGACATTCTGGCAAGATGGCGAAATGACTCCAGCTCGGTCAATATTGTTTCGAAAATTATGAATTCGGTCTTAAATTGTAGAACAGAATGTTTCCTACAATTTGAGACCAAATGTATAATTATTGAACTGATATTGATTGAGTTGCAGTCATTTTTCAATCTTGTCAGAATGTCTTCTTTGCTTGGACAGACCATTATACTCTATATACTGGGCGATTCCTACTTTTCTTCAAATTTTCTTCCGTCAATGTTTATTTCAATCACTTTCTCTTCCAAGTATTTTAGTAGTAGGTTCTGTGGTTAATTCTTTTGTTGTACAGTATTTTTATCCCTTCTCCTTCTCCTACTCTTTTTCTTCTTTCATTTCCTTTTAATTATTCTATCCTTCAACCTCGTTGAACCAGAGGATTGGATTTATTAGATATAGTTACTCTATGCTTAGAGTAATTTCAGAACAAGAAACCCTATATTATATGCACAGAATAAAGACTCGAACTAATATAGTATGGCGAAGCAGAAAAGAGCCTCTGGCAAGATGGGAAAATGACTCCAGCTCGGTCAATATTGGTTCAAAAATTATCAGTTTGGTCTCAAATTGTAGATCAGAATATTTCCTGCAATTGAGACCAAATCAATCATTTTTGAACCAATATTGACCGAGCTGGAGTCATTTTCCCATCTTGCCAGAGGCTCTTCTTTGCTTGGCCGGACTATACTGTTCATACATAAACTTTTATAATATTATGCAGAGCAAGAAACAATGTTGACGAACCGAATATTTTATATAATATGAGTGTTATTGTTACTAAAATAATTATTATATTATTATGCAGGATGAGAACTAATGTTGACAAATTGCTGATATTTTGTGGTAAATATTTTTCTAAATATTGGTTCAAAAATTATCAGTTTGGTCTCAAATTGTAGATCAGAATATTTCCTGCAATTGAGACCAAATCACTCATTTTTGAACCAATATTGACCGAGCTGGAGTCATTTTCCCATCTTGCCAGAGGCTCTTCTTTGCTACCCAATATAGTGCAATTATTTGAAATCGGTGAACAATGAATATCGTTCAGTATTCAAAATCAAACGTGCGATTATAATTTTCAAATAATAGCGCTGAAATAAGTCAAGATGGCGGATCTTTTTCATCCAATTAGGTCCATTAGTTCACACTTTGTCCACTTACTACTAGGGCTCTATAAAAAGGGCTCTTTTTAGTGCATTTCATTTGAAAAAATGCACTATTGGTCTTGCCCTGACAATCAAAAATTTATGATGTGATATATTTTTTACACGTTTCCGAGCCCATAGAACACGAATCTGATGTCCGTTCAAATTCATATATCTCTATATATATACATATTTATTTATGTAAAGTTTCTTGTTAACACGATAACTCCCGAAGGGCTTGTCGGAGAGCGACCAAATTTTGCACAAAAATCATTAGTGTTAATATCTCGGTCAAGTTCGTTAACCAGCCAAATTGGTTCAAGGGTAGGGGGTGAAATTAGGGGATCAAAATTTTGAAAAATCACTACAAACCGACCAATAACGTGATCGTTTTGAAAATTGGTGGGCATAATACCCTTATTATTCCCTACAATTTGAGCCATAAACGAAAAAATCCAATCAAAAATGGCAGAGAAAATGGCGAATAACACAATGCCAAAAATTGTGTTTTTCGAAAACGGCGCCTTTGAATTCATACCCTGAATAGTTCATTATGAGTCATATGATTTGAGCCATCATAGAATTGCATTTGAAATGCACTCTTTCCGACCGCCAGCTGCCGGAGCGAATTTTTTTATAGAGCCCTACTTACTACTGCTTCCAATGCAAGGGAGATAAAAATTCTTTCCTTGTTCCAGTTAATAAGGCTTGAATTTAAGTTCCAGTGAATGAGAAGCAAATGAATGGTTTTGATCTACCACTTTTTTCTCTTATTACATAATTTTGAAAAATAATCGCAAAGAATAGAAATAAAAATTCGCTCCGGCAGCTGGCGGTCGGAAAGAGTGCATTTCAAATGCAATTCTATGATGGCTCAAATCATATGACTTATAATGATCTATTCAGGGCCGGTTTCTCCAAGTTAATCTGAATTTTGGATTAAACCATCAGCTGGCTCAACTGAAACACAAGTTGATAAAAGTGACCATACACTGACAGCTGATAGTTTAAACTAAAATTTCAGTTAAACGTATTTGGAGAAACCAGCCCTCAAAGGCGCCGTTATCGAAAAACACAATTTTTGGCATTGTGTTATTCGCCATTTTCTCCGCCATTTTTGATTGGATTTTTTTCGTTAATGGCTCAAATTGTAGGGAATAATAAGGGTATTATACACACCAATTTTCAAACCGATCACGTTATTGGTCGATTTGTAGTGATTTTTCAAAATTTTCATCCCCTAATTTCACCCCCTACCCTTGGACCAATTTGGCTGGTTAACGGACTTGACCGAGATATTAACACTAATGATTTTTGTGCAAAATTTGGTCGCTCTCCGACAAGCCCTTCGGGAGTTATCGTGTTAACAAGAAAATGTACATATATAAATATAATATATATATATATATATATATATATATATATATAGAGAGAGAGAGAGAGAGAGAGAAAGAGAGAGAGAGAGATATGAATTTGAACGGACATCAGATTCGTGTTCTAGGGGCTCGGAAACGTGTAAAAAATATATCACATCATAAATTTCCGATTGTCAGGGCAAGACCAATAGTTCACTTTTTCAAATGAAATGCATTAATAAATAAAAACAAAAATAATGGAAACAATAAGTCAATCAAATCACGCATAAATAAAAAAACTTTCTACTCCGGAACATATGAAAGCAAGAGGAAGAAGAAACATTTCAATACAATTTTCCAGATGTTGAATCTTTAACCAAAACCGCCCGGCCTAGAATTTGATTCCAGTCATAACGGTGTAGATATACATTGACAATCAATAATTCAGTTTATCAAGAAAAATTCTATTCAAGGAATTCTCTATTCGAATTCGAAATTTGTGTTTCAATTGAATTTGAAATTAATTATTCCGGTGATAGAGAATTATCAGTGAAGTATGATTGGACAGTGATTATCAGAACAGTATTTCCTGAGGTTTGATGATATTAACTGGTTCATCGTAATAATAATTGTTTTTGGTTACTTTCTTGTTCAATCGTTATTCTTTAAAGTTTAAAAGTTTACTGGTTTACTGATAAAGAAAAACGCTAGACAATAAGCGGCTTTTATAAATTTCATAATTTTCTCCAGTTAGTGTTTTTCAAGTTTATTTTTGTCTCGTTTCTCTGTTTTTTCTCAAATCGAACTTGTTTTCTTACCAACAGACAATTCACGACAAATTAATTTTATTTATACTTAAAAAACCCCTACTCAAACTATTACAAATATTTTCTTATCGTTATTGCATTTTCGTCGTTCAAATTCATTATTTCGATCATTCTATTACTTTTTTAACATAAGCCTACTTATTAAAACTAACTCCATGTTTTGATTTAATTAAACGTTCGTTCATTTCCAATATTTCACAGTTCAACCACTCTAGTCAAACTCAATGGTTTACTTCCAAATTAATCAAAATACGCACAAATAACAAGACCTAGTTGAACTTGACTCAATTACACCCGACTCAACTACTAGTAAAACACTTGAAAAAAGGGAAATACTCAATTAAAACTCAATCCAGCTTTGAAGACCATGAACAGCGTAAGATTGTCAAGTAGCAGGCTTTGTTCCTCAATTCGCTCAAAACTATTTTTTAACAATTCATCAATTTATGTTGCAATACAATCATCAATGTTTGATTCTATATCTATGCATCTCCCAGAAAATAAATATTTTGCAAGAGCTTTTTCTGTCTTCAGAATCAGCTCTAGCTTGCCTCAAGTGACTGATAAAACGTGCTTAACCAATACGCGATTAACCAAGTCCTACTTACCTATGAATCTCCCAAAAAATACATCCTTTGTAAAAGCTTTCTCCTGCTTCACGTTCAACTCTATCTTGCCACAAGTGACCCTCAAGGCAAGCTTAACAAGGTTCTACTTAACGAATTCCTGTTTACCCAATTCCTGTTTACCGAATTCTTGTTTACCGAATTCCTGTTTACCGAATTCCTGTTTACCGAATTCCTGTTTACCGAATTCCTGTTTACCCAATTCCTTTTTACCCAAATCCTACTCGACCCAGGCGGAAAGCGACGAAGACTTTGATTGCCGTTTCGAAACCTACTTCAACAAACCGGACATTGACGGCTGGGAGGTGCGCCAAGGCATCAACAATCTGATTGGCTACGACCTGGTGCCCGATCCGCGGATCATCTGCGCGGTTCTGAAGGCGTGCCGCCGCGTGAGCGACTACTCGCTGGCGGTGCGGTTTTTGGAGGCGGTGAAGTTCAAGTGCGGCAAGCGGGTGGACGTGATCTATCCGTACATTTTGCAGGAGATTGGGCCGACGCTGAGTGAGCTGGGGGTGGATACGCCGGAGGCATTGGGCTACGATAAGCCGGAGCTGTGGTTGGAGAGTGTTCATAATATGGATTGAGAGATTGATGTTTCATTGCTGGATTGAAGGATAGAAGATTGTCCTTACTGGGATGACATAGAAACCTTAATGTGAACTGAGGAGATTGTTTAGTGTGTTTAAAAGATGGATGAGAAATTGTGACTTGGTTTGAATTGAGAAGATTGTTCAGTGTTTGAAAGATGATTGGAAAAGTTAACTATTTCTCAAGGTGAAATACCTCAAAACATTCGAACTTCTTCATATGCATTGATGAATTTTTCAGTAACGTATTAAAAAGATTGTTAGAACCAGGGTAACTTGTCAATTGAGAACTATGACTCTGTTTTTAAAGTTTTCCATTGTTATCTGAATTCCATTTTAAATTCTATTCAGATGTTCATTTGAAGAAAATATATTACAAAACAATTTCTAAAATACTTGTGAATCATGTTTTTCTTCGCTGGTTTTTCTATCCTAATTTATGATTGTGTTTTGTCTATACTTTTCAATGGTTTTGTTAATTATTAAAATTGAAACATAAACAATAAAATTGTATGCATTATTTTCAATGTTTCACATGAATCTAAATAAGTCTTGTCATTATTGGAGAAGATTTGAAGCAATTTTATGAAATCCCTACAAAATATAACAATCATTCAAATTATTTTTATATAAATACCAACCAAGTCATGCCAGATCGATGAGAGTTTAAACAATCGGTTTCTAGTCAAATTTTGTTAAATATTAAAGTCTTAAGTATCTGTCGCATCCAATTTCTTCAAATTTTGTTCATCATTTGAATAGATTATTTGTTCTATTTTGTGTTGTCTATTATTTTGTCAGATTCCTTCAAATGTTGACTTGAACGATATAAGCAGAGGCAATTTACAGATAGTATAGTCTGTCCAAGCAAAGAAGACCCTCTGGCAAGATGGGAAAATGACTCCAGCTTGGTCAATATTCGTTCAAGAACTATAAATTTAGTCTCAAATCGTAGTAAACATTCTGCTCTACAATTTGAAACCGAATTTATGAATTTTGAACGAATATTGACCGAGCTGGAGTCATTTCCCTATCTTGCCAGAGGGTCTTCTCTGCTTGGACAGACTATACATAGTACGTAGTCTAAGATATAAGTTAATCAAGCTATATGCTAGTTATTTTATTGGAAAACTCTATTGAGCATAAACTCTTACAGAATGTTACCACTTCTAATCACTAATTTATCTAAACCGCAGCCTTGTTTCAACAGAGCTCAGTGAAGTGTCAGTTGAACAAAGAAGGCAAACCTGTTGCTTGTCACTTGAGACTTGCCTCTTTTGTGGCAAGGCTTGCCACATAATATATAGGGCAAATGAGCAACACGATGCCTGTGCTTTTGATGGTGCCTCTTTGCGGTCACCCCTGCTATCCAAATTCAAAGGCAGTAATAAACCGCATCAGCTAAACTGTATTTTAACATCCTGAAAACACATTACAACAAATATGTTGAGCGGTAAGTTATGTACAAGCAAAGAAGACATTCCGGCAAGATGGAAAATTGACTTCAGCTCGGTCAGTATAGGTTCAAAAATTGAAAATTTGGTCTCAAATTGTAGATATCATTATGTTTCCTACAATTTGAGACCTAATTTATTAGTTTTTGAAACAATATTGACCGAGCAATATTGACCTGTCTTTTTGACGTCAACTATACTCTGTCCACGGAGTGTTCGGACCTAAGCTCCTCCCACATTTTGATGTCGCAGGCGGCTTTAGCCAATGGCAAGTAAGGTCATCATGCTGCAGCTGTTACTTTTTAGGTCACAGTCATGCTGTGGAAATCTGGGAAACGCAAGCCTTTCACTTTTCAGAAAATCTACCAAAATTTATGTGTTTGCACTCTTTCAGCTGATTTACATAATTCAAACCTCTCATGGAAGATTTTTTGGCGGATATGTTTTGTTCTTTGTTTTACCTTCAACAAAACAACATAGTTCTTTTAAAAAATATTGGTTTTATTGGATTCAAAGTACATACAGTAATGAGATTAATTTATTGCAAGTGTAAACTTTAGATTAGGCTATAATAGGCCTACTTGATTTCGCAGAAGTGTGAAGTTGAATGAGTTTGAAATTCCCGGCTTGAACCAGGACCACCTAAATACCTAAATAGGTATTTAGGAGGTCCTGCTTGAACTGAGCAGTCAAAATGATAATAACAAAAATATTATGTTCAATCAACTATAATTCTATCAAGTGATATTGATAATGATCGCTCTCATGTTAAAAGAATGTAAATTTTGCCGAACAACCATAAAACATCAATATTTCTAAGGCCACTAAAAATTCGATATTGAAGTTCCAATATCGATTAGAAATTTCTACGTTCCTGGCAGTTACGACCGCTTGTGAGCTGGTCAGATCATGACGTCAGAACCTCGGAGGAGGAGCTTAGGTCCAAACACTCAGTGGACGGAGTATAGGCTAATATCAATAATGATTCAAAGCATTCCAAATCGGTTTTCCAGTTATCGTGTGTATCTTTTTGTAATTGAAGCGACCTGTGTATTACAATTGCAACAAATCGTGTACTTTCAACATGAAAAAAGTCCTGTAAAAGTAAAACAGGAATAGTTGGCCCCACACTACGACTCTTGATATCAATAGCTCGACCTAGGGCTCTATAAAAAGGGGGTAGACGCACGATCCGCCATTCTGTGGTCAACTAATAGCGCAAAATTTGAATTCATTCAACTCGACAGTCATAAAACATATGATTAATGATAAAAAAAATTATGTTAGAAAAAAATACTCACTCCACAGAGCATTGAATTTGCATTTGGTTTTCAGTCTGGCAATTTTTAAGTCAAATTTTTAACATGGATTCATCCTCCTCATCTGGAAAATTTGTATTTTCTAATTTTAGTTTTATGATAAAAATAGTTATAATTTTTACAATGTGATACTAAGCAATATAAACCATTTTATATGACAAATTAACCTCCAAGATTTCAAAACAATAACTTAATTCATTTGCTCAACTTGATAAACATCTGTTGATCATCACTATCATCAAAAAATTTATATGAATTCAAACCTGGCGCTAAAAGTTGACCACAGAATGGCGGATCGTGCGTCTACCCCCTTTTTATAGAGCCCTAGCTCGACCAGGTCCAGTAATGAAATTGATAGAAATTGTTTTAGCCTTTTTATTAAAAATAGGATAGGTTTTAGTATTCTAAAACGTGAATACAGGTTTTCCAACCATTGCTCGAATTCAAAGAAGCCCAACCAGCGGCAAAGATCCAACATCCAACAATAAAAAACGGAATTGCAACTATTATAGTATACTATAACATAGTTAACGAAGAATGAGAAATTTTCAATTCTTGTTGCAAGAATATGGGTTGGAAAATTCAAGAGCTTGCAGCTTGCACAAGGTAGCAAAGCTAAAAAGTGATTGGACACAATCATGTAGGATTTAGTTTTGGGGCGGAGAGGGGGCTCTTGGCACAGTTTCAGTGGGTGAGAGGGAGGGGATATGATTGTAGCTTGCTCTAGGACCATTTGCAGAGTAAAATGGTCTTCCAAATGGATTGAGGGAAAGAGTGAGAAAAATAGCAAGTGAGTTAGAGAGAGAAAGATTGTGAGAGGGATGCATGCAATGGTTGGGGGGGGGGAGGGGCTGCAGGATTGCAGACTTGGACATACGCGCTAGCACAAATTGAACCAATTAGGCTCAAGTCAGGCACGTCGTATGTTCTGCCATGTTGTGGTGGGGGGGGGGAAGGGGGAGGATTTAACCTCATTTTGAACGTTCAACAGAAAAACAATTCGAGGGTTGTGTGGTATTGACTCAGTTGTTGGACGTGTTCTTGAATTTGATGTGATTTAAACTCTATTGGGTTGAAACAGAGGGATTTGACATTTAAAACTTAGGATTGTATTAAATCTATGGGGTTGATACAGAGGGATTTGACATTTGAAACTTTGGATTGCATTAGATAGATGGATAGATAGATATATTAAAGTGAGTAATTGGAACATCTCATATTTATTAGAATATTATGTTCATATAGGCTATATCTAATATAGTATTTGATGAAATACTATAGGCCTACGGTAATTAGCAAGGTTATTACAAGAATAATAATAATCTATAGTCTTATAATAATCTTTGGTTGTTATTTATTGAAGTTTTTCAGTTTATCAGTAGATAATTTGACACCCTTTGAGATCAAACAGTTCCAGGCGAGTCCTTGATGTGGGAGGTGGTTTTAGCCAGTATTTCTTAATGAGAGTCTGGCACAGCGTGCGTAAAGGCATTTCAACCTCCATTAAAAAAAAATAATAATCTTTGGTAAGTGGTAGTCCACATAAGCTTTTCTGAACTAAGGTGCCTATACTTTTCAAATGTTTAAAAACGTTTTCTCATCAAATAAAAAATAATTCCGACATGACCAACAAACTCTCTCTATCATTTTACTTGAACAACCATAGCAGCAAACCCAACAAGAGTGTAAACTATAAGCCTCAGCTACTCAGCCAAGTCCAACACTGAGGCAAACCCATAGTTTATATAGCTGAAGGGTTTGTTTGCTTTTGGGGGTTGTGCGGCTGGCTTTCTTCGGTGGATGAAGGGTTTATTTGTCATCGGGAGGGAAGACTGAAGCTAACGAGACGCCGAAATCAGTTATCGATAGGTGTGAGAGTGAGAGTGAATAAATGAGTGAGTGAGTAAATGATAGTTTAATGGTGTCTGGGCCTATCACGTGTTATCGGCAGCTTGAGAAAGCAGCATCATCGTCGTGGAAGAGACAAATTAGGCAGCAATTACGACACGCGGTAGATGAGGCGACGCCAGGAAATTGTGCTAGAAACGTGTGCTAACTGATAACAAGCGATAGCTACCCTCAGGCCTCATTATTCGTCACTGTATCCCAGCAATCAGGCCTTCTTCCTCAAGCAGGCCTTGTCGGTGTCATCGGTGTCAGGCGACGAAATTGAGTCTTCCGGTAAAAGAGAAACCTAACCTCACTTAGCGAATACAAATTAGTTTGAGAAGCGTGGTTTGTTTACATTAATTTTTACTGTATTTTTTCAAATTAAAATACTGCAGGTAGTGTATTTGCCCTGAATTAATTTGATAAAAATAATATTTGAATAGTTTACAACGAGTTTTACATTGCTATTATTTCTAAATTTGAGCAGATAGAAAAACTGTCTAGATCTGTTCGGAACCGGTTGTTTATTGCGAGAAAACCGATTTTATTTATTGTGATTGTGAAATTTTGGATGTAATTTACAATTTATATGATACAATACACAAGGTTTTCAACTTTTCTCTTGATAAATTGAAATTTGAAAAATGTTTTCTCCGTTTATGAATCATATTTCTGATGCAAAAAAGTGCCGGCATCTGGTAAATTGATTCCAAGCAGAGAATATTTAACTTATTGTGTGTAATATTTAATGGATCCTGTTTCAGTTCATTTAATTAGTTGAAATTTAAATTTATTTTTCTTTCTTTTTTGCAGATTGCCTCCACCTTCAGCTGTACAGAGACAGCAAGGATAGATACAAACAGGGTCAAACAAAGGCGTCATTGTCGCTTCAACATTTTTTAGCTGTAGAATCAGGTAAATGAACAATTTTCCAAACCTTCTCAATTTTAAATAGCTTAGCCCATTGTTTATTTTGTATCAATACTACAAGCACAAAAGTTCTTACATGTAGCCTGGAAGTCGTTCATTGTTCTAGTTCAGTAAGTAATTATTATAGGAATAAATAAGTTGTCTGATTCACAATATTGAACTAGCGTTAACATGATTCGCAAATTTTTGTTCAATTTGTCAGTGGGCTAATTAATGACTGCTCAGCTCTATCAGAAAATTCAAAGCGTACGGTATCTCCTGGGAGCGAAATTAGCAGCACCAGTAAACCCTACGCTCTCGCATACTACTGACTGAGCTGATAATAATTAACAGTCCATTGTCAACTGTCAAATAGAATCTGCTGCTATACAGATACAGGGCGTTTCGAAACCCCTTACTAATACTCAAGACATTGTTCCTGGGTAAGAAACATATCTGTACCCTGTTCACGATCACTTGAGATGAAATAAACAAACTTTTTGCGTGTGCGTGTAAAGCCATGTCTTCCTTTATCCAACGGTCGGCCGCAGTCGAACAGCTGTAGCCAATCATAGCTTTTATCTTGAGCTGTGATTGGCTACAGTACGACTTGCCATGTCTCAAGAGTCAAGACTCTTGTCTTGAGCTGTGATTGGCTACAGCTGTTCGACTGCGGCCAACCGTTTCGCATACAAGACCTATTATAGTCTGTCCACGCAAAGAAGACCCTCTGGCAAGATGAGAAAATGACTCCAGCTCGGTCAATATTGGTTCAAAAATTATTGATTTGGTCTCAATCGCAGGAAACATTTTTATCTACAATTTGAGACCATTTTAGTATTTTTTGAACCAATATTGACCGAGCTGGAGTCATTTTCTCATCTTGCCAGAGGATCTTCTTTGCTTGGACAGACTATAGGCTACCATTACACGCACACACTCGCAAAAAGTTTGTTTATTTCAAGCAACAAAGTTTGAAAGTTTGTCACTATCAACTTAATCGTGAATGAGATGCCGTATAGAAATAATTTCAGAAATTGAATAAACCCAACGATAAGGAAATCCTAACTCTCTTGATATTCAATATTGTCATTATTGAGATAATGCGCAAAATATGCGAAAATACTCAATTTCAAAACTTGAAGGAATTGGAAAGAGAATACCCTATTGTTGACCGGTATTTCGAATAGAGTAGAAGTAGAGAATTTAATTATATGAAAGGAAAATATCCAGTAACTTTTTCTTCTAAAAAGCACCCAAACCTCACAAATTAGGATTTAAGGCCACAAAACAGAAATATTTTCTAAAATGTATTCTATACTCCATCCACGGAGCGTTCGGACCTAAGCTCCTCCCCCGAGGTTCTGACGTCATGATCCGACCAGCTCACAAGCGGTCGCAATTTCCTGGAACGTAGAAATTCCTCATCGATATTGGATTTAAGTGGCATTAAAAATATTGATTTTTTAATGGTTATTATTTGTTGACGGGCAAAATTCACATCGTTCTAACAAATAAGAATGATGAATATGATTATAATCAATATCACTTGACAGAATTATTATAGTTGATTCAAAATATTTTATAATCATATTTTTGTTATTATAATTTTGACTGCTCAGCTTCAGCCGGGAATTTTAAACTCATTCAACTACATGCTACCGTATTACAAATAATTCAAGTATATAACCTAATCTATATGAAGTTTAAATTATATGCAAGAAATTAATATAATTACTGTAGATACTTTGAATTCAATAAAACCAATCTTTTTTGAAGAATTATGCTGTTTTGTTGAAGGTGGAATAAAGAACACAACATAACCGCCAAAAAATCTTCCATGAGAGGTTTGAATTAGCTATTTGGATCAGCTGAAAGAACACGAGCACAATATAAATTTTGATAGATTCCCTGAAAAGTGAAAGGCTTGCGTTTCCCAGATTTTCACAGCATGACTGTGACCTAAAAAGTAACAGCTGCAGCACGATGATCTTACTTGCCATTGGCTACAGCCGCCTGCGACGTCAAAATGGGGGAGGAGCTTAGGTCCGAACACTTGGTGGATGGAGTATACTGTATAGATACAGTATGTTTTTTCACTGAGAAGCAATTCTCTAAAATATTGGTAGGAGTTCTGGAACCCTGAATTATATGTGAAATTTTAGGGTATCCTGTATTTATGTGAAAATTTAAAAATAAATTTTGGGTAGGTCTGTTATATGTCTGTAAACTTTCCAATTTTCACCGTTCGGTATTGTTATTAATAAATCTCATCATTATCTTTTCTATAGATTTCTGTTTATTATGTTTAAATGTAATAATTTTGATTGCAGGTTTCACGTTAGATAAGGAATCCAATACAATAGCGATAATCTGCCAAGACGTAACCGTAGTACTAGCATTCGACACTAGAGAGCGATTAATACAATGGCAGGTCAAGATAGCCAACAATTTGGGCGAAGGTAAGATCAATTACTATAATATATTTCCTCTATTTATTGATATTTTTATGTTTCTACTTTCATGAATTTTCTATGTATTTGATTGGTTGTTGTTTTCTACAGAAATAAATTTCAAAGTTTTTGACCAATTGATCATATGCACCATCTGCACTTATTCTTAACAAGAGCATAATATTTTTATGTATAGTTTAAGAGATTTATTTTCCTCCTTTATGTCTATTTGAAAGAAGTAGTGGTGTATTTTATTCAGTTAAACAAGTTTAGTATTTTATTTAGTCAAGTCACACGGGAGCTAAATCTGTGGTCAAGTCTATTGGATTTTGAGCTCGTTTTCTGGGAGGGAAAATACTATTTGGTTGTATTGTGGTTTTTCAATTAATTCAATTTGACTTATGTAATTTTTGTTTGATCTATTATTTATTATACTATCATGTTTTGTTCTCCTGAAATAAAATTCTATTCAGTCCGGCCAAGCAAAGAAGAGCCTCTGGCAAGATGGGAAAATGACTCCAGCTCGGTCAATATTGGATCCAAAAATTATTGATCTGGTCTCAATTGCAGGAAACATTCTGATCTACAATTTGAGACCAAATCAATAATTTTTGAACCAATATTGACTGAGCTGGAGTTATTTTCCCATCTTGCCAGAGGCTCTTCTTTGCTTGGCCAGACTATACACAGTGTGTGATAGTCAGTCGGTCATCTGCCGAACAGGAGAATCATGTCCCAAAAGATTAATGTAATAATAATATTGAAGACGCATTTATGTAAATTTTATAAATGTTTATACAGGGTGTATCAGGACAAATGTGCCATACTTCTCAGGCTGATTCCTCACACCAAGTAGACAAAAAAGTTCCATGGGACAAACCCCCCAAAACGCTTTGTTACCGAGATAACAATGGCGGAAAATTGAGATTTTTTAAAAGAGATCAATTTTTCTAATTTTTTAGAGGCTTTACTCAGGTAAATTTGAATTTTTTATTAATGGAAGTTGAAGAGAGTCGGAATCCGAAGAAAAAGTTAAATGGCGGCGATTGTGTAAATCTTACCCAAATCTCAGAAATAGCGATCAAAAATCGCAAATCACTACCGGTACTTAACACAAATTTTTCACTTGTGCTAGTTTTTGATCGTTTTTTCTTCAACTTACAGTAATAAAAATTACAAATTCATGATTCCTTATCCAGTTATAACCATTATTGTTGAAAAAAGGCGTTTTTAGCATATTTTCCCAATTATCTCAATAACCGTTGAAGTTACAAACTTCAAACTGGTTTCATTGAATTCGTCAGCTAACTTTACATAGGAATTGATGATTTCAGAACCTGAGTAAAGCCTCTAAAAAATTAATATTCTTTTGAAAAATCTCAATTTTCCGCCATTGTTATCTCGGTAACAAAGCGTTTTTGGGGGTTTGTGGAACATGGAACTTTTTGAATGTACTTGGTGTAAGGAATCTTATCAATTTTAAGTGAGAATTGATAATTTCAAATCATTTTAGATATTTTCGATGCTGTTTTGAATCATTTACCAACCTTTCAAATTTTAAATTTATAAATCATGGTTTTTTATTCTTGTGAGTTGAAATTTGTGAGCATAGTGAAAGTGGACATTGTGGATAGACATATAACCTACATCTTAAACCTTCATCATCACTCATTCATCCTTTGCTTAAAATACTTGGAAACCAGCCTGAAAAGTATTGCACATTCCTCCTGAAACACCCTGTATATTATGTATATTTTGAATAAAGATTAATCGTATGTACTAATCAATTTTTTGGAGCAAACGGTCTGAAGAAAAATCAATAATTTCATGTGCTATACTATACTAGAATGATGTGCATAATGTATTGTTGTTTCTGTTTGCAGACCAGCAGTTTCTAATTCAAATTTCGTCGGCGCCGCCGCGTACGAAGATTGCCACGGGGCCGGCGCGCCTTCACGTTCAGGAACACCGCTTCTGTCTGGCTCAGGGTGTGCCGCCAAGGCTTATCGGCTTCTGGCAAATATCACAGCTCAGGTACGTTTCAAAGCTCACAGTGGTGCATGTGTATTTATTGGTAAAATATTAGTATTTATTGTAATTATAATATAATTATTTATTGGTACCGTAGCAGTAGTTATGGATTTGGAATAGTGAATGATTATAAAAATGATTAACGATGAGCAAAATGAATAGAAAACTAAGCTATAGTCTGTCCAACCAAAGAAGACCCTCTGGTAAGATGAGGAAATGACTCCAGCTCGGTCAATATTGGTTCAAAAATTATTTATTTGGTCTCAAATTGTAGGAAACATTCTGATCTATAATTTGAGACTGAATCAATAATTTTTGAACCAATATTGACCGAGCTGGAGTCATTTTCTCATCTTGCCAGAGGGTCTTCTTTGCTTGGACGGACTATAACACAAACTCACAACTCAACAAATATGTAGCGGCCAATACGTTATAATAAAACCAGAAAACTTTGAATAATTACAATCAAAGTACTCTTTTTTTTAATATTTCAATTTTACACTATTTACACTACATGTTTCGGCGATATAGCCATTTTCAAGAGTAAATACAAGTGGTTATTTACAACTAGCCGGCAGGTTCGCTTCGCTCGCCTTCTCTGTCTAGCCAGGGGGCTCCGCCCCCTGGACCCCCGACAGTATAGGCAGTGTAAGTGAGTCAAACAGGCTCGCCTGCAAAGCCTCTGTCAGTGTCAGCTGAGACAAACAGGCTCACTTCGCTCGCCTGCAAATTCCGTTCAGTAGGGATTTGAAATTTATTGAGCATTTCTACACCTACACCTAATCTGGACCTGTTCACCTAATTTCAACATCTTCTGCCAATTTGTTCTAGAAAAATCTAAGAAAAGCTCCGAAAATTCAAAAAAATAGTAAAACGCTAATATTAAGCGTAACCTTGAGAAGTATATCGGACATAGTTTGAAACTTGATTCAATATCTTCCAAATTAATTAATCTATAGTCTCGCTGAACCATTCAATTTACAGTTAGGATTGGTCGTATCAAGGCGGAAGATATGCAACCCGCAACACATCTACAATTTTAAAACATGATTACTGGCGTAATCTTGAACGGATTGCAAAAATATTTCAACACAAAATTTCTAGACCTCATCTGAACCTGCCAATCAAATATCAACATTTTCTACCGATTGGTTCTCGAAAAAATGGGGAAAACGCCGAAAAACTCTAGAAAAACTAAAATATTTGGCGTATCCTTGAAAAGTTTTTAAAATCTTTTCTTAGCGCGCGTCTAAACGTCCAACTGAACATGCCTGCCAAATTTGAACGCATTCGCTTCAGAGGATTTTTAGTTCTGGTGATGAATGAATCAGTCAGTAAGTCAGTTCCATTTCGCTTATATAGATATAGATAGATTGAAAATGGCTATATCGCCGAAACATGTAGTGTAAAATAAAAATATTTTTAAAAAAAAGGTACTTTGTTTGAAATTAATTAAAGTTTTAACGAATACAGTAGCCCTAAAAAAATAAGTATTAAAACCAAAACTATTTCCAAAGCACAGATTTACGGTATACTGTTTTCAGAATTATGAATATTCATTCTGGGAACCATCAAATACAAGAAATGAATCTTGGAGTTTCACTTAAAAACCTGCTTTGTGTGAGTTTGATTGATTCATTCGAAAGGATTCAGTTGTGTTTGAACATTTTATTTCGATTCATTACATCTGTTTCTGTTTCCGGTCTGACTGCAGGAAGTACGGCGTGGTGGAGAACCGGTTCTGCTTCGAGGGCGGCTCGCGGTGCGGGAGGGGGGAGGGCGTCTACGTGCTGGTGACCGATCAGGGCGACGAGATCTGTCGCGTGCTGACACTGGCCGCTGACGGCAAGCTGACGTCGCGACGCGCGTCAAGGTCTACCTCAAGAAACGCCTCAGGTATGTGCTGGCTAAAATAGTCTGTCCAAGCGAAGAAGACTTTCCGGCAAGATGGTGAAATGACTCCAGCTCGGACAATATTGGTTCGAAAATTATAAATTTAGTCTCAAATTGTAAGAAACGTTCTGATCTACAATTTGGCATTAAGAGTTGCTGCCTATAAACAAGAACTTGCTGAGTAGTTGTGGAGATATAGTCTGTCCAAGCAAAGAAGACCCTCTGGCAAGATGAGGAAATGACTCCAGCTTGGTCAATATTTGTTCAAGAATTATAAATGTGGTCTTAATAGTAGATCTAATTGTTTCATACAATTTGAGATCAAATTGATCATTTTTGAACCAAAATTGACCGAGCTTGAGTCATTCTCCCATCTTGCCAGAGGGTCTTCTTTGCTTGGACAGACTATACAAGTAAAGTCTGGTCTGGTCGAGCAAATAAGACATCCTGGCAAGATGGGAAGATTACTCTAGATCGGTCAATATTTGTTAAAAAATTATAAATGTGGTCTCAAATTATAGAGCAGAATGTTTTTTACAATTTAATACTGAATTTATTATTTTTGAACCAATATTGACCGAGCTGGAGTCATTCTCCCATCTTGCCAGAGGGTCTTCTTTGCTTGGACAGACTATATGTACTAGAATTTGTTGAGTAGTCAAAGAGCTTGTTGTGAAGGTTCAAGTATTGTCTGTCCAAGCAAAGAAGACATTATGCGAAAATAACTCCAGCTCGGTCAATATTGGTACAAAGTCTCACTGGGATATTTTGTGCATTCTACTTTTTCTAGTACGGTATTTTAGTATAATTCTAGATTTGAAAGCATGAAAATAGTCCTATGGAAAGTGGATCAGACGAATACCCCACTCACATCCACCCCGACATACAAAACGTTGTCAATTCGTTACGTATATTTTGAAAATTTATTCATAATCAGCTTGTTTTGCAACGTAGCATCAAGTCTCACAGGACTATTTTCGTGCACTCTTATTTTTTCTAGTATTAAATTCCTATTAGTCTTATCCCTCTCTATTTATCATCACCCTAGTGCTGTGTAATGTCTGTTTGAGCAGAGAAGACATTCTGGCAAGATGGGAAAATGACTCCAGCTCGGTCAATATTGGTTCAAAAATATTGATTTGGTCTCAAATTGTAGACAACATTCTGCTCTAAATTTTGAGACCAAATTTATTATTTTCGAACCAATATTGACCGAGCTGGAGTCATTTTCCCATCTTGCCAGAGGGTCTTCTTTGCTTGGACAGTTGATACAATGTCTCAAAATTCGATCACTTCAATTGTATCATTCATAGCTGACGCCAAATATGTAGACAATATTCTGCTCTAGATTTTGAGACCAAATTTATAATTTTTGAACCAATATTGACCGAGCTAGAGTAACTTTTCCAATAGTCCGTCCAAACAAAGAAGTCATTCGAGCAATAAAGGAAAACGATTCCAGCTTGTTCAAAATTGGTTTAGAAATCATAAATTTAGTCTTAAATTGTAGAAAAAATTCTGCTCAACAATGTGAAACCAAATTTATAATATTTTCGAACCAATATTGGCCGGGCTGGAGTCGTTTTCCCATCTTGCCAGAATGTCTTCTTTGTTGGAGGTCTTTTATAGTTGTGAAGGTAGTAGTTCTCATTTAATCTGTACGAGGAAGTGATCAATATAGCTCCTTCAAAATTATGTACAGCGTGTAGGGAATGTCATTGTGTACTTGAATTTTCATGGAAATGAAATAAAAAATAAATTACTGGAAATTTCAAATGAAAAATTCATTCAATAAAGAAAATGTGTACTATCCACTTGGAACATACCGTGATAAATGTTTATGTACGAGTATTTATTGTATTTCGAATGTAATCTGATGGTCTTCAGTTAAGAATTGAATGGTAATTTGTGAATAGTGGATGCACCACTTCAATTAAATATCTTGCTTGATACTATTTCTATTTCAATTTATTTATTCACATAAGATACATCAATATGAAATAAAAATAAATTACATCAATAAAAAACATTACAGTATGAAATAAATAACATAAATATGAGAACACATTACAATATTAGAAGGCAATTTATACATGTTATGTGGTGAAGAAGAGGATCAAAAGTTCTTCCAACATGGCTATCCATGTCATAGGAAGGCTTTTGATCCTTGGAATTGAAAGGATTGGGAAAGGATGTAATAGAGCACAAGTAGGGGAAGTGAGCGCACTAATCAGAAAAGTTCTCTGTTAACTTATTATATTTCTCAAGAAGAAGTAGAAGAAGTAGTTAATTTTGATCCAAGCATTGATATCTGTTTTTACTTTTTTCTTATCTTGGCACAGCTAATAATTTGTTCAGGAATTTTAGTGCTTAAATATATGAGTTGTCTTCTAATATTTTCAATGTTATTATGATAGATTAGGTACTTATTTGAGGCTGTGTCAGTGAAGTTGTTGCTATTCAATATTATGATGTGAATATGTGATAAATCCGATTCAATTGAATATAATTAGTTTATCACATTCAGAAGTCAAAATTTGTGTATAATTCAAATTTGAGGGGTGAATGTAAACTTTATTTCCAATATCAACTTATCAGAAATGGGAAGAAAAGACGTTTCGGACTATGTGTTTCAATCCTTTGTAATCTCGTAAATAAATGATAGATGATAAGGTTCTGGAAATATATGTGAAAATATTATAATGAGTCTTATAGTGTTTGTTGGAAGCAATATTTCTATTTAGCAAATAAATTGATCGATCGTCGGTCCCGGCTGCCTAAAAACAGTCGTTAAGTCATGTCAGAGGCCCTGAAATTGATCAGGAGCGACCTGAAAACTCTGACACCAGACCTGAGCCAGCCAGGTTACACGAATATTATTATTATTATTATTTATTATTATTATTATTATTATTATTTATTGATCGATAACATTCCAGATAGCTCTACTGAACAGATTAGGAGAAAATCTCATCCAAATATGAAGAGGAGAATTGCTGATTGGATAATGTCAAGTGAAATAAAATTTAGGAAAAACTTATTGAAATAATCTTGTCTTAATTTCTTGTTTTACAGTATGCGAAAGCCCCCGCAAACAGCGCGGTCTATCCGAGTCGTCGCGCTTTCTCGACCCATGCTCAGGCGGTGGAGGGGGCGACGGGGGAGCCGGCGACAATGGCGGCGGCCTGTGCGGTTGTCCATCGTGTCGACAGAGTGCGTCATCGGCGGCCGGCGACCAGGAGATGACGACAGTGTGGCCGTCGACAGAGACCAGCTGTTGCGATTATGGAGACACTGTGTCAGTGGCCGAGTTCAATGATAAGATGGTAAGTATTAGCATAGACTAACTGTACATAGTTTAGTATATCTATACATACGTAGCTTAGTATATCTACGGTATTAGATTAATTAGCGAGGACAGCTGTCACCAAAAAGTTAGCTCACCTGATAATGAGTATAGAATTATCCGTAAAAAGAAAATGAACGTGTTTTTGGCATTTCCAACAATATTACTATCCAATTTAATAAGGAAACACGCATTAGTACTCCTATTTCCAGTTAATTACTTGCTTTGCATCATCCCTGGTATGATAGGAACATGTCAACCTTACTGTTGTGTCAGCTCATTTAATTATGAGAATAGCATTCTCTGTTACAATAAAATGTTTATGTTTTTGGCATCTTGAAAAATATTCCTATTAAATTGAATGAGAAAACATGCATTTGTCCCTCGTTTCTAGTTTATTCCTTGCTATATAGCATTATCCCTGCGCTGTGAGAGGTTTGTGTCAACCTCACTGCGCATTGTGTCAGCTCATCTAATTATGAGAATAACATCCTCTGTAACAATAAAATGATAATGTTATCGGCATTTCAACAATATTCCTACAAAATTGAATGAGAAAACATGCAATAGTCCTCCTATTTTCAGTTTATTCCTTGCTATATAGTATCATCACTGTCATTGATAACATGTCAATATGACTGTTGTGTCAGCTCATCTAATTATGAGCATACCTCTGTATCAATAGAATGATAATTTTTTTCTAACACTAGCTAAGTCAATATTGATTGGTTCAAAAATTATAAATTTTGTCTCAAATTGTTTGAAAACATTCTGGTCTACAATTTGAGACCAAATGTACGGTAATAATTGCTGGGCCAATATTGACCGAACTGGAATCATTTTCCCATATCTCCAGAATGTCTTCTTTGCTTGGACAGACTATACTTTGAAAGAAGCAAATATGTTGTAAAGTGTATCCCTGGTGCGTTTCAGAAATCAGCCGTGTAAAGAAACCTTTATGTTTGAAGTTTACATTGATCCGCAAAATCCGCAAAATTTGATAAGATCCACTATAACGTCTATAACGTTATGCTATTTGTGTTCTTCCTTTTGTAACTGTAACCAATGTTTGCACCCTAGGACGGCAGAGTGTGGTGCGGCGGTGCAGCCCAAGAGCGTTCGCTTGAGCGCTGCATGAGCTGCATCAGCAAGCTGGGCGCGATGTCGCGTTCGTCCACGGGCTGCGTCACCGCCAGCACGCCCTTAGCTGCGCAGCCCTTCACGCCCGCCTGGACTATGGACGCTTCAACTCTCCCTCCTGCCAACCAAGGTCAGTGAAAAATGTATCCTATTCATTAATTTATTCGAGAAAATACAATAGGCAACTTATGTATAAAACACAGAGAGAAAGTCCAAAACTTATTACAGTGGAACCTCGATTTTACAAATTCCGATTCTACGAAATCCCCGATTCGACGAATTTTTTTCACGGTCCCTTGAAATGTACATAACACTCAATGTAAACACTCAAACACTCAATGTAAACTAAATGTACATAACCCTTGTGTTGAGTAGTTTTTCAGCCTTAAAACCCCGATAGTGCGAATTGTCCAAGCTCAAAACTCAAGGTCAGAGCCCCTATACAACGAATATTCAAAGACCAGAACCCCTATTTTGAGTACGTAGCCCGTAACGTATTTCTCACGCTACGGACCCCGGTTTTACGTATTTTATAAATCCCTACTCTACTGAAGTTTAAGGGAACCCCTATATTACAAATATTTACAGCTTTCAACCCCGTTTTTAAAAATACCCCGAAACAACGAATTTTTCTCTCGGTCCCTTGAGCTACGTTAAACCGGGGTTAGACTGTACTTGGGGTTGGACTGTATTTCCGGGGTTGGACTGTATTTCTAAATACAGACAAAAGTCTGTATTTTAGACTGTATTTCTAAAATAGAAATATATGTCCACAAATTTTACTTTCACAAATTAACACTCTTAAAACTATGAAACTATTATCAATCAATTTACAATATATGAGGTTTTATAAAATCCCAAAAAAGCATCACAAAAATATAAAATGACTTTTGAAGCCAAATATAAATGAACAATCTTCCATTATGTAGATACTACAGCTGCTGTCCATGAAAAAATTACTTCTTTTATTACTGACGACAAAAAGTTGGCCGGTTTCTGAGCTTTGTTTTGAAGAACCACAATAGAGTTTGATTTGATTTAACATTATTTTAAAGTTAATCTATACCCTATTTACGATCACTTGAGACGAAATGAACAATTTTTTTGCGCGTGTGTGCGGATAAAGAAAGGAATTACTTCATACGACGGTTGGTCGCAGTCGAACAGCTATAGTCAATCACAGTTCTTGGCTTTTCCTCAAGCTCAAACAAAAATAGTTACCTGTACATGCAAAAAGTTTCTTTATTTCGTCTCAAGTGATCGTGAATAGGGTATAGATAGTATTCATTGATGTATGAATTATTTGTTGCAGTGAACTGTCAACAAACGCCACAAGCAATGTCGAATGCAAACTGTGATGAATACTCCGTGCCAAATCCACTAAATGATGAAAATAGGTGAGTTTTTTTATTAATTCTGTAGGCCTACACAGTTTCAAGTTTCTATAGAACTCTATTATTGAGTATGGATTTTTACTCAATTATTGTATCATACGATTTTGGATATTCTGGTTCAGATAGATTGGTTGATGGCTTTATTTTTCACTTTTATAGAGTTTAACAATAGTTTTGAGGGCGAAGTTGAGGCATCCAAGCCCTCTCTTCCACTCGGCTCACAAGTGGTCAAGTCTAGTAGTTTAGGCTAAGGTAGTTTGGGCGTTCAGGGTGGGTTAAAAGAAGTGGATGAAGATGAAAATTTGGAGTTGGATAAAAAATATTCTTATGGCTTTTATTGGTGGGGTTCCACCTCGCCATTGTGTACTTGGCCAAATACTGGTTACCCATCCAAGAGCAGTCCACAGTATACGTGACTTGACATCATCATGTAGTAGGATGATGATAAAGAATGAAAATGATCAACTGTGATTGGCGCGTTTCCCCTCCATTGATTAGGCGTGACTTTAAAAAAGATAATATTTTTAAAAAATCTATTATTCTAAACATTAGACCAGTTTTAGTGCATTTCATTTGAAAAAAATGCACTATTGGTCTTGACCGGGTATTCGCAAAAATATGATGCGATATATTTTTTACACGTTTCCGAGCCCCCAGAACACGAATTTGATGTCCGTTCAAATTCATATATCTCTATGTACTCTATGTAATTCATATATATATGTACAGATTCTTGTTAACACGATAACTCCCGAAGGACTTGTCGGAGAGCGACCAAATTTTGCACAAAAATCATTAGTGCTAATATCTCGGTCAAGTTCGTTAACCAGCCAAATTGGTCCAAGGGAAGGGGGTGAAATTAGGGGATGAAAATTTTGAAAAATCACTACAAATCGACCAATGACTTGATCGTTTTGAAAATTGGTGTGTATAATACCCTTATTATGCTCTACAATTTGAGCCATCAACGAGAAAAATCCAATAAAAAATGGCGGAGAAAATGGCGAATAATATGCCGAAAATTGTGTTTTTCGAAAACGGCACCTTTGAATTCATACCCTGAATAGCTCATTATAAGTCATATGATTTGAGCCATCATAGAATTGCATTTGAAATGCACTCTTTCCGACCGCCAGCTGCCGGAACGAATTTTTTTTATTCTGATAATGGATACAAATAACTAAAAGCATAATCAATATTATGGTTATAATCAATATTATGACCAATAAATTGGTCAATATTGACCAATTCTCACTTCCGGATCATTTCTCCAATCGTTTGACTGAAATAGAAATTTTAACGTATAACCTGAAAATTTGTACTACATTTTAATGAAAATTGTGTTGGAAATGCCAAGTGCCTGTCTTGTGACTTCAGTCTTGTGTGCCATCTTCAGCCTATTCTTCTTTCACAATGTATTTCTGTCATTAGAAGTATAAATAAATAAATATTTCAGAAATGCATACAGCATACTTATAAATAAGCACACGTGTATATTGAAATAATTCAGTTTTAGGCCAGCTAAGGAAGCTTTTACTCTTATAGTTCACGATGGCAACGGCGGGAGAAGGGGGGGGGGAGGGGGTTGAGGGGGTGTTTAGGGTGGTTAATATTCAAAGGGTGTGCGCGAAACAACAGAGTGAGTCGGCTACTAACAAATGAAGTTTTGCCTTGGTAGTGAGTTCACTCGAGCATAATAACGTTGCACTGTTAATTCTATTCTATTCACGACGATCCTGTGAACTTTGAGTTGTTGTTTTATTTGGAGGGGGCGATGGGGGGTAAAAGGGGGGTTTAGACTTTAGAGGAAGGGTTTTGACTTGTGGGAGGGGGGTGGAAGAGGTCTGGCATAACTGAACACAGCTGAATGTTTATTTTAAGTAATGTTATAGTCTGGTCGAGTAATGAAGACATTCTGGCAAGATGTGGAAAATGACTCCAGTTCGGTCAATATTGGTTGAAAAAATTATAGATTTGGTTTCAAATTGTAGAGAAAAATGTTTTACAAAATTTGAGTCTAAACTTATAGGTTTTGAACCGATATTGACCGAGCTGGAGTCATTTTCCCAACTTGTCAGAATGTCTTCTTTGCTTGAACAGACTGTACATAGCTTCTGGGAGATAGGGAGGGATACGTGATGTGTTGATTCATAGAAAGGTAACACTAGAAGTAGAATAGAATACTGGAAAAATTCACGAAAAATAGTTGAAGTAGAATGCACGAAAGTAGTTGAGTGAGACTTGATGAAACGTTTTCAATTCAGCTGATTATAAATGATATTTCATTTATAATTTTGTAATACATCTGACAAAATGGCAACGCTTCTGTGTGCGGGGAGGGTGAGGAGGGACTCTGCTGTCCCAGTTTCCATATTAAATGAAAAGACAACATATTGCCAAACCACATATTTATTAGGATATTGCGATACCGGTTTCGGTTGCTACACAATTATCAATCTCTTGACTTTACCAGAGATTGATAATGGTATAACAACCGAAACCGGTATCTCAAATTCCTAATAAATCTGTGGTTTGACAATATCTTGCGTCTTCATTTAATATGGATAACTACCACCATACATTATCACCTTCTCAACTACTCAGCAAGTCCTCCTACTACTATAGCAAGACTACTTTCATGCATTCTAGTATAGTGTATACTACAGATACTGTATACTCACTTACTATAGTCTATTCACGATCACTTGAGACGAAATAAACAAACCTTTTGTGTGTGTGTGCGTGTAATGGAAGGTCTTCTTGCATGCGAAAAACTCGGCTGAAAAAAACAGCTGACTCTTGTCTGGAGCTGTGATTGGCTACAGTCCGACTTGTCTTGTCTCAAGACTGTTGTCTTGAGATATGATTGGCTACAGCTGTTGGTCTGTAGCCGGAAGTTTCGCAAAGAGGAAGACCTTCCATTACACGCTCACACACTCAAAAGTTTGTTTATTTCGTCTCAAGTGATCGTGAATAGAGTATAGTCTACATACGTTAATAGTAAACAATTCAACGAATAGACGTATCAACAACCATGGAAAATGCTTTAAAAGAGTGGAACAGCCTACTGCTAATTATATTTATGTAACTTTCAAGTCAGAGAAGATTTTTTCAAGAATTCGGCCGAATGACACTTGAAATTGAAATAGCATAGTGCGGGAAACCACCTATTCAACTGCCAACTTGGGAGATTTCTACTTCAGTTTAATCATAAACCACTTTCCGTGGTCCATGGATCCCTTCTCTATCTTAATTCACCCCTTTCATGCAATTGTTACCCCCAGCAGGTTTCATTGCTTACTTAAGTTGGACTGTTGCTACACCCTCTTCCAACAAGTACAAATACTAATTGAATTCAAAGTTAAGTAGTGGCGTCAGGGTGAGTGACTGTCAGGGTTGATTCTGGAACTTTCGCTGGCAACTTTGTCTCTGTCTTGGAGTGGTCTTTCTTACAATAATTAAAATGTACTGTGAATGTTTTTGTAACCAACTTATTTATAGTCTATTCAAAATTCTCAAAAGCTTTGAATATTTTCATTTGGTGCTCTTGTCTTGAAACTGTTATTGTGAACAGATTTGAAAATTCTTAATTTTTTTCAACTGCTTTTGGTGTGAAACTTGGAGTTTTAGAAATATTTTACTACATATCCTTCTTTGCTTTGTTCTTTGTTTTATTTGTATAAATTCAAGAGGAACAATTTTCAAAGCCTATAAAATGACTAAATGAAGATGAACTCTTAGACTATAAACTTTATAGTCGCCTACGTTGAGTTTAGTAGCATTGTTATACCCCATCACCAAGTAAAACCATTTGATAAACGGAAAAATGTCTTTGTTATCTATGTTTATTTCGTCTTGCATTAGTAGTTTCAAGTTTCCTTTCCAGTGTATTTCAAATCTATTATTACTTGTTCCAAAGTCTTTAATTATTGCAACTTTAATTTTACAATTATTTTAATTATTTATAATTATTATAATTATAGAAGTAGTGTATTTTATATTGTATAGTCTGATCGAGCAAAGAAGACATTCTGACAAGATGAGAAAATGATTACATCTCAGTTAATATTAGTTCAAAAATTATGAATCTGGTCTCAAATTGTAGGAAACATTCTGCTCTACAATTTGAGACCAAATTTATAATTTTTGAACCAATATTGACCGAGCTGGAGTAATTTTCCCATCTTGCCAGAATGTCTTCTTTGCTCGACCGAACTATATCAGCCATTATTTTCAACTGATTCATAGTCATTATTTCTAAACTTACTTTTCGGTCGTACTTCAAAATTATTATTTCTATCATAACGTATTCTTTCATTCCTCTTTGCTTGCCTATTTCATGGGAAACCATAGTTGGTTAAGTATTTTTTCTCCTCTCTTTTCTTTCCATCTCACCCAATCATGAAGCCTGTGTTTTTGTTTAATGTGTCATTTATATTGTAATTTTTTTTTGGAATTTCATTTGTTTTTATTTTTTTTGTGTGCTTTAATAGAAATTGAATTGTAATTTTTCAGATTACCCGCCACCTGTCAGTTCTGTCCTGGGCCGCTTGGAGCGCCACCGTCGCGACCCCCTAAACCGTCGCAACTCAGCAGCAGTGGGAGCGTTGTGACGGGGGGCGCCCCTGAATCATCGCCCCTGAAAAAGAAACAGAAGAAAGCGCCTATGCCCTTGCCTGCCCAGTTGCAGCCTACTAATCATCACCATCATCATCATCATCATCACCACCAGTGTCAACATCATCATAATCATCAAACAGCTGACTCATCAGTTGGCGGCAATGCTTTCGAAAACTACGATGTGCCCAAACTTCATTTGGGCGGCTATAAGGTGAGAGAAGTAAATGAAACACATACAAAATTGAATAGAATAAAAATTTATTTCCAAACGTATTACAATAAATAAAATTGTTAGACTGAACTACTGATATATAGTCTGTCCAAGAAAAGAAGACACTCTGGGAAGATGAGAAAACGACTCCAGCTCGGTCAATATTGGTTCAAAAGTTATCGATTTGGTCTCAATCGTAGGAAACATTCTGATCTACAATTTGAGACCAAATCAATATTTTTTGAACCAAATTGACCGAGCTGGAGTACTTTTCTCATCTTGCCAGAGGGTCTTCTTTGCTTGGTCAGACTATAGCTATACGAACTGTGTGAATAGTGAATCTGGAACAGACAATTTGAGAATTTTATAGATTATAATATTTGAGATTTTATAGATTAAATATAACATCAAATAATAAAATAAATAAACGATAATATAATAGATTGATCGTAATGAAACTTCAACAGAGTCACTGCTAAAATACTAACGGCATCTACATTTACTTATTTGTTATTATATTTACTGTGTTGAATTACAAGTCTATTGAATTTGAAAATGGTCTATTTCATTCAAATTTTTTATTTAGAATACAATTAATACTTCTGCACTGTTCAAACTTCCAATTAATGAAGATTACCCTTTTCAAATATTTTATTTTACATAACATGTTTCAACGTATTAACCATTATCAAATGCAAATAAATGAAATCTTGATAATACGCTAAACATGTTATGGAAAATGAAAATATTTGAAAAGGGTACTTTGATCTTCATTAATTGAAAGTTTTATAAATACAGTAGCTAGCCCTAATGCCACGTTTACACCGGAATGTTAGTAACATTTGTTAATACTGTAACGTTTTTTCAATAACGTTTTTTTCTAAAGTACGATAATCAATTCCTATATACAATTAGCTGAGGAATTCAATGAAACCAGTTCCAAGTTTGTAACTTTAACAGTTATTGAGATAATTGGAAAAATATGTTAGGAAACGCCATTTTTCCAACAATAAGGGTTATAACTGGATAAGGAATCATAAAATTGTATTTTTCATTAATGGAAGTTGAAGAGAGTCGGATTCTAAAGAAAAAGTTGAATGGCGGTGATTGTGTAAATCTTACCCAAATCTCAGAAATGGCGATCAAAAATCGCAAAATCGCTACTTAACACAAATTTATCACTTGTGCTACGTTTTGTCAATTTTGCGATTTTTGATCGCCATTTCTGAGATTTGAATAAGATTTACACAATCGCCGCCATTTAACTTTTTCTTTAGAATCCGACTCTCTTCAACTTCCATTAATGAAAAATACAATTTTATGATTCCTTATCCAGTTGTAACCCCTATTGTTGAAAAAATGGCGTTTTCTAGCATACTTTTCCTAATTATCTCAATAAACGTTAAAGTTACAAACTTGGAACTGGTTTCATTGAATTCCTCAGCTAATTTTACATAGGAATTGATTATTTTAGAACCTCACTAAAGCCTCTAAAAAATTAGAAAAATTAATATATTTTGAAAAATCTCAATTTTCCGCCATTGTTATCTCGGTAACAAAGCGTTTTTGGGGGTTGGTCCCATGGAACTTTTTTGTCTACTTGGTGTGAGGAATCAGCCTGAGAAGTATTGCACATTCCTCCTGAAACACTCTGTATATTATAAAAGTTATTTTCTATAATAACTTGTACTTTTCATTTCGCAGGACGAAGTGGAAGTAGTAGATGACTACTATGACACTCCGAAAAACATCAAAGAAAGCCTGGAACTGTCAATGGACCATAACTATGGCAACTACGACACCCCTCCCCTTCCCCTTCCCACCGCTGCCCCACTCCAGCCCAAACAGCCGCTGCATGCTTGCAACAGGTCAGTGAATATGCAATTTATTTCAATAAAAACTTTTTTATTCTTCAATACTGGGACCTAGATGAAATGAAATAAAATGAAAATATCCTTTATTAGGCGGAGTTAGGACTAGGAAGTCCTTTCTACCACTCAACCTTAAGATCTAGCACTCCAAAAGTTGAATCTCTGTTCACAAAGTATTTGACTATAGACTTAAGCGCTTTGAACTTTTGATTTTTATTCTATCATTGAGACTCTATAGCAATCTCTTGAGAAAAATATAACAATTACTAGCCGGCAGGCTCGCTTCGCTCGCCTTCTCCGTCTAGCCTGGGGGCTCCGCCCCCTGGACCCCTGACAGTATCAGCAGTTTCAGTGAGTCAAACAGGCTCGCTTCGCTCGCCTGCATAACCTCTGTCAGTGTGAGCTGAGAAAGACAGGCTCGCTTCGCTCGCCTGCAAATTCCGTTCAGAAGGGATTCAAAATTTATTGAACACAGCATTTCTAGACCTAATCTGGACCTGTTCACCAAATTTCGACATTTTCTACCAATTTAGTCTCGAAAAATCCAAGAAAAACTCTGTAAATTCCGAAAAATAGTAAAACGCTAATATTGAGCGTAACCTTAGGAACTATATCGGACATAGTTTGAAACTTGATTCAATATCTTCCAAATTAGTTTATCTATAATCTCACTGAACCGTTGAATTTACAGTAAGGATTGGTCGTATCAAGACGAAAGATATGCAACCCGCAATACATCTACAATTTTGAAAAACCTGATTACTGGCGTAATCTTGAACGGAATTCAAAAATATTTTAACACAACATTTCTAGACCTTATCTGAACCTGCCCACCGAATATCAACATTTTCTACTGATTTGTTCTCGAAAAAAATGAGAAAACGCAGGAAAACTATAGAAAAACTTAAATATTTGGCGTATTCTTGAAAAGTTTTTAAAATCCTTCCTTAGCGCGCGTCTAAACGTCCAACTGAACATGCCTGCCAAATTTGAACGCATTCGCTTCAGTGGATTTTTAGTTCTGGTGATGAATGAATCAGTCAGTGCCATTTCGCTTATATAGATATATAGATTGAGACTCTATAGCAATCTCTTGAGAAAAATTTATCAATTATTGATATTTTTATCACAAATTCTATACTAATGCTAAGTAATCATTCGCGCGATGCTCAGTAAACAATTTGTTGTGGTTTTTGTAGAGCTTTGCTGGACAAGGATGCTCGCTCTCGTGCCGTCCTGTGTCCGTGCCATAGGATGATGGGCTGGGCCGAGAGCTGGATGATGCTGCCTTACTGTCGCCGCGGGAACGGTATTGAGAACACGTCGCTGCCCTTTCACAAGGTAATGAATAATGGATTTTGTTTCCATAACAAGACAGTAAAGTGATTTCAGTTATTTCTAACTTTCCATTGCAATTATGAAAAGACTAATGCCCGGTTTTTCCAAGCACACTCAAAGTTGAGGGACCCTCAAATTTTGATGAACAGCTGACATTCTCTATGATAAGTATAGGAAATGTAGTAAAGTGTAGTAAACTTGAGGGTCCCTCAAATTTTGATGAACAGCTGACATTTTCTATGATAAGTATAGGAAATGTAGTAAACTTGAGGGTCCCTCAAATTTTGAAGAACAGCTGACATTTTCTATGATAAGTATAGGAAATGTAGTAAAGTGTAGTAAACTTGAGGGTCCCTCAAATTTTGATGAACAGCTGACATTTTCTATGATAAGTATAGGAAATGTAGTAAACTGTAGTAAACTTGAGGGTCCCTCAAATTTTGATGAACAGCTGACATTTTCTATGATAAGTATAGGAAATGTAGTAAAGTGTAGTAAACTTGAGGGTCCCTCAAATTTTGATGAACAGCTGACATTTTCTATGATAAGTATAGGAAATGTAGTAAACTGTAGTAAACTTGAGGGACCTCAAATTTTGATGAACAGCTGACATTCTCTATGATAAGTATAGGAAATGTAGTAAAGTGTAGTAAACTTGAGGGTCCCTCAATTTTGATGAACAGCTGACATTTTCTATGATAAGTATAGGAAATGTAGTAAACTTGAGGAACCCTCAAATTTTGATGAACAGCTGACATTCTCTATGATAAGTATAGGAAATGTAGTAAAGTGTAGTAAACTTGAGGGTCCCTCAAATTTTGATGAACAGCTGACATTTTCTATGATAAGTATAGGAAATGTAGTAAAGTGTAGTAAACTTGAGGGTCCCTCAAATTTTGATGAACAGCTGACATTCTCTATGATAAGTATAGGAAATGTAGTAAAGTGTAGTAAACTTGAGGGTCCCTCAAATTTGAGTGTGCTTGGAAAAACCGGGCATAACTGTTGTAGTCTGTTCAAGCAAAGAAGACATTCTGGCAAGATGGGAAAATGACTACAGCCCGGTCAATATTGGTTCAAAAAATTTAAATCTGGTTTAAAAAATTGTAGATCAGAATGTTTCCTACAATTTGAAATCAAATTTCTAATTTAAGAATTAATATTGTCCAAGCTGGAGTCATTTCCCAATCTTACCAGAATGTCTTCATTGCTTGAACATATAACTATTTGAATAAATTATTTTTATTTTATTTATTTATTGAAACAAAAAATATGAGGAAGCAACAGATCAAAGATCCATTTTGCCTCCATTACAAATTAATAACTCTATTAATGGAGGCAATATTTACATAATTTTTATCGTTCCATCAAGTGTATTGAGGTGCGTTTTCCTTTATGCGAAATGGTCTGACAGTAGTCAATCACAGTTCTAGTCTTGTCCTTGAGCTCAAACAACAATAGCTGTGATTGGCCACAGCTGTTTGACTACCCCCGAATAAGGAAAACGTTTCACATAAGGAAACCCACTTTTAGAAATAATCAATATACTTGGGAAAATGTATTTGAATCGAGTAGTAATCAACAAAGGTGTGGCGAACTGAACAGTATATTGATTTTCAATGCTGATTTACAAGTTTTAATACCAACCTAATAAGAGATAATCTTTCCTTCCTTGCTTGACTCCATGGATACACTACAGCTGACGCCAATAAGTTCATCGTTTTCGTCTGTCTCTTGTACGTGATGTAACCTACTAACAGCTAATGTAAACAATCTATTGTCTCTTTTAATTTCAAAAACATCATCTGAGCATAGCTAAATAATGACAACTCTCATTGACAACATCGGCTGTTGGAGCGCACAAGAAGCAGATGAAACCGCCCAAATTTTTGGCAATATTTCCTTCTATTCATTATTATAAACGTTTGTGTTTTATTCAGTTTGTTAAATTTAAATGGATTCAATGTAGAAAAATAGGCTACAAAGCTGTTGAAAGCGATTTATTTCCATTTAATTAACAGAGATTTTTGTGATTTCTCAGGTGAAACTAGACGGCGAAGGTAGAATGCCTGTGGTGGACAAGAGTGGTGAAATGGCCATCTATGCAACGGTCAACAAGCTCAAAAAGACGCCAAAACCTGTCAACGACAACAAACGTGAAATCAACGGCGATCTCCCGTCCTCTACTGGCGCAGAAAGTGAACCGGCGTGCTCGAACTATGTTAATGTGGAGATGGGGGGTAAGAGTAGGGGTTGCAGTGCTAGTGGGGGAAGTGTTGAAAGTAGTAAAGTTTGTACAACAAACAATTATGCCAATCTAGAATTTGCTCAATCGTTAGAATACTACGAGAACGTAAGAGATTTAAAACGTCCGATGAAAGTTGGCAACACTGTGTGTCAAACAGCTGATAACAAGTTTTGTACGAAATGTGGTCATGCCAGTGAAAAACCAGTGCAAGACGATTATCTAATGATGGAGCCGGCGAAAAGTAGAAACAATTCAAATTTCCCGGGCTACCTGCCAATGCTGCCAGTCTCGCAGCGAGCCGCTACCAACCTAACGGTTGAAAAGGCGGCAAGTGTGCCGAGTTTGATATCGACAGGACGTTTCGGCGTCGGCGCCAGTTGTTCGAATTTCGAGCAGCAGATTCGGACAGATTGCGGTGGCGCGCGAGTGCCGGGCGGGGCTGTGGTGGGGGGACATCATTCGGCCAGTTCGAGTCCGTATTTGAGACGGAATTTGATGAATAGTTATTATTCGCAAATGATCAACGATGAGGATGATGCGGTCAATTCGAGATTCGTTAGGAAACGATCGAGTTCGGCCGATTCGACTAGGTATATCGATAATTTGGAGTCGATTACTGAGCGTACGGTGTCGTCCAGTAGTTCAACGCAGGTGAGAAAAAGTCGATTATTAATATTAACTTATTAATTATTGGTATCGAAAAATTATCGATGTAATACAAGAATGTTATCTTAGCTTGATGTTTATCAAAGACCAATTGATTGCGTCTATCTGTAGGGGAGAGTTGGCCACGTTGAGACATGGGCCACAATGAGACTAACACTTTTCCTATTCAGAGCTGCTTGACAGGTCCAGAACTGTGGTGGAAGTTTTTAAAAGCTTACTTCAATCAACAGATCCACTTGGAAGTTCACTATTACAGCTTCTGTGATAATTATCACAAAAAGTCTGTTTTTGGGCAGTTGAAGTTACTTTTTTTACGTTTTTCAACGGAGTAATACTCCCAGATAAGTTGAAATTCTTTAGTTATTATTAGATAGCCGAAAAGCCTTGTTTTTTAATGATGTAATGATGCAGTAAGATCGACGTTTTTAAGCTGCAAATAAGTTTTAAAGATAGAAAAAATTTAAAATGTGCTTTGGGCCACAATGAGACATATAATTTGGTAGATAGTTGCTACTATCAGTTGGTTTTTCGGTAAAATAACTCAATAGATGATAGTTACTACCAAAATTGCTATTGATTATGATAGTAGCTATGTCAGCTATTGAGTTTTTTATAAAAATCATCTGGTAGTAGCAAATATCTTTTTATCAGATAATAAATTCAGCTAAATGTGACTAAACCTTCAACCAAGGCAATATAAATTTATATAATTGTTGTATGATTCATATTTGATCACAATCAAGTATAATATGATTAGTCAGAATAATTTACTAGGGGCTATTTTTTAGGTTGTCTCATAGTGGCCCATACCTGGGCCACAATAAGACACTTGCAAGTGTTTTTTAAAACATCAATAATTATTATTTCCACCTGAAAAATATATTTGAAATACCAGGACAATGTGTGCAATACTCCAAAATATTGTTTAAAACTTCTCTGAACAGCATACATCCAATAGAAAAAATTGAAAAAATAGAAACATAATTTTTGTCTCATTGTGGCCCACCCTCCCCTAACTGAAATTATCCATAGATGAACTGGAAACTTCAATAAATAATTTCATACAGTCAAACACAGTATACATGGCGATTCAATATGATTTTCTTATAATTATGACTCATTGATGACGATGAGCAAGCAAGCAATGTAGAGTAGGAAAGTCGGTCCATTTAAAAAGCATTGAAATCATTTTTAAATCAGCTGTTTCAACGGATGCGTTTCTTGTGTCCATTCTCAAACTTGACTTAAAATTCAAATTGTTTTATTCCAATTCATAAACAATACATAAACAGAAGTTTGAATACATTACACAATTTTAATAGAAAGAAAAAAAGATGTATTGGAAAAGTAAATGAATATAGGCTAGTAATAGTGTAAATATTATAAATATTTAAATATATCATAAATATAGTAAATATTATAAATCATCTATTCGTATGATGTATAATATACAGGGTGTTTCAGGAGGAATGTGCAATACTTCTCAGGCTGATTCCTTACACCAAGTAGACAAAAAAGTTCCATGGGACCAACCCCCAGAAACGCTTTGTTACCGAGATAACAATGGCGGAAAATTGAGATTTTTCAAAATATATTAATTTTTCTAATTTTTTAGAGGCTGTAGTGAGGTTCTAAAATAATCAATTCCTATGTAAAATTAGCTGGGGAATTCAATGGAACCAGTTTCAAGTTTGTAACTTTAACGGTTATTGAGATAATTGCAAAAATATGCTAAAAACGCCATTTTTTAACAATAAGGGTTATAACTAAATAAGGAATCATAAATTTATATTTTTTATTAATGGAAGTTGAAGGAGTCGGATTCTAAAAAAAGTTAATTCTTGAAATCTCAGAAATAGCGATCAAAAATCGCAAAATTACAAAATCGCTATTTCTGAGATTTGGGTAAGATTTACACAATCGCCGCCATTCAACTTTTTCTTCAGAATCCGACTCTCATCAACTTCCATTAATAAAAAATATAAATTTATGATTCCTTATTTAGTTATAACCCTTATTGTTAAAAAACATGGCGTTTTTTAGCATATTTTTGCAATTATCTCAATAACCGTTGAAGTTACAAACTTGAAAATGGTTTCATTGAATTCCTCAGTTAATTTTACACAGGAATTAATTATTTTAAAACCTTACTAAAGCCTCTAAAAAATTAGAAAAATTAATATATTTTGAAAAATCTCAATTTTCCGCCATTGTTATTTCGGTAACAAAGCGTTTTTGGGGGTTGGTCCCATGGAACTTTTTTGTCTACTTGGTGTAAGGAATCAGCCTGAGAAGTATTGCACATTCCTCCTGAAACACCCTGCATATCTGCAAAAAATTGATGAATCAGAATAATAATACTACTTGCTGTAAGCATGTCGCATGCAAGTTGGAGTATTAACTAATGTTATTTACAATTAAGTTGTTTGAAAGAGCCAGGTATAAAAAAACTTGCTAGAAATCATAGCCATCTCAAAACACAATTGTCTATTTTCAATCTTTTATGCTGATCTAGTAGGCTACATAAAACACAAGAGGAATTCTATATAATAGAAGTTTCATGATCATATTCACAAAAAATATCCTTAAAGAGAGAAAAACTTAATTCAACATGCATGATAGATATGTGATTGCATAGTCTATCCAAGCAGAGAAGACCCTCAAGATGGGAGAATGACTCAAGCTCGATCAAAATTGGTTCAAAAATTAAAATTTTGATCTGAAATTGAAGGAAGAAACAATTTGATCTACTATTTAGACCTCTTGAACAAGTTGGAGTCATTTTCTCATCTTGCTAGAGGGTCTTCTTAGCTTGGAAAGACTATTGTCTCAAAACTTAATAGTCTATTTTCAATCTTTCATGCTAATCTTGTAGGCTACATGAAACACAAGAGGAAATCTTTATAAGAAAAGTTTCAGGATTATATTTTACGAAAAATATGCTGAAAGAGAGAAAACTGAATTCAATATGCATCATAAATATGATTGTATCCAATGCTATCATATGGGTAGATTGTAACTATGGTGCCATTTTACAAGGCCAGGGCCTTCTATTGAAGGAAGATATGAACAAATAAATTAATCGCCCTCAAAATGAACAAAAAAAGCAAGCAAACACAATGAGTAGGTACAATTCACATTTGCTGTAAAAAGAAAGAAATTTCATCTGTAGAAATTAACCTACTCAACAATGGGAAACCCAATCCATGCGCTAAATTTTGAGTGGGTCTAACACATACATGAAGATCTAATCTAAATAATTAAAGAGTGGATGGTAGTGGACGGCAAACTGCCGAACGGCAAAATCAAGCCCCATAAGAACAATGTAATTTTTATCAATCTCTTGGAGCAGATAGAGCCTCTATTTATGGACAGAATTTCGCGTTATTTATGTCATTGAAAAGAGAATTCAATTCTCCAGGGGCGTAACCTTTTACTTTTTCGATTTTAAGTTTTTGTCAATAATTAGAGTTCAATACTTTTTTAGTTAATTAATTATACAATAATTATCGATATAAACTTAAAATCGAAAAAGTAAAAAGTTACGCCCCTGGAGAATTGAATTCTCTCTTCAATGAGATAAAGAACGTGAAATTCTGTCCATAAATAGAGGCTCTATCTGCTCCAAGAGATTGATAAAAATTACATTGTTGTTATGGGGCTTGATTTTGCCGTTCGGCAGTTTGCCGACTACTACCGCCCACTCTTAATTCTATCTATTTGCAGGTGAACAATTCGAAGAACACGTCGGTCGACTCGCTGTCGAGTCAGATCGGCGGCGGCCGTCATACGTCGAATGACGACGACTCGTCGACAAGTCAGGAGCGGGATCTGGCCACACCTGTTAATGTTGAGGAGGAGGATGAGAACAGAGGAGGAGGAGGAGGAGGGGTGGGAGAGAGAGTGCGCGAAGAGGTGTTGAAGGACAGGAGTGATTCGTTGAGGACTTTGGTGCAGGAGTGTTTAGCGCCCGTGCAGCAGCACCCGTCGACGACATTTGCGCCCGTTCACATTCGTCGCTCGTCGAGCATTCCGTGCAAGTCGGCGGGTCACAATCGCGATTCGTCGAGCTCCAACGACTCGGGCGTGTCGATAGGTGAGTTAGGAAAGGTTCGAATGGGTTGTGTTGTATTGATTCAACATTATTTTGAAAAGAAATATTAAGAAAAAATAATTCAATTATGACATAACCTGATCGTCTGTCAGGAGTCGATCGGTATTGTACTGCAATTGGAATGAATAATACAATATTAGCCTATCATATCAAAATAATTTATTTTTCGAAAAATAATTAGAAATGATGTAATTGCTCAGTAGCCTACTTTTATCTAATCGATAATCAGCTTTTGTTGTGTATATAGTGTATATATATAGTTGTATATAGTGTATCATAGGCCTTATACTTGATTTCTAATGATTTTTCAGTGATATTTTTGGTGCACTGATTTGGTTTCTCATTTTACTCTTACTATAAATTGAAAATTTTTGGAACATTTTCCTGGACCAAGAATAATTATTGTCAGAAGTATAGTCTGTCCAAGCAAAGAAGGCCCTCTGGCAAGATGGGGAAATGACTCCAGCTTGGTCAATATTTGTTCAAGAATTATAAATGTGTTCTGTATAGTAGATCAAATTGTTTCCAATTTGAGATCAAACGCTCTATACTGAAACAGCTTATGTAAAGCATATCTATTGTCTGTTTTGATTTCAAAAGCAATCTTCCAGGCATAGTTGAATAACTACTCTATATTGACTACATCTGCTGTAGGAGATCTCAAACCTCTTACTTGTTGGTGTTAGCTTTACAATTGCGAACATTTTAAACACACAGATTGAAGTAATCTCATTTCCATCAGTTTCTTTCCAATTGAAGCAGTTTATTAAAACAATTGTATTAAACTTCTTATTGAAACAAACCAAACGCGTTTTTATGAAATTCAAGTGACTAAAATATAAGAAACTGATTTTCTTTCTATCAGAATTCCTGGATTTTTTCTCCAGGCTTCATCATGTACTTATCCTATGCATTGTAATGAAAGAGTAGTGCTTCAGTAGGAATGGGCGGTTGGCGAAAGACCGGTATTATTTCTCAGCTCTGTTAGGGCAGTCAGTGAACGGTCTGCGAGAGCATAATCATTTCAGAACAACGACAGCTTAACCGTTACGATGTCAGGCTGAGGCCGCACTGCCGGTGGGTAGAGCCTGGAGGGTGGAGGGTAGTTGGTAAATCTATAGAACATACACACCATCCACAGTAATACATTGTATGAATGGTATGACGTCATTCTGTTTTTTGAGGTTATGTTGTCCATATTTAAGAATTTCAAGATGGCGGCTGAACACATACCATTCATACAATGTATTACTGTGGATGGTGTGTATGTTCTATACATTTACCAACTACCCTCCACCCTCCAGGCTCTACCCACCGGCAGTGCGGCCTTAGCCTGACATCGTAACGGTTAAGCTGTCGTTGTTCTGAAATGATTATGCCCTCGCAGACCGTTCACTGACTGCCCTAACAGAGTTGAGAAATAATACCGGATTTACCAACTACCCTCCACCCTCTAGGCTCTACCAACCGGCAGTGCGGCCTCAGCCTTAGAGATGGAATTGCTGTACAGTTTTGAAGAATTTTATAATGTTAACTCTTGATATTAAATTTAGACTACTGTTGGTATATGTATTTTTTCTTAATATAATATTATTTTTTATTTATTTAAATAATGAAGATAATTTAGACAGAGCGGAGCATAGATATAGTCTATAAGACATTCTGGAAAGATGGGAAAATAACTCAGCTCGGTCAATATTGGATCAAAAATTATAAATTTGGTCTCACAATTCTGATCTACAATATGAGACCAAATTGATTATTATTGAACCAATTTTTGGCCAAGCTGGAGTCATATTTTTCCATCTTGCCAGAATGTCTTCTTTGCTTGGACAGACTATAAACAGCAATTTGCCAAACCACAAATTCTGTAAAAACTCCTTGAAAATATTCGTTGCGCTGACATTGCTATATAAGCTATGTTTTATATGATACACTTCATTTGGTATATTTTACTGTTTAATTAATAAAGAAATTATAAGATAGAATGATTTTGTAGCGTCACTTCGGCACCGCGGCGCCGACTTTGCCGAGTTCGAGCTGCCGCTAACCACGTCCAAGTCGTCACGACGCCATCTGGCTGCCAGCGGCGCAGCTGGACTGCAGCAGCCAATGCAGCGCCAGCTGCACCATCCATTCTACAACGGCGGCAACTGTTTGCACGCATCGCTGCCGCGTCGCTCCAGATCGGTGGACGGTCCGCTGCAGCAGCTGCAGTTCAGGTTTCAGATGCTGCAGTCGAACGGCGGTGCAGCTGGAGCTGCAGCCAACGCGCTGCCACAGCTGCAGCTGCCCGCTAAGTCGTCTTCGGCTGAAGCCGAGGTACCCGTGTATGCGGTTATGAGGAGGGCTGATGCCCTCAGAGGTCAGTGTCGAAATTAGAAAAATTAATTAATAATATTCTACCATTTAATTAATAATACTATTCTACTATTATATAATAATAATAATATTCTACTATTAATTAATAATAATTTACTATTTCTCGTAAAAAATAGACATTACATTTTAAATAAAATTATAGAGCTTATAACTATATAAGAAACTACAATTTTCAATGAAATTATATAACAACATAATCAATCAACTGAAAATTACGATCAAAAAGAAGTTTATAGTAATAATAACGTGAGAATTCGCAGTAGTATAGTCTGTCCAAGCAAAGAAGACATTCTGGCAAGATGGGGAAATGACTCCAGCTCGATCAATATTGCTTGGAGAATTAGGTCTCAAATTGTAGGAAATATCTGATCTACAATTTGAGACCGAATTTATAATTTTTTAAACAATATTGACGGAGCTGGAGTCATTTTCCCAACTTGCCAGATTGTCTTCTTTGCTTGGACAGACTATGGTCGGGAATTCGTCGAACAGTAGAATCATTACGTCTTATAATAACAATGTATTTTTTATCAACCTCTTGAAGCAGATGGACATTTTGAAATTTCCAAATCCATTATCATTATATCACTATAATGGATGATAAGTCCATAGTTTGAAAAGACAACTTTAGTGTCAATTTTACATGAGAAACATGACAAGGATAATTCAGGATAGCAAGGATTGAACTGGAAATAGAAGGATTGCTACGAGTTTTCTCATTCAATTGGGTAGGAATATTGTTGAAAATGCCAAATCCATGGACATTATATTATATCGTTGTAATAGATGATAAGTCCATAGTTTGAAAAGACAACTTTAGTGTCAATTCAACATGAGAAGCATGGTAAGGATAATATTCAGGATAGCAAGGATTAAACTGGGAATAGGAGGATTGCTACGAGTTTTCTCATTCAACTGTGTAGAAATATTGTTGAAAATTCCAAATGTTCTATGTACTGTGCAGAGGATGATATGTTCATAATTAGATGAGCTGATACAACTGTAAGGTTGACATGTGCCTCTAAGGCTGAGGCCGCACTGCCGGTGGGTAGAGCCTGGAGGGTGGAGGGTAGTTGGTAAATCTATAGAACATACACACCATCCACAGTAATACATTGTATGAATGGTATGACGTCATTCTGTTTTTTGAGGTTATGTTGTCCATATTTAAGAATTTCAAGATGGCGGCTGAACACATACCATTCTTACAATGTATTACTGTGGATGGTGTGTATGTTCTATAGATTTACCAACTACCCTCCACCCTCCAGGCTCTACCCACCGGCAGTGCGGCCTCAGCCTTATAGCAAGGATAATGCAAGATAGCAAGGATTTAACTGGAAATGGGAGGATTTCTGTGTGATTTCTCATTCGATTGGGTAGAAATATTGTTGAAAATGCCAAATCCATGATCATTATAATCGTTACAGAGGATTCTATGTTGATGCTTAAGTGAGGTGACTTGACTGTAAGGTTTCATTTTATATTGAAATTTACTCTCAGGATTTTCCACGTTTTCAATCAATCATGCATTATTATAATTATTGTCACTTGATTATTTTGCTCATTATTGATTTCACTTCAATTGTAAGTGTATTCTAAATTCTAGTTCCATTTATATAATTGAACAAATTGAAATTTCAGTGATATAGACAACTTTGTGCTCTTTAATTATGTCCAAGTATCAAAACATCTCACCTGACACTGTGTCTTCAATTCCATTTATATTTCGAAGTTCTTGTTTGTGATATTTATATCAGTTTTTTTTCATTTTCATTCAATTTATATTTTCAATTGTTGAGTGTAATAACCACATTATTGTAATGTGTAAAGATGGCAGAATGGGTTTTCCACAGTCTGTCCAAGCAAAGAAGACATTCTGGCAAGATGGGAAATGACTCCAGAAAAGTCAATATCGTGTTAAAAATTATAAATTTGGTTTGAAATTGTAGATTAGAATGTTTTCTACAATTTGAGACAAAATTTATCATTTTTGAACCAATATTTACCGAGCTGGAGTCATTTTCTCATCTTGCCAGAATGTCTTCCTTGCTTGGACAAACTATAGAGAACCGATTGTCTCCATTATTAATATTGTTTTGTTGTACTATTGTAGGATGTGTAAGTCCGGCAGGGGACTTGATGCTTGCGGCCGCCTACTTGGACTCGCGAAGCACCAGTAGCGGTACTTCGGACATGTCTGACTACTTTGAAACTCTCTCACTCTCCTCCTACAGTTCTTCGGATACGCCTGACAGCCTCAGGTAATAATACGAAATTATAAGTGGACTGTATGTTTCCAATAGGTAGAAATTATAAATACAGCAAATGGGAAATTCCAAATTTACACAGCCGCATCTCAAACAATATAAGCGAGCAGATAATTCAATTCAATTCAAAAATTAATAATAATTGAAAATTACTCACCATAATTCTATTTTTGGTATGTTAAAGTTACCTTTAGCAGGAGGAGGGATCGACGAAGGTAAAGACAAGTGTATGGAAGGAATCCCCCAGGAATGGATCTGCTAAGTTATAATAACTTCGAGCTCTGAGTAATCTTTAATTATTTCGAAAGTGGAGATACAGTTACTGACGTTGATTTATACTTCACGAATTCACTGATTTATAATTCAATATTATTAAGAATTTATTTCCTTATATTATAGCTATTTCCTATTTATTATTAAGAATATTTCCTTTCATTTCACACACTGATTGATTGGGCACCGAACGATCTCCCAAATAATGATTCTAACACGATTTGGATTGTGTTTCGACAATTACAACAATTCTGTAATACGATAAAATTAATTTGATAGGACGAATTTCCTAAGCCTCGATAAAACGAAAATGAGTGGCTAGATAACTATTTGAGTCGATTTACTCAAACTCCACGATATACCGACTTGTATTCCAGGCAACGATCAAAAGCACACTCAATACGATTACACGAAAAATGAGTAGCTAATTTGAATCGAATTATTCAAATCTGGAAGCGCCGACATCTAGGCCTACTCCCAGCCAGTAGCATACTGAAGTACACAGACTTGCCTCTGTAAACCAGTAGGAACTAGAACAAGTTTCATACTGTCTATAAGACAGTGAAGGGTAGATAACGAATAGAATGATATTGACAAGCTAACGCCATCTATTAGACAAATAATGAACTATCAATTACTGTTAAAAACCTATAGAGTACAATAAACAATCGGCCCAAACAATTATAATCTGTTTATGGTTCTGTACATCCATTTTTCCACTTGAAATTTCAACGTATAATTCTAAGTAGAAAATTTTAATATTTAAGTAGAAACTTTCCGGAAAAATGACTCCAGCTCGGTTCAACAATTATAAATTTGATCTCAAATTGTAGGAAACATTCTGATCTACAATTTGATCACAAATTAATAGTTTTTGAACCAATATTGACCGAGTAGGAGTAATTTCTTCATCTAGCCCAAATGTCTTTTTATACTTTCCTTATCAAGTTTTTTCTTGTTTGAAAACAGAACAATATTCTTTGTTGCAGAATATTTTTCAAGTTGATTCAATTATTTCATTAATACTGTTTTAATACGTTTATCTATATTATTGTATGGCTCAACAGCCCATGAAGGGCTCACGCCTATCAGCTGGTTGCCAGTTTCATATTCACTCCACTATACAGAAAGGCCCCAGCCCGGCAAATACCGGCCCAATAAAAGCCATAATTTCTTGAACAGAACCCACAGTCCCCGAACCAACACTGACCGAGCCGAATAAACAACCCCCTCCACCCCGCCAGAATGCCCTCCCCACCCGAACAGACCATACAGCAAGCAAAAAATCATCAATCAGGATAGAGGTAACGTGTGGTTAGCACGTTCGTTTTCTCAACCATAAGCTAGCTTCTGTAACCAAGTGAAGGAGCAGAACACCTTTGAATAATATTCAGTTAACCAGTAAGAGTGTAATGTATTTTATAGTAGATATGTGTTTTATAAATTCAAGTTTTAATTTAAATTTTGTTGTAGACTGAGTCGTCCGGCTGCCACCACGCTGCGACCTCGTTCCGGCAAAGAATACCAGAAAATCGATCGCTGCAGTGTACTCGAACAAACAGCTGTCAAGGTCAGTTCGATTCAAAATTATTATTTCAAATTATTAACCAATTACAAGCAGCCTAGCATTTTACAGAGTTCTTCATGTTATATCAAAACATTGTGCTCGGATTATTTTGTTTTCAATTTTATATAAAACAAGCGTAGCTGGGGAGAACCACATATTTAGCTGACTTTCTAGAAAATTAGATATATATACTTCATATTCTAATGCCTAGTTTATACAATGCCAATTGGTGAGGCAATTGTCATAGGACAACTGATGCCGGGCGCTAACAGCTGATATTGTCTATTAGAGTTTTCATCAAGCCATGCCTAGCTGATGATTTTAAAATCAATAGATTCAATAGATACTTTATCAGCTGTAAATTTCAGGAGACAATTATTGTCTCGCCAATTGGCATTGTATAAAACCGGCATTATTTTTTCTGTTTTTGATTGTCTTGGTGGCCAATCATCTATTGGCTCAATAAGAAACTGAAAGTAGTCCTTAATGCCTAGTTTATACGATGCCAATTGGCGAGACAATTGGCTCCTGAAATTAACAGCTGATAAAGTATCTATTGAATCTTTTGATTTTAAAATCATCAGCTAGGCATGGCTAAATGAAAACTCTAATAGACAATATCAGCTGTTTGCGCCCGGCATCAGTTGTCCTATGACAATTGTCTCACCAATTGGCATCGTATAAACTAGGCATTATACTCTGAATTGTGATAAATCTCATAATAATTGTGGTTATTTATTTATTATCAATATTGTAAATGTTTTCTTTGTATTTTTCATTGCCTTGTAAGTAAATTATTGAAATTCCATAGCTTTGCCTATAGATAATTATACAGAAGTGCAAAAATAATGATACAGATAAGAATAGTGGTATAGTATGTCCAAGCAAAGAAGACCCTCTGATAAGATGGGAAAATTACTCCAGCTCGGTCAATATTGGTTCAAAAATTATCAATTAGATCTCAAATTGTAGGAAACAATTTGGTCTACTATTAAGATCACATTTATAATTCTTGAACAAATATTGACCAAGCTGGAGTCATTTTCCCCGTCTTGCCAGAGGCTCTTCTTTGCTTGGACAGACTATAGGCGAGACACGAAACAGTTGAAATGAACAGCTAGAGATTATTCGTCATGTCTTTGTATTTTAGGCTATAGTTACTATGAAAGTGATTAATTCAATGTAAGTTACTCGTATATAGCGTTCTAGCGACTTCTATGACCTTTTTTACATTGATTAAAAATATATTATATGCTTTTCAAAAATAGATATACGGTTACTGCAATGTGTAGATGGCATTAGAAGACGCTGAAACGCAGACTCTCTCGGAATCGCTTCCATAGTGGCTTTAGTATCTAACGAAAAATAATGTGATGCGAGGCTTTATAATATGTTCTACTATGTTCTATTGCCATTCCATTAGTATGAACTATTTAATTTTTCAAACCAATCCACAATAGTAATAGGCTCTTCATTGATTTTACATGTCTTTTTTGTGTAAAAAATGAGATAATATAAGATTGTTAGATAGAATTTTTTTTCTGCGGATGATGCCCATATAAGTATTCAAATTTACTTGTGCATGGGTAATGGAGTGTGCAAGGGTGATTTATGAGGTGCATAAACGACCATGCCTCAGGTGGGATTCGAACCCACGACCGGGTAGCGCTAGCGGACTGAAGGTTGTAACGCCCCAGACTACTCGGCCAACCTGGCCGGCTAAGAATAAAACTAAAAATCAAATACCCTTTTAAACCCAATATTTTTAAAGTTTAAAGGGGTATTCGATTTTGATTTTTATTTTATCTATCAAATTTTGAAATATCCCTCCCTAAGTGTGAATTTTAATTTTCTAATATAAGATTCTATTGAATCCAGTTTATGTAATATTAATAATTTTGGTTTCGTTTTCAGCAGAAGCCAGCCTTTGGCCCAATAACAACCGTTCCAGAAAAAGCTGAACTTCTACCTCCTGACTGCTCAAAATAACACAACTTCAATTAAACTCAGGTTGGTGGTACTTATAGGAATACTTGGAAAAATGCTTAAAAATACATAAATATTCAAGTTTTATAATAAAAAATTATCATGCGTCATATTGCGTTATGTGTATAATTGTGTTGGTACCTAATTGATTGTGATGAAGAGTCATTGTGTTTCGAGTTTGATTGAATTATAATAAAGTTCTTAATGATTGTGTTCGTGTGTGCTGGCTTGGCGGATAAGATGCCTCTAATGAAAAATTCTGTTAAAGGAACATTTATATATTATTTATTATTGATAGTTAACACAGACTAAACATTATAAGATTGATAAATTTGCAAATGGCTTTTGTTGTGCGGAGCTATAGTCCGACCAATCAAAGAAGAGCCTCTGGCAAGATGGGAAAATGACTCCATATTGGTCAATATATGCTCAAGATATGCTCATTATAAATGTGGTTGCAATAGCAGATCAAATTGTTTCCTACAATTTGAGATCAAATTGATAATTTTTGAAGCAATATTGACCGAGCTGGAGTCATTTTCCCATCATGCCAGAGGCTCTTCTTTGCTTGGCCATACTATACCCGTAAGGGTAGCTTTCACTCGACTTGGTCACCCATCCGAAAGCAGTCCATAGTGTTTGTGACTTAACATCACAATCACCTAGCAACCGTTTCACTGCACAAACAGACATACCACACCATAGCTTCCTTTAATAGAAGGCCATGGCCTAAAAATTTGCAACTATGTAGAGTAGGAAATTGGGTCCATTTAAAAGCATTGAAATCATTTTTCAATCAACTGTTCTAATGGATGCGTTCTCACATTCGACTTGCTACAAATCATAAGCTATTTTAATAAATAATTGTCTATTATTAATATTTCTTGCTAATATCTATCACAACCTATTACAAAAACGCAAAAGGAATTCTATACGAAGAGTTTTATGAACGGTTTTCCTGGAAATTGTGCTCAAAAGAGAGAAAAACCAAGTCAACATGAATGATTTGTATCGGTACTTGATGCTTTCATATGAAAAGACTGTGTCTACGGTGCGACGTTGCCATATTATTAGTGCAGGGCCTTCTATTGAAGGAAGTTATGACCACACATCAAATCAAAAAATCAAATCAAATTTATTTCCCATTCACATAATAATTCATACATTTTATGCAATATCTTATAACTATACAATATACAGGAAAAAACCTGCAAAGGCATAAGCCTGAGCGCAGGAAAGCTAACAAAACATTATTTTTATCTATTAGATTTATGAAATTTATAGTCACTGTAAATAGAATAATGAACATGTTATGATCCTTTTTTGGAAACTGACTATTTTTCAATGTTTCTTCCATGGTGAACAAATTTTCACAATTTATTTCTTTCAATTTGTTTCAGTAGAGGACCTTCACTCAAAAACGAACCGACCTGATTATTGACAAAGTCAACAAAAAGCAATTATCTAGTAAGCTATTTATTGTGTAAGATATTATACAGCGATTTTGTGTATTTAGCAGTAATTTAATACAATAATGTCTGAGCTTATTCTTAATCATTCTTCTTTGAAAATAAATTATCTGTGATAATAGTGAAAATGATTTTGTATAGATACTGTGATAATGCTAGAAATATTTGTAATAGATTTGGTTTGGGTTTTAAAAGAGGTGTACTCTTGTAACTGGAGTATTTAGGTGATTTCTCAATTATTTGTTCAAGGATTTTTCCTCTCAGGGAAGTTTGGAATGCAGTGAACTAATGCTGTAATCGTTAGTGAATCATTCATTTAAAATAAATTTTCGATGATTCATTAATCCTTTTTGATTATGAATTTCAGTTTGAATCTTGGTACACAAAAAATTCACGATGAATTCGTATTAGAACAAGGATAACATAAAAATAAGAAGAACCGCTTTGCGCCAGAAATTTATTAAAATTTGTTTAAAATTTATGTATTAAAATTTGTTTGTTTAAAGGGCTTTCAAAGCTACTTCATACTATTATCAAAGCAATAAAATTTGAAATAATAATAGAGGTTTTCATGAATGATTTCCACTAGTGGATCACGCGTATGCTATGTGATTGAAAAGACATTGACAATCTTTGTTTCTTGAGAACGTTTTCCCATCCATGTAATCATTTTAACAATATTGAAATTAATGTATTATTCAGGTACCTATGTATTATTTTGATGTTGGGGAAACTTATGTAAGAATGCGACACTGTCTGCATTTCTAAGAAATTGTTGTCTTGAAAAGCAATATTACAAAAATAGTCAACTCACTCTTTGTACTAAAAAATAGTTTGTATAGAATATTAGAATGTAATTAATTGTAGGATAAATTTGAATTTTAACTGTTAACTGTGCAATCGTCCGTCTTGTTAATCATACAATTATATTATAAAAAGAGATTTCCGTGAATATCTGTGAATACTTTTGAGTAACTTATCAATGTTATAGCTGGCGCTTAATAGTTTCGTTTGTATCTTGAACGTGATATAATCTACTACTATAGCTGGGCCAAGAACAGAAGAGCCTCTTGCAAGATGGCGGAGGTAAGTGAGAGTGTAACTACGCATGCGCAGAACTGATATTTTCAGGGTGAAATCACTTCAGCCAACCTACCGTTTTTACACTAATCATAATCATATTGATTTCACAAATGAAATTTTTTTCATTTATTTGTTCAATTATTGACATATGATAGCACAAATCATAAAATAATTATGAACTAGGACAGAAAAAATCGTATGAGCCTGTACTATTTCTTCCTAAATTTGGTTATGTTGGAACAATTTTCATTTCAACTACTGGCAGCAGTGAATGGCAGCCATGTTACCAAAGGCTCTTCTGTTCTTGGCCGAACTATAACAGCTGATGAAAAGCATCAATAATGTCTGTTTTGATTTCACAAACATCATCTAGATTTAGGTATAGTTCGACCAAGAACAGAAGAGCCTCTGGCAACATGGCTGCCATTCACTGCTGCCAGTAGTTGAAATGAAAATTGTTCCAACATAACCAAATTTAGGAAGAAATAGTACAGGCTCATACGATTTTTTCTGTCCTAGTTCATAATTATGTTATGATTTGTGCTATCATATGTCAATGATGGAACAAATAAATGAAAAAATATATTTTCATTCGTGAAATCAATATGATTATGATTAGTGTAAAAACGGTAGGTTGGCTGAAGTGATTTCACCCTGAAAATGTCAGTTCTGCGCATGCGTAGTTACACTCTCACTTCCCTCCGCCATCTTGCAAGAGGCTCTTCTGTTCTTGGCCCAACTATAAATGACAATATCAGCTGTTGGAGAGCACAAGGAGCAGACGAAACCGCCCAACTTCCTGTATGTTGCCAACTAATTTCTGTGGGTCAAACGATAATGTCTCGCTACATCATGGAATTTTATTAGAAACAATAATAATCGACTAACTTTTTTCACAATTGATAGTTTGTTCACCTGTCTTCAATTTAATTAATTTTTTAATTAATTTAATCAAATGATAATTGTGTAATTTATTCGGCGGAGTATAGTCAGTCCAAGCAAAGAAGACCCTCTGGCAAGATGGCAAAATGACTCCAGCTCGGTCAATATTGGTTCAAAAATTATTGATTTGGTCTCAATTGCAGGAAACATTCTGATCTACAATTTGAGACCAAATCAATAATTTTTGAACCAATATTGACCGAACTGGAGTCATTTTCCCATCTTGCCAGAGGCTCTTCTTTGCTTGGCTAGACTATACTGTACTGTATTCTCAGGTATTCACGGTCCTATAGTGTAAATAGTTAGTCAACTTCAGTCCTTAGTATAGCTGTTGCCAAAAAGTTAGGTGGTTACCTAGCTCATGTAACAACCTGCTAACAGCTGATGTAAAGTGTCTATTGCTTTTTTCTAAAACATTATCTAGGCACAGCTGAATGACAACATCAGCTGTAGGAGCGCACAAGGAGCAGATCGCCTCACTTTTTGGCGACATCTACAACACTGTACTAATCATTATGATGAACTATGAGACTGCATTAATTAAGCATGTTTTGTAACTTATTAAGTACACAATTTGTAACTTAATTGAATTATTTTGCAAGCAGCTGTACATTGTTTTAACGTAGGCCTAATTATTTAGTTAAACTCGTGAATTTGGGAATTATTATCACTATCAGTAAGAAAACTAATGTACTTGGTAAGTTAATTGAGTTTTCAATTGTTTTGACGTACTAGTTAGTAATAGTTTTAATATTTTGTATGTATAAGCTTTTAAATTTTCTCGATCTAGTCTTTACAATGAAAGCGTACTTATATGAAATTAATTGTCTAGTATTAAGTATTTTGTATAATTACTCAGTAAGTACTGTGTACGTTATTCAGGTAAAATCATGAGAATATCGCTTTTAATGAAATACTGTACTGACAACAATCATTAATAATATTTCTGATTTTGTTTTAGTTATGAATGGAATACAGTAGAGTACTTCAAATTTGTTTCCAAAGCTTGGCAGAATCTGAAATGTTTACTAAATTCAAAAACCCATTTGTAATGGCTGTTAGGCTGAGGCCGCACTGCTGGTGGGTAGAGCCTGGAGGGTGGAGGGTAGTTGGTAAATCTATAGAACATACACACCATCCACAGTAATACATCGTATGAATAATGGTTTAACGTCATTTTGTTTTTTGAGGTTATGTTGTCCATATTTAAGAATTTCAAGATGGCGGCTGAACACATACCATTCATATGATGTATTACTGTGGATGGTGTGTATGTTCTATAGATTTATCAACTACCCTCCACCCTCCAGGCTCTACCCACCGACAGTGCGGCCTCAGCTTAAGGTTTTCTTTAGAAATTAGTTAACCATTCTACTCAATAAGATGTTCGGTTGACTGTTTTCGACACAGTAAAATAAATATGCTTATGGTTTTTCGTGGGGGGAGACCCTTTCGGGTAGGTTCTATAGTCTGTCCAAGCAAAGAAGACATTCTGGCAAGATGGGAAAATGACCCTAACTCGGTCAATATTTGTTCAAAAATTATAAATTTGGTCTCAAATTGTAGAGCTGACTGTTTTCCACAATTTCAGACCAAATTGATAATTTTCGAATCAATATTGACCAAGCTGGAGTCATTTTCCCATCTTGCCAGAATGTCTTCTTTGCTTGGACTGACTACCGTACTTCTCATGAATTAGTTTTGAGAAATTCATAAATCTATAGTCCATTTACGATGACTTGAGACGAGATAAACAAAAGCTCTGAATGTGTGTGTTTGTGTGCAACTGGAGTGGCTTCGTTTTAGCCACGACATAAACAAGTCACAGCAATGCCGAAATCACGAATTTTGTTGTAGGCAATTCAGAATAAGTATCTTTAAGTAAACGTTTTTAAAGATACACACTGGGAAATTGCTTGTTTTGGTTGTCTCTCGACTGCATGAACCTAACAAACAATTATAGTAAAAGTTTTTTCGCCCTACTCGTATGTAATACACAACTTTCCAAGCTAAATTTGCGTTTGGAAAATTGCCGTTTACAGGAGAATCAAAGATCAGCTGTTCTGAATGCAGGAATAATCATTTTGATGATTATTACAGCACTAGTCATCATCACGATGATAATTACAGCACTGAAAATCTAGCCCAGCTGTTTTTTCCAAATTCTGACGTATGAATAAACAAGTCAAACAAGCTGCCATGACAGTTCAGTGTGTGCGTTTGTTCTAGTGTTGTGTTGAGGTTATGTTGGCTTCAGTTAATGTTTTCAGTTGTTTGAGGTTTTTATAATTCCTTCTCAGTCTAGTATGACGAAAAAAATGTACATAATTCGTGTGGAAAAGTTTACAAACTCATAATTATTTTCCAAACTCGCGTACCGCTCGTTTGGAGAACATAATTATTCGTTTGTAAAAACGCCTTTTCCACACTCATTATGTAATATACTATTTTGTCAATTCTTTGGTTACGGTCCCGACAACAAAATTCGGGATTTCTGTAACTTGTTTATGTCGTGGCTAAAACGAAGCCACTCCAGTCGCACACAAACACATGCAGAGCTTTTGTTTATCTCGTCTCAAGCCATCGTGAATGGAATATAGTAAGATTTTTTCAATTCTTCAGTAATAATTTTTTTCTATTTATCCTGAATAATAATGTCGCCTACCTGCTGAAACTCTTTTAACCCAGAGTATTAAATTTATACAAAATTAATCCATCAAATCTATTCTGCCAACTTTCTCAGCATACTTTTCTCAACATTTATCATAATAATTATTCGAATTTCAAGTTTCGATTGTTATTTTGTTGTCAATATAACTGTATTCGGATGTGACTAGTCTCTTGGTATAGCAATAATGAATCATTGCATTTTAATGAATAATGAATTTTATTTTATCGATAAAATCTTACTAATGTGTAAATGGTTATTGGTAATGTGTATTATAGTTACTAATGAACTAGTGTGGACTTTATGCTATTTTTGTTCTTGAATTTAATTATTTTCCCAATCATATCTCAATCCGAAATACATTTCAATGTTCAATTTTTCCTTAACCCCTTCAATAGAAGGTCTAGGCTTAATAGAATGGCAACACCGTAGGTACAATCTGTAGTCTGTCCAAGCAAAGAAGACCCTCTGGCAAGATGGGAAGATGACTCTAGTAAATGAAAAGACAAGACGTTGTCAAACCACTGATTTTTTTATAAAAACGAGATACCGGTTTCGGTTGTTACACCATTCATCAATCTCTGGTAAACTAAATCTTAACGGACAGAGCAGCAGTATTTATACTAACGGTGAAGCACCGCTATTGGTCGACGCTTGAGCCAATGACCGTGAACGTCTGCCATTGGCCTAGACAAGCTCCTCCCCGATTAGCGGTTCATTCAAACATTACAAAAAGGTGATTCAAACAGAAAAACTGTTAAATGACTCTAGCTTGGTCAATATTTGTTCAAGAATTTTAAATGTGGTCTTGGTAGTAGTGTACACCTTTGGGAGATTGGCTGTCGTTAGTAAAGACAGTCAGTCGTTTCCCGTTTCTGGAGGAATAGTAATTGTTGCATTACACTCTAACTGATTAACTGCATGTTATTCAGAGGTGTTCTGCATCTTCACTTGGTTGTGAAGACTGGCTTATGGTTGAGAGGATCGACGTGCTAACCACACTCTACCTCTATCCTGGTTGATGATTATTCCCGGATGTATTTTCTGTTCGGGCTGGGAGGGCATTCTGGCGGGGTGGGTGGCGGCTTCGGCTCGGTCGGTGTTGGTTCGGGGGCTGTGGGTTTTTTTGAGAATCTATGGCTTTTGGGCCGGTATTGGCCGGGCTGGAGTGATTTTCCCGTCTTGCCGAAGTGTCTTCTTTGCTTGGATGGACTGTATGGTTTAGTGAATATGAAACTGGCAACCAGCTGGTAGGCCTAGGCCCTTCATAGGGCTGTTGCGCCATTGACAAACAAACTTGGTAGTAGATCAAATTGTTTCCCATAATATGAGATCAAAATGATAATTTTTGAACCAAAATTAACCGAGCTTGAGTCATTTTCCCATCTTGCCAGAGGGTCTTCTTTGCTTGGGCAGACTATACCCATATGCTAGCATTGAGTACAGTTATAGTCTGTCCAAGCAAAGGAGACCCTCTGGCAAGATGGGAAAATAACCCCATCTCGGTCAATATTGGCTCAAAAATTATAATTTTGGTCTCAAATTGTACATTAGAATAATTCCTACGATTTGAAATTGAATTTAAAACTTTTGAACCAGTATTGACCGTTCTGGAGTCTTTTACCCATCTTGTCAAAATGTCTTCTTTGCTTGGACAGACTATAAAAACGGAAGTGAGTCTCCAGTATCCAAGAGTGCTCACTTTTGTTATATCTGACGCCAAAAAATTAGGCAGTTTCATTTGCTCCAACAGCTGATGTTGGCAATTAGAGTTGGCATTTAGCTATGCCCAGATGATCTTTTGAGATCAATATAGACAATAGATGCTTTAGTAGGTTAGCTGGTTTAGTAGGATCAGCTGTTAGTAGGTTACATCATAAGACGAAATCGCCAACTTTTCATGAATACTAGCCTATGCAAAGTATGAGCAACTTATAGGCTGAGGCCGCACTGCCGGCGGGTAGAGCCTGGAGGGTGGAGGGTAGTTGCTAAATCTATAGAACATACACACTAGGGCTCTATAAAAAGGGGGTAGACGCACGGTCCGCCATTATGTGGTCAACTTTTTGCGCTTGGTTTGAATTCATATAAATATTTTTGATGATAGAGACGACCAACAGATGTTTATCAAGTTGAGCAAATGAATGAAGTTATTGTTTTGAAATCTTGGAGATTAATTTGTCATATAAAATGGTTCATATTGCTTAGTATCAAATTGCAAAAAACATAACCATTTTTATCATAAAACTGAAATTAAAAAATACAAATTTGCCAGATGCAGGAAGATGAATCAAGGTTAAAATTTTGACTTAAAAATTGCCAGACTGGAAATTCAATGCTCTATGAAGTTAGTATTATTTTTTTCTAACATAATTTTTATAATTAATCATATGTTTGACTGTCAAATTGAATGAATTCAAACCTGGCGCTAAAAGTTGACCACAGAATGGCGGACCGTGCATCTACCCCCTTTTTATAGAGCCCTAATACACACCATCCACAGTAATACATCGTATGAATGCTATGACGTCATACTGTTTCTTGAGGTTATGTTGTCCATATTTAAGAATTTCAAGATGGCGGCTGAACACATACCATTCATACGATGTATTACTGTGGATGGTGTGTATGTTCTATAGATTTACCAACTACCCTCCACCCTCCAGGCTCTACCCACCGGCAGTGCGGCCTCAGTCATAGAATTAGAAGACTTTTCATAATTATTAAAATTAATGAAAAGACAAGTGGTTGTCAAAACACTGATTTATTAGGAAATCGAGACACCGGATTCGTTTGTTACACCATTGTCAATCTCTGGTAAACTGATAATGGTGTAACAACCGAAACCGGTATCTCGATTTTCTAATAAATCAGTGGTTTGACAACATCTTGTCTTTTCATTTATTATGGATAACTACCACAATATCACCTTCACAACTACTCAAAGAATAATTATTTTACTTGAAGACAGCAGAAAGCCATATTGCATTTGGAAAGATCCAAATTCCGATTTTTTTGTGTTGACATCAGATCATAGCTCTGAGAAGACAATCATATTGTAAAGGAATGAAGATTAACAGAAAAAATATGAATACTCGAAATGTGTAAAAATAACTTATATTTACAAATTACAACAGTCTTGGAGCTTCATTCATTAGTACGACAACATGGTTTTCGATAAAGATAGTTATTATAATGAGTAAAAATAGATTATGATAATTTATTATTAGATAATTATAATAGATAATGATAGTTATTATTAGTTATACAGCTGAATTTCAATGCACATTTTCGCAAAGTTTTTTAGTAAATTTCAAAAGTAATAATCTGCTCTTTAATCGTTACAAGCTAAATACTAGACTAGACGCCACGTTTCCATACTCACACACAGACTTTGTATCTATATTCTCTCCAAGCAAAGAAGACCCTCTGACAAGATAAGAAAATGACTCCAGCTCGGTCAATATTGGTTCAAAAATGATTGATATGGTCTCAATCGTAGGAAACATTCTGATCTACAATTTGAGACAAAAACAATATTTTTGAACCAATATTGACCGAACTGGAGTCATTTTCTCAACTTGCCAGAGGGTCTTCTTTGCTATGACAGACTACAGCTGAGGAGTATCATTCTTTGAAATTATTGTATGTATATTATTTCAAGTGCTGTAACATCTTTTTTGAGAATAAAACATTTTTATTTCATTACTATAACTTGCTGGCACAAGATGCGTTGCAATCGAATATCAGGTGACCAGTGTATGTTGCTCCCCATACAACTACTTGTTCATTTGAACTTTTCAACGACATTGCAGTCAATATTTGAATTTCAATATTTGGAGCAACACACACTGGTCACCTGATATTCGATTGCAATACATCTTATTCAAATTTTGAATATTAGTTTTATTAAAAGCTTCTACTCACGTATGGAGCGCTGGCGGGTTTGACGTCTATTTTCAACACGTTGAAGTAGAAGTTTTTATAAAACTAATATTGAAGTATTGACTGCATTGAAGTAAAATTAGTTCAAGTGAAATATTTACTTGCAGTTCGTGGTGGAAAACAAAATAGAAGAGTTCTTATAGCATCTTGTGCTCGCGAGTTGCAGTAATTGAAAAAAAACAACAAAACCTATTCTATTATAGTTTCTACAAGCAAAGAAGACATTCTGGCAAGATGGGAAAATTACCTTAGCTTGGTCAATATTGATGGAAAAATCATAGATGTGGTCTCAAATAAATTGTAGTGAAAAATTTGAGAACAAATTGATAATTTTTGAACCAATATTGACCGAGCTGGAGTCATTTTACCATCTTGCCAGAATGTGTCGGTTTTGCTTGGATTGTAAAGACTATATTTTTGTAGCATATATATTATTTGATATTTTGCAATTCTTGAATGCCGTGTAGAACCAGTTTGATGTGGGCTTTGGTAGTGGCGCTCTGATCTTTCAAAATATCGGATTGTTTCTCCAACAGGGCTAGGCGTCTCTCAATCACCTAAAAATAAAAAATAGGTTATGATTCAATCAATCGATTATTATTCTTCACTGAAAATTGTTGAACATTTGTTTGAGAAGCTCAGAGTTATAATATAGTGAGTGATTGGTGATACACTAAGGGAATAAAGGAATAATTGTAGTTAAATACGATGAAATTTAGCATGTAAGTAGCGTTCGCAACAAAAATTAAGGCAGTTTCGTCTGTTCCTTTCAAATTTCAACAGCTGATTTTGTCTTCTAATAGTCTCAGTAGCTCCAGCTGATCCAGCTGATCAGAGAATAGAATTACAACTATACTCGAGTCAATTGGTCCTGTACAGTTCAGACTAAATTATCATCTGATTCGAAAAATTTACAGAGCATACTACTTTTTCTGTGTGTGAGAAAGGCATAAGCTTGACTGGTGTCTGCTATAGTCTGTACAAGCAAAGAAGACCCTCTGGCCAGATGGGAAAATGACTCAAGCACGGTTAATATTGGTTCAAAAATTATCAATTTGATCTCAAATTGTAGGAAACAATTTTGATCTACTATCAAGACCACATTTGTAATTATCGAACAAATATTGACCAAGCTGGAGTCATTTTCCCATCTTGCCAGAGGGTCTTCTTTGCTTGGACAGACTATATGTATTTTGCCTATTACTACAGTCGAGTCATAGTAGCTGAAAGATTGAAGATTTTTTATTAAAAAAATTATGAATACGAACTTAAATGTTTTTTGGAACATTCTAGATATAAACCAAAACATTGTAGATTTTTTATTAAAAAAGCTCACCCTGAGCGCTTCGCTGAGCGTAAACTCTACAAAATACCCGCAACCAACATCGATCAAAATCTTGGACACATCGGGAACATGTGCTTGCATGTAGAAGTTGCATCCGATGTCAACCTGCGTTTTCAAACCATCTCTCTGAAAATCTTCCGTCTGGAAAAACGCAAAAACACATAACTTAGATAGATAGATATTTTTCTTGATACATGTGCATTAGATTTAAAAGTAAAAGGTTTCATCTAAAATTCATTTCTATGCTAGATTCCGACAGCTGCAGGAATTCTTTTACCTCATAAAAAGGATTTTTGCAAAGCCACTCATACATTACTTGAAACAGACGTTGATGAGTCCGATCCCACTAGACTTAAAAACTGCAATCATACAATAGTATAGTCTGTACAAGCAAAGAAGACATTCTGGCAAGATGGGAAAGTTACTCCGGTTCGATCAATATTGGTACAAAACTTATCAATTCAATTTCAAATTGTAGATTACAATATTCACTACAATTTGAGATTAAATTAATAATTTTTAAACAAATATTGATCGAGCTGGAGTCGTTTCCCCATCTTGACAGAAAGTCTTCTTTGCTTGGACAGACTGAAGAAACCAAGTAAAGACTCAAAAAAGACCAACACAAATACATTTATGTAGTAAAACAAATAGATTTGAATGGGCATAGGGCGGTTTCGTCTGTCTCTTGTACGTGATGTAACCTACTAACATCTGATGTAAATCATCTATTGTCTCTTGATTTCAAAAACATCATTTGGGCATAGCTAAATGACAACTCTAATGCCAACATCAGCTGTAGAGCAGATGAGACCGTTCAACTTTTTGGCGTCAGCTATAAGAATATAGTAAATGTATAGTCTGTTCAAGCAAAGAAGACACTCTGGCAAGATGGGAAAATGACTCCAGCTCGGTCAATATTTGTTTAAAAATTATTTATTTGGTCTCAAATTGTAGGAAACAGTTTCATCTACTATTAAGACCACATTTCATAATTCTTGAACAAATATTGACCAAGCTGGAGTCATTTTCCCATCTTGCCAGAGGGTCTTCTTTGCTTGGACTGACTATACTTCTCAAGCTGTATGTCCGTCCACGCTTCGATTGCCTTTAAACTATAACAATATGGTAAATATTACAATAAAAACAACAACAAGATTATTTAAATAATGATACAATATCTCAATGTTCGATCGCTTCAATTGTATCATTAATAAGTGACGCTAAATATTTAGGCGGTTTCGTCTGCTCCTTGTGCGCTCCAACAGCTGATATTGTCAATAAGAATTATTGTCATTTAGCTAATGCCCAGCCCTAGATGATCTTTTTGGAAAAAAGACAATACATGCTTACATCAGCTGTTTTAATGGATTGCAATACGTCACAGAGAAGACGTTTCTTCTCTGTGAATACGTACAAGAGACAGACGAAATTGCCCAACTTAGCGATAGCTATAGTCTGTCCAAGCAAAGAAGAGCCTCTGCCAAGATAAGAAAATGACTCTAGCTCGGTCAATATTGGGTCAAAAATAATTGATTTGTTTTCAAATTGTAGATCAGAATTTTTCCTACAATTGAGACTAAATCAATAATAATTTTTGAACCAATATTGACCGAGCTGGAGTCATTTTCCCATCTTGCCAGGGGCTCTTCTTTGCTTGGACAGACTATATGATCCCTTACCTTTTGTTACAGTATGAGTGCTTTCGAATAATTTACAGATCAGGTTATTAATATTATCAAATCATAGAATGAATACAGTACGTAATTCAATAAAAATTCTAAAATTTGGAAAAAATTTGAATACTCAGTTACTCACTTGTAAACTCTCAATCACATTCTTCAATTGTATGTACTCAGCCATCTCCCCCAGTAGAACATCTAGTTTATAATTTATCTTCTTTAGATCTTCTTTCAAACAATTGTTGACAAATTCCTCAAACTTCAACACTTTTTCCGGTATTTGATGGTTGATCATATTATTTGGATTCATTGCTGTGTTGATTGAACGGTTTATTGATAAGCTGAAATTAATAAAAATGATGAATTAGATATTGATTATGTGGGCTGGCATTTTTTAGGGGGATGAAAACATATATGATACGAAAATTGAGAAATCAAGTACGAGAGAATTATCTGTTCAAGCAAAGAAGGCCCTCTGACAAGAAGGGAGAATGATTCAAGCTCGGTCAATATTGGTTCAAAAATTATTGATTTGGTCGAAAATTGTAGATCAGAATGTTTCCTACAATTTGGCATCAAATTGATAATTTTTGAACCAATATTGACCGAGCTGGAGTCATTTTCTCATCTTGCCAGAGGGTCTTCTTTGCTTGGACAGACTATAGAGAAGAAAGTGGTTCGCATCACCATACTTGCCGCATTGTCACCCGCTGTTCAAAAGCCTGGGAATACTGATTGTCTTCATTCAGAATGCGCTAAACTCGCTCGTGCTTCTGAAGGGTCACACAGATTCCAAGCAAGAGGCCAGATCCACACCGGTTTTTGATCACAGCACAATCACAGGTACGGCCAGCTCGACTAGGTGGAATCGAAAATCTTACTGTCTTTGTTAGAGGGGATTCTCAATATCTGCTCTACAGAAAGCTGATTCCTCATGCGCTTCAACAGCCAAGTTGTCATTAAGAATGGATGGTAGTGGACGGCAAAATAAAGCCCCATAGGAACAATGTAATTTTTATCAATCTCTTGGAGCAGATAGAGCCTCTATTTATGGATAGAATTTCACGTTCTTTATGTCATTGGAAAGAGAATTCAATTCTCCAGAGGCGTGACTTTCTACTTTTTTGATTTCAAGTTTATTTTGATAATTACTGTATAATTAATACTAAAAAAGTATTGCACTCTAATAATTTATTGAAATAAACTTAAGATCGAAAAAGTATAAGTCACGCCCCTGGAGAATTGAATTCTCTTTCCAATTACATAAAGAACGTGAAATTCTGTCCATGAATAGAGACTCTATCTGCTCCAAGAGATTGATAAAAATTACATTGTTCTTATGGGGCTTGATTTTGCCGATCGGCAGTTTGCCGTACACTACCGCCCACCCTTAAACTGGATGATTTTTTGTAACATTTGATGTCACACATCATGTAAACATCCAGATGTTTTGATGACACCCATCTGGATGATGTTTTTGTAATAAATAAAAACGATAGATGCGTTACATCATCAATCTGTTAGTAGGCTACATAACGTACAAGGGACAGACGAAACCGCTCAAATTTTTGGCGTCAGCTGTATCTTTCACACTATTTGCAGGACACACTCAAATTTGAATGAGCTTGCCACCAGGCAAAGGAGCTTTTATAAGGATGATTAGATGTCTCACCAGGCCAGACACGACACAAATTAAAAAATGCAGTGCGCACATTGAAAATGTTTGGCTGGGTATGGTCTCTGGTGTGATATGGTCTCAACTAGTCTAACTTAATAGTAATAACACTGAATTCTTCACTTGTTCCAAGCTATCATTCTGTCCGTTCGTGTCTGACCCCAAGGAATGAACAATAGGCCTAAATAAACTGGTCACATATAGCAGAATTAGATTGCCGCCTGCCGGTGGCTTTAACGTGTTCCCGATAGATCTTTCTTGAATACTTGAGTTTTTCATCGTTGACCGGTTATAAACCAGACAGACTGAGTCAAAGTAAATAATATGTAGATACTATATACTTCATATTCACTGGTCAGAGTCACAGGATACTCACCCATGGACTTATAGTTGACCCCATTTCAACCATATAATACACCCAATTTACTTATCTTTCTTTAATACTTAAATGCTTTATGGCCATAACCTCAAACTGGGTTGATCAACTCACCAATAATAATTATGAAACACATCATCCAATTTTCTCCGGCAAGAAAATTTTCAGCATCTAATCTAGTGATGAATTGAAAGTGCACATATTTTTTGAATTGAGTAGCATACTAATTATAATTAAATATTTTCAAAAAAAATTATCATGGAACAAGTTTGTTTTTGTTTTGACGAGCATTCTAACCTTAAAAAGTGCAACAAACAATGCCTTCTGAAGCATTTCAATCCGCATCATTTCGATGATGCGTTTTTCTCAAATAAAATGGACATAAAACATCATGCCAGATATTTTCCAAAGTTGATGAATTTATTTTTCCACAGGTTATTCATATTATTTGGTCTCAATCTTTGTTGTGATTTTTTTACTCTTTCTACTTTCTATGATCTAGTAGCTCTACAGCAGCATGCAGCGGTGCCCGGGGGGTCTATTTATTTTGAAGCTATTTTGGTTGTTTATTTATTTTCTGTGTAATGTGATATTTTAAATGTATTTCTTTTATGTTTATTGCTTATAACAGTTGAAAATTCTTTTGAAAAATGGATTCAAAGGTGAGTTTTCTGGATTTTACTCACCATTAATATTTTATTACGTTTTGAATCAATACAATCATGTTTAGCGACCTCCGCTTTTGTTGCATGGAAGGACGCGATAAATTTTTTATAAGTCACTTAGATGCAATTCCAAAAATTCAATAATCTCAAATGAAATTGCTTTTTTTGTCCAAACTTAATGTATCCAATGTGAGTATTAATTGTATTTCTTGTTGTTACAAGTAGAAATCTATTGAAAAAAATATTTAATGTTAATTTTCTCATTAATGTTGCTTCCTCATATTTTTTGTTTCAATAAATTAAAAAATTTGCTTAAATCTGAGCAGTGAATATGAATAACTTGAAGCGATTGTAAATCATAGTTTTGTACATAAACTATCATCTTTATATTATGCAAATTCAGATTTTCTCCTAATTTCTGTTCAAAAACTGAAACTGATTCTCTTGAATGATGCTCTAGAATAATATTAATTTGTTTGAAAAAGTCAAGACCAATAATATCTTTCATTGTTACTCTCTATCAGTTTTTAAATAATAAATTATTCATTATAATTACACAAAAATCATAATAAAATTATAATATTGCTGTATATTTCTTTGCAATTTAGGATCAATTTGATGCCACCTTTGACGATCATTTGCTGAACAACCACAAAATAATTTCTGAAGATGATGAGGACGAGGATGATAAGATGCAGGTGGCGTATCAACCCATTTATTTTATCATAATAAAGTCGTATTATTTTACTTTGAATACTTAATCATATTTGTGTTGATCACTGAGACACACTCTAGACTGCGCTTGAATGGATGACCGATAGAAAATTATTTATCCATACCAGGTGTATCCTACAAAGACTTGTATCAATTTGGTAAATGTATCATTTTGTGTATCATATTGAAAGTAGATTGATGTTTTTTTCTCTAGCAAAATTAATGAGCCGTAAGTGTCTTCAAATATGATAACAATATTTATCAATATCTAAGAAAAATATGCTAATAATATAATATTAATAATTTATAAATTGGATCATTTCCGTTGCAATACTTAATGTTACTTTGTTTTGTTATTTCAGATGGTGATAGTTGAAGATGATGAAAGCGATGATTATCTGAAGCATTCCCTTGTCGGGTTTTGTCAGGTATTCATTGAAGAAGAGGAAGAAAAAACAAAAGGTGAGGCAAATTTGTGTATAATTCTCTATAGTCTATAGTATCGTAGAAAATTTATCAGTAGCCCATCTATTTTGTAGTCACTAGAGAATTTTCTAGTACATTATTTTAGTCACAATATCTTGACGATGTGAATAGATACGACTAAGCTACGATACTTGTCATGGGTTCGATTCCAATTCTGTTATAATTTTTTTCAATTATTGATATAACAACATTACAGTAGACTATTCTCTAAAGTGATATCTATTATCTCTCGTGATGTGTCAGAACAATAATTGAAAACTCTCACGGTTTTTAACCTGCCTTTATTGAATAATAACCAGTGGAGGTATCCAAACGTGAAGAATAAGAGCGCGTTCACATCCAGCAAAACATCCAAGGTCAAGGAGTGCAATCAGAATTGAACCTCATCGAACAATTTTTTATAAATCAAGCGCTCAGTATATGGGGAAAAGTGTTCAACTCATTGCCAACCCATTTAAAAGAAGCTCAATCACCCAGAATTTTCAGATCTAGGCTAAAAAACTGGTTGATAGATAAATGTCCTTATAGTTGGCAAGATTTAGTAAATTAAATTCCTATAACTCCTCAAAAAAATTCAAATAATCCAAATAATATTTTAAGTGAGACCCTAGACTAATTGTAATTATTGCAATAGATGAAAAAAAATGGTTTATGTTACCTAAGTTTGGAAGCTTTATTTTGCATAATCATTGTTAGTTTTAGGTACGGTAGGCTAATGTAGGCTATTGGCTACATGTTAAAAATCGTATGTAAGGTATGAATAATGAAATATGTGTGACTATTGCCAATGCCAACTCATGTATGGCCAATGACATTTATACAAATGAATTGAAATTGAAATAGTTTTATAACTCGCTTCGCTCGCCTTCTCCGCCTAGCCTGGCCCCCGACAGCATCGGCGGTGTAGGTAAGTCAAACAGGCTCGCTTCGCTCGCCTGCAAAACCTCTGTCACTGTAAGCTGAGACAAACAGGCTCGCTTCGCTCGCCTGCAAATTCCGTTCGGACGGGATTCGAAATTTACTGAACACAGCATTTCTAGACTTAATCTGGACCTGTTTACCAAATTTCAACACTTTCTGCCAATTTGTTCTCGAAAAATCTAAGAAAAACTACGAAAATTTCGAAAAATAGTAAAACGCTAATATTGAGCGTAACCTTGGGAAGTATATCGGACATAGTTTGAAACTTGATACAATATCTTCTAAATTAGTTCATCTATAATCTCGCTAAACCATTGAATTTACAGTAAGGATTGGTCGTATCAAGGCGGTAGATATGCAACCCGCAATACATCTACAATTTTGAAAAACTTAATTACTGGCGTAATTTTCGACAGATTCCAAAAATATTTTAACACATCATTTCTAGACTTTATCTGAACCTGCCCACCAATTATCAACATTTTCTACCAAATGGTTCTCGAATTAAATAAGAAAACGTTGAAAAACTATAGAAAAACTCAAATATTTGGCGTATCCTTATTAAGTTTCAAAATCCTTTCTTAGCGCGCGTCTAAACGTCCAACTGAACATGCCTGCCAAATTTGAACGCATTCGGTTCAGTGGATTTTTAGTTCTGGTGATGAATGAATGAATGAATCAGTGCCATTTCGCTTTTAAATGAGATATGAGATATCGTACAATATTAATCATTATACTATATAATCTGCAAAGCTATGGACGTGCAGCTCAAGCCGTCGCTTAGGAATGCTATCTCAAATTGGATATTCAGTTTCTAATGTTTACTCAAATATATAGTCAACTATCATACAATTATTTTTATTTAAAAAAATTGTGATTATTTTCAATACACCTTTGTGTTCATGATCAATAAATTAATATACATCTCCCCAGAGTATTTATTTTTTAGATTTGTCATTACTTTCATATTTTATTCTATGTTAGCTCGTTACGTTTTCTGTGTCTTCACTGATTAGTACGTTAATGTTTTTTTCACTATCCACCTTTCAATACCTCCCAGTGATGAATGTCAGGGGTCTCCAACCTTTTTCATCACTGGCGGCTCGTACCCTCGAAACAGGTGAAGTGCCCGTATATTTTACTGTACAGCACTTCACCTGTTTCGTGAACACGAGCCGCCACTGTTTTTCGTCCAAGGGCCACATTGTTAATTCTTGGGAAGCTTAGAGGGCAAATAACAACTATGTACGTGGAGTTTGACTTGTGGAGGCACACACGACGGGGGGCTTGAGGGGTGTAAAATTATTCTATTTCCATTAAAATAATATTTTTATGTAGAAGGAGCTTCAAGTCGGTTTAATTGAAACACAGGAAGAAACACTTTTTTCACTTTTTTTGTGAGGGTAATTAACAAACCAATTCATCTCATTCAGTCCAATTTATTGAGTGTGAAAAGGTCATGAGAGAACTTTACAATTTAGCAAGTTGAACAGAATAATAATAGCTTTTTAATAGTGATCAGACAACTTGATAATACACGAATTTACAAAAAGTTATACTTTTCACCCTGCAGTTACAAGTTCAGGAAGTTGGGTCGTGAGATCAACAACCAATTTTCCCATTACCCACGCACAGGCCCAAAAGCCCATGTGGGCATCACCCTCAAAAAAAGCCAATTTCCGTACAAACACATTGTCAGAAAGTTCAGGTACAGGACGACGATGTTCAGTCATCAAAATATGAATAACTTTACAAAGCTTAAAAAAGCGCTTTAATAGGTATAGTCTGTCCAAGCAAAGAAGACCCTCTGGCAAGATGGAAAAATGACTCCAGCTTGATCAATATTGGTTCAAGAATTATTATAAATGAGGTCTTAATAGTAGATCAAATTGTTTCCTACAATTTGAGATCAAATTTATATAATAATTTTTGAACCAATATTGACCGAGCTAGAGTCATTTTCCTATCTTGCCAGAGGGTCTTCTTTGCTTGGACAGACTAAAGGACTTTGTCCCAACTCAACCAGCGAACTTCACAGTGGTATAAATTTTAGAGAGAAAATTTTTGAGTGGCTACTAAGAGTACTGAACTCACAGTTAATGTCAAAAATGTGTAATAAAAATATATATTTTAAAAAATCTGTTTCAATAACTCTCGCCGGGCCGGACAAAATCAATCCGCGGGCCGTAGATTGGAGAGCCCTGATGTATGTTGTTATAATTTGAATATTATTGTTACAGGAAATGGAGAGAATTCCGAAAACAAGAATCGATCGTCAGCAGAAACCAATCCAGAGGTGTTAGTTGTCAGGCAAGATAATTCAGTAAGAAATAGGAAGAAGAAATCTTCGGTGGAAAAAGTCGATGGTACAAACATAAAAAAGCTGCAGGTACTGAGTTGTATGCACTGTCTGTATAAAACCTCAAAGAATGGCAAAATAAAATCACACGTGAGGAAACATCGCTGCAAAATCGCCGACTGCAGATGCTATAACGCTGCGGGTTGCGATTTAGCGCAACACCCTTTGAAACGATTCCTGTGTACCTTCTGCCACGACCGGTTCAATACTCTGGTCGCGCTGGCTAGACACTGCGAGAATCGCCATGCCGCCAACAACCCCTTCAGCTGTCAGCTGTGCGACTACAGCTGTTCCAAATCAGCTGATTTGAGGAGGCACTCACAATCGCACCGCAGACCTACCGTATCGCATCGTTACCGGTGTGAGTTGTGCGATTTCAGTAGTGGTTACCCGGGCGTTTTGAAACGACATATTATAGCACAACACAAAGACACAGAGCCGTACACGTGTGACCTGTGTGCTTATGATACATGGCTGGGGGAGGAGTTTGAGAAACATAAAATTTTGCACGAAAATTACGAATACCAAGGTCCTCTTGTCTGTGAGATTTGTAACTATCAGGGTAACGATTGCAGGGAGTTTAGTAGGCATGTTAGGACTCACAAAAAAGACTATCCTTACAGTTGTGATGGTTTCAACTGTTTTTTTCGCGGCGCTACACCGGACAGCTTGAAACAACATGTCAAAAGATCTCATCGAAAACATAAATTGTTCAAGTGTAGTTTGTGTTCGTTCAAGGGTACTAGTCAGGACGATCTCGAAGTGCACGTCAGTGTGTTACACAGTAATTGTGATTTTTGCGGACAAAATTTTGTAGATGAGGACGATTTACAAAAACATGTGAAATCCAACTTGTGTTACAAAGGTGAAAGGTTTGATGAATTTAAGCAGCATCTTGAAGCGCATTCGGTGCAGTTTCCGTTCGGTTGCGAGTTTTGCCTGTTCAAAGGCGCCACATGGACTGATTTGAGTGACCATCTGGCAATGCACAAGGATAAGAAGCCGTTCCGATGTGACCTGTGCGACTTTCGGTATTCGGACACGGCTGATTTCGATGAACACTTCAAAGTGCATCTGAATTGGTTTGTGAAATTTAAAAGCTGATCTCGTAATTAAATATAAATTTCATAGTCTAGTCCATTCGATGTAATTATAGTCTGTCCAAGCAAAGACGAACCTCTGGCGAGATGGGAAAATGACTCCAGCTTGGTCGATATTGGTTCAAAAATTATTGATTTGGTCTCAATCGTAGGAAACACTCTGATCTACAATTTGAGACCAAATCAATATTTTTTTAATCAATATTGACCGAATTGAAGTCATTTTCCCATCTTGCCAGAGGGTCTTCTTTGCTTGGACGTGTACTCATAGCTTCCTCTAATATAAGGCCTTGAAAGTGGCTACTATGTAGAGTAGGAAAGTCAGTCCATGTTTAGCATTGAAATAATTTTTCAATCAGCTGTTTGAATTTGAATTTAACGGATGCGTTTCTTGTTGCGTTCTCACATTTGACTTGTTACAGATCTCAGCTATCTTGATAAATAATTGTCTATTTTCAATCATACTGCTAATCTTTATCACAACCCAGTACAGAAAACACAAAGGAATTCTATACGAAAAGTTTCATGACCTATTTTATGAAAATTATGCTCAAAAGAAAGAAACACCAAGTGAACATGCTTGATTTGTATAGTCTGTCCAAGCAAAGGAGACCCTCTGTCTGGCAAGATGAATCAAGCTCGGTCAATATTGGTTCAAAAAATAATTGATTTGGTCTCAAATTGTAGGAAACTATTCGATCTACTATATGTAGGAAACTATTCGATCTACTATAAAGACCACAATTCCCGAACAAATATTTACCAAGCTGGAGTCATTTTCCCAACTTGTCAGAGGGTCTTCTTCGCTTGGACAGACTGAAACTGTTCTCAATGCTTTTTTATGTGTAGACCGTACCTACGGTGCGACGTTGCGAGGACAGGGCCTTCTATTAAAGGAAGCCATGGTGTACTCCTTATAAGTTACATCACTGATGCCGGGTTTTTCCAAGCACACTCAAAGTTCAGGGACCCTCAAATTTTGATGAACAGCTGACATTTTCTATGATAAGTAAAGGAAATGTAGTAAAGTGTATTAAACTTGAGGGTCCCTCAAATTTGAGTGTGCTTGGAAAAACCGGGCATTAGTGTAGTTTGTATAGCTATAGCTTTTATAGTCTATTTTATGATATCGATTTTATAGTCTATTCGATGTAATTACCCACGCGTAACGTCTAAGATAACAATGTACTCTGAATCGAAAGTTACATCAAATCGTGTAGTTGTACAGTTGACGCCAACAGCTGAGGCGGTTTCATCTGTTCCTGGTGCTCTCCAACAGCTGATGTTGTCAATTAGCTAGGAATAAATTATTAGATGTTATTGGGTGATGATTATGGAATCAAAACAGACATTAGATGCTTTACTGTTGAGGTTATTAAACGTACAAGAGACAGGCGAAACCGCTAACGATTCAGCGTCAGATGTATCAATCTACTGTTTCAGCTAATTGAAAAAACTCTTTCGCCAGCTGGCAATTTCATTGTGAGGAACTTAACTGTTATCACTTATTTTTATGGATTATTAAGTTTGAATCTCTTTCAAGTATCCTATAATTTTAATTCAGCTTTATTAATTTTCTTTAGGCTGTACAATATGTTTTTTGCCATACTTGTATGTAATACATAACTTTCCAAGCTAGATTTGCGTTTGGAAAATTGCCGTTTACAGGAGAATCAAAGATCAGCTGTTTGTGAATGCGGGAATAATCATTTTGATGATTATTACAGCACTAGTTATCATCACGATGATAATTACAGCACTGAAAATCTAGCACAGCTGTTTTTTACAAACTCCACATATGAATAAACGAGTCAAACAAGCTGCCATGACAGTTCAGTGTGTGTTTTTGTTTTGTGTTACTGCTAGTGTTGTGTTGAGGTTATGTTGGCTTCAGTTAATGTTTTCAGTTGTTTGAGGTTTTAATAAATCCTTCTCAGTCTAGTATGACGAAAAAAATGTACATAATTTGTGTGGAAAAGTTTACAAACTCATAATTATTTTCCAAAAACATAATTATTGTTCTGAATGCGGGAATAATCATTTTGATGATTATTACAGCACCAATCATCATCACAATGATAATTACAGCACTGAAAATCTTGTCCAGCTTTTTTTCCAAATTGCAAAGTATGAATTAATGAGACAAATGAGCCGCCATGACAGTTCACTGAGTGTGTTTGTGTTGAGGTTATGTTGGCTTCAGTTAATGTTTTCAGTTGTTTGAGGTTATAAATCCTTCTCAGACTAGTATGATGAAAAAATCGTACATAATTCGTGTGGAAAGGTTTACATACTCATAACTATTTTCCAAACTCGCCTAAACGGCTTGTTTGTAAACATAGATTATTCATGTAAAAACGCCTTTCCCACACTCATTATGTAATATACTATTATCCTGTGTGTCAACTTGCTTTTAAATATTGTAATATGTTTTTATCTTTTGTGTCAACTTGCTTTTACAATATTGTGAATCCAATCAATCCATTCCAAACATAGTTGGAATCATGGAAGTCCTAGGTACTGTTATCACAAACATATTCACCCTCACCTAGCTCTCAAGATTGATAATCTCGAATCTCTTTTATGTATACATTGAAATTAGTATTATTTTTTATAAGATTGTAAGACTATACAATGAATCTTTTATCTGTGTGTCAACTTGCACTCATTAAAATATTTTCTGACATTGAATAGTTTTCAAGTTTTTTTATTGTATCATTCCATTTGTCTAAGATCCCTAAAAACTTATTTTTGTTGCTTGGATATTGATTTTGAAAACTTGGAGGATTTATGGAAAATGCCTATCCCACAATACAAACCATTTCAGACAGAAATCAATATTTTATTTATGGTATAAATTGGTTATACAATATTGTAGACAAAAACAAATGAATAAGAGCAGAATTTACCAACTGAATACAATTTCCACACCAAATGAAAACAGTTAAAATTTCTGCATTTCAATAGAATTATGCAATGATTATGATATTATTATAAAGCTACCCAAATCTCTAACTTGGATGCGTGTTTCCTTGTTTGGACACAAGTGACAAGTTACTGCATTTAGCCGCATGATAGTGTACTGCGTTTAGTTTTTGCGATTCTTTGCTGGCACCTGCTGCCAGCTGCCATCATCACCGCCATCTTCTCCTGAAAAAATATATATCAACAATTTTATTCACCAAACCACAATAAAATAGACTATTCTCATCCATTAGGTACTACAAAAGTCGCAGGGGCTCATGTGCCCAAGATGCAATAGGAACACGGGAGTTGTATATAGCAACGCACACTGGTCAGCTGATTTTCGATTTGCGTTGCTCCATACGTGTATCTATTGTATCTTGGGCCCGCGACTAGAATACGAAAATCACTCAAGCTCGGTCAATATTAGTTCAAAAATTATCAATTTTATCTCAAATGGTAGAAAACAATTTGACCTACTATTACGACCACATTTATAATTCTTGAACAAGTATTGACCAAGCTGGGGTTATTTTCCCATCTTGCCAGAGGGTCTTCTTTGCTCGGACAGACTATATTACTGAAGTCGCAAGGGCACATGTTATAGTCTGTCCAAGCAAAGAAGACCCTCTGGCAAGACGGGAGCATGACTCCAGCTCGGTTAATATTTGTTCAAAAATTATTTATTTGGTTTCTAATTGTAGATCAGAATGTTTCCTACGATTGAGACCAAATCAGTACTTTTAGAACCAATATTGACCGAGCTGGAGTCATTTTCTCATCTTGCCAGAGGGTCTTCTTTGCTTGAACAGACCACGCTAAGATGCAATGGAAATACGAAGTTGTATCAGCTGATTTTTTATTTGCGTGGCTCCATGCGTCTGACTGTTAGTAATAAAAACCTACATCAACTGGACAACAAGGCTCAATTTTAATCTACAAAACAAACCACTCTTGAAACAGTAACTCAAGCTGTGAAGAATAATTGAATTATCATTCAATAAGATGAATAAATCAAATAAGATTAAGCATGTATCCAATCGAACAATTTGATTGAAAGATCTTCATTATAGAGTTTTGTTAAGTTTTATCGATTGATTCATTTTAAACATGTTACATTTTGCAACACAACTCGAGTACTCTCTCCCATCTCATGTTAAATGTAAATAATCTGGTCGAGCAAAGAAGACATTCTTGCAAGATGGAAAAATTACTCCAGCCGGTCAATATTGGTTCAAAAATTATAAATTTGGTCTTGAATTGTAGAAAACGTTCTGCTCTATGATTTGAGACTAAATATATAATTTTTTAATCAATATTGACCGAGCTGGAGCCATTTTCCCATCTTGCCAGAATGTCTTCTTTGCTCGACCAGACTTTTTCTCCATGAAATTTATAACGATCGGGCAAATTAAATAACTTTCATAGAGCAGAACTTTTGAACAATTTGGTACAAAATTTATAATTTTTGAATCAATACTAACCAAGCTAGTCATTTTCCCAATTATTTTAATTCAAACATTATTACTTCAATCATTAGTTTAATACTGACCACTAGCAGGTGCTGGTGCGGGGGCAGGCGCAGAAGCCGGGGGCGGTGCAGCCGCTGAAGCCGGGGCGGGGGCGGCAGCCGCAGCTCTAGCTGGGGCAGGGGCCGACGGCGGTGCTGCCTCCTGGCGCCAGCTCATCTTGCCGCCTCCACCACCACCGCCTCCTCCTCCTCCTCCTGACTTGCTCTCGAATCTCCTGTTACAACACAAAATCAATATAATATTTAAGTATGAGTTCAGTCTTGATTCAACTTACTAGAAACATTTCTTTCCTTTACTTACTCTGAAACATAAAGTTTAGAGTATTGACGTGATTTTCATACGAAATCATACGTTTTTCAAGAAATTGTGAAAATATATGAACATATATTTTTCATACACTTTTTATCTAGTTACTCAGTCTGGCGAGGAATCTCTAAAACGCCATGACATTTTCGATTATATCTCGGCTCATAGGCCACATAAAGAGTTCCGGTCTTTACTAGTTGATTGGTACCATCCGACACTACAATTTGAGAAACGTTTTCATTGGATTTGATGTTAATTAGTTTCTTAATTGAACAGATAAAATTTGAAGTGAGACAAATTGGATGTGTTTATTTACGAATGTGTGTATTGGTGAATCAGGTGATCAGCAAATTTTGAAATACTCCGCTATCATCAATGATAATTTTTAGAAAAGTTTGTTTATCAGATGTAAGTTATTCATGTTAGAGTAGTGGTGTGTATGGATTCTTCATTTTTTCGAATTAGTGAAATATTTTCAAGTTTCCAACTACGGTACTCTTTTTGGTGTACTTTTTAGTGCATTTTAAAAAGTGTTTTTTTTTAAATAATGTTATTAAATTTATATATTCAAATTTGAATATACCTAGAATCATCTCTGTCGTCTCTCCTTCTGTCATCACGTCTATCATCTCGCCTATCATCTCTTCTGTCATCCCTCCTATCATCACGTCTATCATCTCCCCTCCTATCATCCTGCTGTCTTGCTCTCCAGTTGAAATTCTGAAATCAAACACAATAAAACTTATGAAATGTCACAAAATAATATTCCTCTCAAAAACTATCTTTCCAAAATCAATAAACTAGAATTTCAACTTTCAAAAAAGGTTTGCTGATCAAGTGAAATGTTCTATAGTCTGTACAAGCAAAAAAAGACTCGCTAGCAAGATGGGAAAATGACTCCAGCTCGGTCACTATTGGTTCAGAAATGATTGATCTGGTCTCAATAGTAGGTATAGTACATTCTGATCTACAATTTGATACCAAATTAATTATTTTTGAACCAATAAAAAGTCATTAAATGTCGACAATGAAAAGTCAATAAAAGTCGTCAAATGAAACCAAGCTGGAGTCATTTTCTCATCTTGCCAGAGGGTCTTCTTTGCTTGGGCAGACTATACTTCTCTACTTGCTCATGCAACTTCTTGTTTCACAACAAAACATGAGGTCTTGAATTTCCCATAACCTTATGGATAATTATTTTCTCAATAAAATTCTGTAATAATAAGAAGACTGCCTCATAGATAATGAATGTTAACTTACTCAATGAATATTGACTAAATATATTTTCATGCATGTAAGTCCCTAGAACGATACTTTCGCCTGGTTGATCGTAAGCCTGTTGAATTTAATCATGCCGTTAGCAAAGTGTCAAAGTGGAAAAACGATCAAATAATATTTTTGAACAAAAAATTCTGAAGTGTGATAGTAATAGCAAAGCATTCAATTGTAGCTATGTGAAGTAAATAGTAGAATCAATAACATCTTATTATTTTATGAATTCTTCATTTATTGGATGTGTTTAGAAAATCTTCAATCGCTCAATCATGACCGGTTAGTTCAGTACAATGAAATTTTGCTAAACCAGCTTCTGATCAAATAAATTAAAAGAAAGAAACGCACTTGAATTGACCATAATCTTATAGATATGAATATTATTGTTGAATTTCTGTAATAATAAGACTCCGCATCATAGATAATGAATTTTTACTTGATAATATTTTGTCATTCAATTTAATTTAAATGAAGTGCCACTGAGTTTTGTGAATGAAACTATTGCAACACAAGGCTTTGTAATAACTTATATATGTTTCAATAATTCTCTATTCCATTGGAGTTCAGTTCTGTTGTCGTTGTTGCAAGGTGTCGCTATCCAGACTAATCAACCCGTTCAAACTCAACAGACCTACGAACAACAATACAAGGCGTTCCCTACTACAAGTTCCCAGGTATGGTCTAATGTTGGAGCAAACAAGACATTCCGACAAGATTGGAAAATGACTCCAGCTCGGTCAATACTGGTTCAAAAGCTATAAATTCAATCTAAAATTGTAGAGTAGAATGTTTTCTACAATTTCTAAATTTAAAATAATGTTGAACCAATATTCAACGAGCTAGAGTCATTTCCCCATCTTGCCAGAATGTCTTCTTTGCTTGGACAGACTATATAAATATTGAATTAACGCTCACCACTTCAGGCCGTTCGCGATCGCCGCCCCTTTCGCGGTCACGATCGCCGCCCCTTTCGCGGTCACGGTCGCCGCCTCTATCGCGGTCACGGTCGCCAAAGCCACCGCGGTCGCGATCACCGCCCCTATCCGAAGGACCGCCTCGCCGGGCGCCAAAACCTCTGTCACCGCCCCTATCGCCACCTCTGTCCCAAGTGCGACCGCCGCCACCTCCATCCCTGTAAAAAGCAAAACAAGTTAATAAGGGGTTAATAACACAACGACTGTAAACACAGAACATTATACATTAAACAAATAATTTTGGTGCTATATTTTTTCCTCAGCTCAAACGTAATTAATGGATTATTGTTTTAATATTGCAAAATACAATAATAATGCACATTACTTTGTACCGCAATATACTATGCTTATTGTATCAGAACTTGCTTTCAGTATCAGTTTTAGCTAGCCTTTCGAGTTCTCCTTACATGGCGAATTTCTGATACGCAGTAATGATACAGAGTCCAAAATTGATACGGAAAGGAAGCTCGTTGATACAAGACATTTGCAACGCTCATGAATCGCCGCCATATTGAAAATGAGTCCAGCTTAGTCAATATTGGTTCAGAAATTATACACTTGGTCTCAAATTGCAGAGCAGAATGTTTTCTACATTTTGAGACCAAATCGATGATAATTTTTCAACAACATTGACCGACCTGTAGTCATTTTCCCATCATACCAGAATCTCTTCTCTACTTGAACAGACTATAACAATATTATATTTAAATTAGCTAATAAAAATCACCTGTCTCTGTCCCGCTCAAAGTCTCTGGGCGGACGATCAGAGTCACGGTCCTCTCTCGCCTCCTCCTCCTCCCCTCTGCCACGGCCTATCATCTCCTCCACGACCACCTCCACCGCCTCTCTCACTCCTCTCGCCTCCTCTCTCACCTCTGTCGTCCTTGTTTCTGAACGCTGCAAGCAAAACAAACAACATTCATTAATAATAAAATATAACAATATAATTATAAACAAAAGTGTATGTAACTTCAGTTTGTAGTCTTTTTTCCTTGAAGGAGAATATACAACAACATCAACAACAATCAACTTCATGTCATTAATTCAGGATGTTCATCTTAAACAGAACCCAAGTTTTAGTTCAGCGTATAACAACAATCTATTGACAAAAACTTGAAATACGTCATGATGTTGTTGACAATCAAGCCATCTCATTCAACTATGAACATGTTTAAATCCTAGTTACAGCCTCTGTAACACTGGACTGATAAAAAATTCCAGTTCAATCTTTGTTATGCAGCATTATCGTTGAGATGCATCTCATGTGCTACGAAAATATAACCCTCTATTCACGATCACTTGAGACGGAATAAACAAACTTTTTGAGTGTGTGTGCGTGTAATGAATGGAAGGTCTTCTATGCAAAACGTTCGGCCACAGACTAACAGCTGTAGCCAATCACAGCTCAAGACAAGAGTCAGCTGTTCGACTGCAGCCGACTGTTTCGCATAGAAGAAGGCCTACCATCACACGCACACACACACTCAAAAGGTTTGTTTATTTCGTCTCAAGTGATCGTGAATGGACTATAGTTTCGAACTTTATTATTCATCAAAATTTTGTATGAAGACGTTTTGGACATTAGTCTATGTTTTTAACCAATAAGTTATTAGTTTCTGTAAAATTAATAAATAAATGTCTATCTAACAGTCAAGTCATCTCATCAAACTATGAGAATAGCATCCTCTTTAACAATAAAATGATCATAGATTGGGCATTTTCAACAATGCCCAAGTGAGAACACGCAGCATTTCTCTTATATCCAGTTCAATCTTTTCTATGCTGCATTATCTTTGCCATGCATCTCATGTCAATCTGACAGTCAAGTCATCTCATCTAACTGTCAACATAGTAAGGCAGGTATTACACGATAATAGTTCTATGATCATATCTGATCATATGGAAAGAGATGAGAATATGATTTCGTATTTTCATCTCTTTTCATATGTCCAGATATGATCATAGAACTATTATCGTGTAATACCGGCCTGACAATTGAATGATCATGGATTTGACATTTTCAACATAACAATATGTATTCTACCCAATTGAATGAGAAGACAGGCTGTTTTTTTTCCTATTTCTAGTTTTATTCTTGCTATTCTGCATCTTGCATCTCATGTAAATCAGTTGCAGATCTTAAAAAAATGATGCCTATACATTCCACGCGCGTTCCACCTTATTGCCAACACAACTAGTTTTACAAGTTTTTTTAGCCAATAAAGCAACTACAATCTACAGGGTGTTTCATGAAGGACGCAACCCAAAGTTAAGTAGGCGTACATGTCATTGTCACATTTATTGAACTTTACGATATTACACTATGTACGATTTTATTTTCACAAAATACGTTTTCTTAATAAATTGATTATAAATTTTACCTTCAATTAATTTAACTTTATAGGTGATGTTGGAAGTGATGTCCTGCAACTTGAGTATAAATTCGCACTCTTACATTGTGGCAACTTTTCCAACAGTTTGTTTGCTACTGTTTGAAATCTCGGTTTCAATATTTGCTTTTAATTCAGCAATTTTTCGAGAATGCTTTTTAAATAACTACATAGGAAAAAGTCAGCTGGTGTACGATCTGGGGATCTTGGAGGCCTTTCGATCCTTGACGAAAAAAAACCATTGCTGATACAACGCAACGAAACGACGCAGGAAACAGTACCAATGACAGATGAAACCAATGTACCAATGTACACTTATGAAACACCCTGTACTTCGTGAATTTTATACGTATTTAGTAGGAAATAGCGGATATGAGTTACTGACATGGCTTCCAGGGCTCGGCAGCGCCTCCACTGGGTTTAGCTGAGTCAGCGGCTGTCGATGACGTCACGCCCGGCCCCTTCCGCCACGAGCCGCCGCTCTCCTTGTCGGCACCACTTCCCCCTTCGAACCTACCCCCGCCACCTGTTAACACACCAACAGAATTATTGAAATGTTCAGAAAAACAGGACAAACTTTCAAATAAACAAAGAGCAATCATACTCTCACTCGTTGAATGGTTAAGGCGATATTTTTTTATTTATGATCTATTGTTACAATTGCGACTTATATAAAGTATTTGAAGCAAAGGTGATAAGTGGATGATGATGTTTAGGCTACATAGTGAATGAATGATGATGGTTGCTGAATGTTTACATTACAATTTTAACTTTAAAAAACACTTTTCACTTTACAAAATCCTGAATTTTGATTGAGTTCACTGTTAACAATGAAGATCTGATCAGAAACACTAAATAAAAATGTTCAAAAACTTTGGGATTTTTGAATGATTTTTGCATTTATTGTGGTAGTTATCGATATTAAAATGAAGACAGATACTGTCAAACCAAAGATTTATTGTAAATTGAGATACCGGTTTCGGTTGCTACACAATCATTAATCTCTGTTAAACTGTTTACCAGAGGTAATGGTGTATCAACCGAGACCGGTATCTCAATTTATAATAAATCTGTAGTTTGGCAATATTTGTGCCATAGATACAGCTTGGCCCGACACATATGACGTGTTTACTCAACATAAGAGCTGATATATTTGGATGGAAACAGAACTCAACTTCTCTATCAATGGCAGAGAAAAATTCGCTTTTTTAAAGGCCACATTTCCAAAACTGGATTGAATTTCGACAATTCTTTGACAGATCTTACAATACAAACTCATAGTGAGTAGGTTTAGTGATTTCATAACTTTTGAAATGTTATTCTTGGATTGAAAGTTATGTGTTAAAGCTGTGCTATAACATCATAACCCCATTTTGGAAAAAATTGACTTCCATATACCACTGGTGAGATTATATAAGGCTGGTATTCCACGATAATATTTCTATTATCATAGTTGATCATATGGAAGGAAAGAGATGAAAATATTATTTCCTATTTTCATCTCTTTCCATACGATCAGATATGATCATAGAACTATTATCGTGTAATACCAGCCTTAGATTATTCACTTTATTCAAGTAGATTACAGCATTTATATTATAATATCAAATCCTAGACAGTGATAATATAAAATAGAATTAATCACACTATTTTTTGAATTGAATGAAAAATATGTAGAGTGAACATGTTAAATTTCAAAGGTATAGGATGATTTAATATGCTGACTGTATTATGATTGAGATACATCTAGATGAAATGGCGGAGTTTGGACAGAGATGTCCATTTTTAGAGAAGGATAACCCTTCCATTAACACTCAACCATTTCATAGATAAGAGACAGATATTTCATAGGTGAGAGAGGAATTATTTTCAATACGACTGCTAGCAGCATTGGAAAGTTGCCATTTCTCGACCACACTAAACAGGCTATGCGTATACCCTATTCACAATCACTCGAGACAAAGTCAACAAACTTTTTGCGTGTAAAAAGGTAGATTTTCCTTCAAGCGAAACAATCCAACGGTCTACCGCAGTCGAACAGCTCTAGGTCTTGTCTTATTCTTGAGCTTCAACAACAAGAGCTGTGATTGGCTACAGCTGTTGGACTACAGCTGTCGGACCGTTACGCATAAAGGAAAACCTAACTTTACACGCTATTCATACCAATTACAGCTCTTGTTGTTGAAGCTCAAGGACAAGAAAAGGCTACAGCTGTTCGACAGCGGCCGACATCTTGCCGTTACGCATGAAGGAAACCCTACCTTTACACGCGCACAAACACACACAAAGTTATTTTATTTCATCTCAAGTGATTGTAAATAGGGTACAGTTTTTCATCCCGATTTAATTATTTTGTATAATTGTATACATGAGTAACCAAGAATAGTCCGTCCAAGCAAAGAAGAGCCTCTGGCAAGATGGGAAAATGACTCTAGCTCAATCAATATTCATTAAAAAATTATAAATTTTGTCTCAAATTGTAGATCAGAATGTTTCCTACAATTTGAGACCAAATTTATAATTGTTAAACCAACATTGACCGAGCTGGAGTCATTTTCCCATCTTGCCAGAATGTCTTCTTTGCTTGGACGGGCTTTTAACAGCGAAAACAGGACAGAATAACCGACCTCTGCTTGCAGGTGCTTGGGCCGAGGCCCGTTGCGAGGCGGCAGCCACCTTGGCTTCGATTTCGGCTTCCCTTCTGCGCGCAATCTCCGCCTGTCGGTCGGCGGCCTCCTTCTGCCGTTTATAACGTTCCTCCTCTTCGGCTCGCTTCGCCGCTGCCGCCTCCTCCTCCTCTTTGCGCTTGGCTGCCAGCAGCGCCTCCTCCTAAACACAACAAATCAAATCAATCAAACAATCAAAAGGTTCTTCTTCCTAAACAACAATCACCAAATACAATAAATCCTAATTCATTAAATCAATTACAATGAAGAGTTTAACGAGTACAACAAGAATCAATTCAAATAATCGATACTGGTCAAATACGAGACAATAACTAAATAAATAAAGAAATAGATTTATCAACCAATCAAATTAAAACCAATACAAAATTCAAGATCTTATCAATATAAAAAATTCGAATTATACAAAATCATAACAAATGAAAATATGGTTCATCTCCTCTTTAAGCTTGAAGCTTGTGCTGAGGGATGAGTCGCTTAGGCAAAAGCAATTACATAAAATAAGATAATTATCAAAGTGAAGAACAAATCAATAAAATTCGCAATCAATAAAATTCTTAATCAATATTCAACTAAACCTACACTACATAGCTAGACTAAACAATGTGTGACAAAATGCTTCATAAACAAATAATATAGGAAAACTAAATAATGCCAACTCAGTTCTTCAAAACCAAGTTGAATTTGACCGCATTGAAGCGCTGTGTACATGTTTCAATTATTACTTTCAAGATGATGAACAAGAAAATTACAGATGATACAAGGATATGGATGTAGAATATACATGTTCACTTATTTAAATAATGAGACATTTCAATTATTATTGGCCAACAATAGTCTGGTCGAGTAAAGGAGACATTTTTGCAAGATGAGAGAATGACTTGAGCTCGGTCAATATTGGTTCAAAACATACTAATTGAGACCTCTATATATTTTTCAAATTTGTAATTTTTCAACTAATATTGAACGAGCTTGAGTCATTTTTCCATCTTGCCAGAATGTCTTCTTTGCTCGACCAGTCTATTTTCTTCACTTCCAATTAGTTATTCTTGCAACGATTTAAATCATGTAGTAAATGTCTCGTATCAAAGGAGCTTACTTCCTATGTATAAAAAATCTGCTGTGTAAAGAGGGCTTTACGTACACCGTTACTTTTGAAAATGTTCTGTGTGTTACGATATCACGTCATATTTTAGTCGTTACATCCGTGTATAACGGATGTCAACTCAGTTCTTGAAACAAATTAAAATGATTACGGATGAATAAACAACCAACTCCAAAATCAAGTTGAATTTGACCGCATTGAAGCGCTGTGTACACCATATTAAATTCAAAACATACTATTTGAGTGCTCTATACAGGTGTTTCAGGAGGAATGTGCAATACTTCTCAGGCTGATTCCTTACACCAAGTAGACAAAAAGTTCCATTATTTTTCAAATTTGTAATTTTTCAACTAATATTGAACGAGTAATTCATAAAATAAACCATTATTCATGTAAGTAATTTAGTGAAATTATGTTTTAATGTTTCAAGTATATTATTGTATCCGACCTCTTCGCGTCGCTTGCGCTCCTCCTCCTCTCGTTTCCGCTGTTCCTCCTCCTCCTTCTTCCTCTGCTCCTCCTCGCGACGCTGCTGTTCGGCGCGCTCTCTCTCCTCGTGCCACTCGCGTCTGCGCTGCTCCTTGCGTTCGGCGCGTCTGCGCACCAGACGCTTTTCGCGCTCCTCTTTCAGTCGCGCTTCGAACGTCTTCAACTTGTCCTGCAATCGTACACCACAAACTGTGTTAGTTACAGTTACAGACTCAACTTACCAGATAGCGCTCAACGCCAACATTTTCAACTATATTATTTTATCAACTATTTTATTATTATATCAACTATTTTCAACTATATTATTTTTATCTATCGACGAGATAGGGACTGAATGCTTTTTGTTTGGGCATTGCTTGATGGGGTTGTTTATTCTTCATGTCTTATTTCACACGTTAATTTCTGTGTTCCATCATTTAGCGAAATTCAAACATGTTCTCGACTACCAGGTGTAGAACTGTTCATCATTATTTCTCCCCCATGATACGAGTGCAAAGGCTGAAGTTGTGGGTTCAGTTTGTGGGATCAGAGAGGGACATAAGGAGTGGGATTTTGGCTGCAATTCCGGACTGATTGTCATGAGTTATTCATAGTGGTCACCAGAATGAGCAATGTATTATTTGAGTCCAATTTCTTACAGTTTTGGATTTTCCTATAACTAGAAGTTGATTGTTTACTGTATTAGATTTATATAATAAATATCAATGATTTTATGTATTAGATTTCGGATTCTTCCCCACACACAGATTCGTCTATGTGGGGAAAATTCACAAGATGTGTATTAATTTTTTCTGTTATGTATTAATTATTGTGAATAAAATTCTATTTGATTTATTTGATTTGATATTTACCTACTTATTCTACTTTTGTTTCACTTATTCTTATAGACATTTACACGATCTAGTTCAAGAGAGGAGCGGCGTTACCTGATAGGCGGAATCGCGTTCGGCGCGCAGCTTGGCCAGAAACAGGTCTTTGTCGGCGGCCATGCGCGCGCACCGCTCCTTGTACTCGACAGCGATCTTCCTCTCGGCCACCAGCTCGGCTATGCGATCGGTCTCCTTCTGCTCCCAGTACTTGCGGTCCTCAATCTACAATCACATCAAAACACAAAATGATTATGGATACATATAGATATAATAGAAACTTTCATCTAGCCACACGTGAGCTCTTCTTCAGATACAATACAATCGTCAAAAATAAACAAAATACAAAGATATCAACTACAAAATATAAAGATAGGTAAGTTGCACTATCAGTACCCTACGTCACATGGGTTTTCAACTTATATACTTACATATTATTTCTAGGCAACATATAAAAATCTTCAATATTGTAGTCTGTCTATTACACTGATATGTGGCGAACACAATGTGTGTTGTTATACCTATTCTAGTACACAAAAACATTTCTATTCTATTCGAAAAAATCGCTTTATTCACTTCCTGATCACCTCAGAAATATGAAGATTTTCATATGGTACAATTATTCCATTGGATAGTCTCTCAAAGCAAAGAAGACCCTCAGACAAGATGAGAAAATTACTCCAGCTCGGTCAATATTGGTTCAAAATGTATTGATTTGGTCTCAAATTGTAGATTAGAATGTTGCCTACAATTGAGACCAGTTCAATAAATTTTGAACCAATATTGACCGAGCTTGAGTCATTCTCCCATCTTGCCAGAGGGTATTCTTTGCTCGGCCAGAATATACTTATTGTAATTATTAATGTGGCAGCACCGACCTGTTTCTCATCGAACATCTTCTGCAGTAGGGGAATCTCCTCGATGCGTTTGGCGCGCTCAAAGTAGTCGACCTTCTTCTCCTGCGACTTGAGCTTCTGCTGCATCTCCTTGCGCTCCTTCATCAGCTCCTCCTGTTCTCTGGCGCTAATCGTTTCCGCGTCCAAGTTCTTCAACTCCTAAACACACCACACAACACATAAAATGTATTCGTAAATAGAATAGAAACTTAATTATAGCGACATCTGAAGACTTCAGCTACAATATAAGCGTCAAAATGCTTCACAAAATACAAAAATCAGTTATCGGGTTACATCGTGCCTTGAACTCAGTTTCAAAAATAAATATTATAAATGCAAGCACAATAAGCTAGGATTAGATACATACAACATATTTTCGTTATCATTTCATTTTTCTAGTAGCATACTGACCACAATAGTCAGTCCGAGCAAAGAAGACACTCTTGTAGGATGAGAAAATGACTACTCCACTCCAGCACTCGGTCAATATTGGTTGAAAAATGATTGATTTGGTCTCAAATTGTAGATCAGAATGTATCCTACAATTGAGATTAGATCGATAATTTTTGAACAATATTGACCGAGCTGGAGTGGAGTAGTCATTTTCTCATCATGCCAGAGGGTCTTCTTTGCTTGGACAGACTATACTAGAAATAGTGATTAGTCAATTTTAAATTTTCCTATACTTTTGCTGTTATAATGTTTTAGGAAATAGAATAAATTTATTATGAATGTGTCATATTTTGTATTGCTGAGGCCAAGAAGTTGAGCAATTTCGTCTGTTCGCCTGTAGGAGATATAGTCTACTAACAGCTACTAGGGAAGCATCTCTTTGATTTCGAAAACATCATCTAGGCATAGCTAAGTGACATTTCTAATTGACAACATCAGCTGCTGAAGCGCACAAGGAGCAACCGAAGCCGCCCAACTTTTTGGCGTCAACGCTATATTAATTATTTAAAAATATATAAATAATTGGCCTCAAAGGTTTCGTTACCCCAAGCATATTAATTTGTTAGGTTAGGATCATTCCTGTAAGTTGAATTACCCTATAATCATAGAATAGTGAGGCCATTGATGTTAAACACTCCATAACAGTTTGTTGAGATAAATTTTTTCTCACCAGCCGCCAAACTTTCGCCAATTTTTTTCAATTATGATGCGGATTACAGTCAAACTTCACTAGTTTTCCAACTTTTTCCAATAGAAATATCATACGAAATGGCTTTTCTAGCATCCAAAATATATTCCTTCTATATCTTATGCCTGTATTTCAAAAGCATCCCTTTCTATATCCATGTATTGTGCTCTTTGTACAAAGCATAAAAAAATTAGGTTTGAATTTGAAAATATTTTGCTTAAAAAAGATTTTTTAATGCTACAACAAGAACTGACAGAGTCAATTCCGAGTGAGAATTGAATAACTAAAAAATAGGATTTCAATGTAGATCTTATGAAAGTTGTAAAAATTATGGTGGATTCGACTCATCTAGCCAATCAAAAGTGGTCGATTCATTGACACTTGTAATCTACCTTCAAAGACTATATACTGAGTATAAAGTCTCTGTAGGTTGCCACAACCCTTCCTGATCAGAACTTAATATTACTTCCCAACACCGCCTTGCTTTGTCGGATAATAATATAAACATTACTGGGATAAAAATTTAAAACAAAATACCAGATAGCTTGAAAGTGATGTTCTGTTCAAGAAAAAACTTGAAATTCAATATCAATATTCATTGTAAAACATATATCAATATTCATTGTAAAACAAATTGTAAACATATATCAATATTCATTGTAAAACAAATATCAATATTCATTAGAAAACAATTACAGTGCGTCTACTCACATCCTCCTCGAGCTTCTTGAGCACCTTCTGTCCGTGCGGCGTCATCGAAATCTGCTGCATCTTCTCCTTCAGCGTGCGATCCTTGATCTGCTGCATCTCGTTCTCGTGCCGTTTGCGCTCTCGCTCTTCGCGTTCCAACTCCAGCCGGCGTTGTTCGGCCAGCGCCTGCTTGCGAGCCAGCTCGCCTGCCTTGCGCGCTTCTTCCTCTTCCTATAATCAATAACAATCCACTTAAATTATTTGAAAATAACAAATCAAACAAGTCAAGGCTATTAAAATAGACCTGTAAAACAGCAATCTTTTTAAAAAAAATAATTCTTTTTTGTATGTACACCTTCATGTAGTGTTGTCAAGCAAAGAAGACATTCTACTATAGTCTGTCCAAGTAAAGAAGACCCTCTGGCGAGATGGGAGAATGACTCAAGCTCGGTCAATGTTTGTTCAAAAATTATCAATTTATTCTCAAATTGTAGGAAACAATTTAATCTACTATTGAGACCACATCTATAATTCTTGAACAAATATTTACCAAGCTGGAGTCATGTTATCATCTTGCCAGAGGGTCTTCTTTGCTTGGACAGACTATACTATTAATCTATGTACGTTTTGACTGTACATTGTCAAATTAAACCTTAATTTGTTTACTGTTATTATTTACACTTGAAATAAAAAATTTTTTTAAAGGGTACTCTGATTTTATTCGTTTTTAATGTTTCATATACATACCACCTCTAACTCTATTAATTCCTCTCATCGCATATAGTCTATCCAAGGAAAGAAGACATTCTGGAAAGATGGCAAAATTACTCTAGCTCGGTCAATATTGGCTCAAAAATAATAAAATTTGAACTCAAATGGAAGGAAACATTCTGATCTACAATTTGAGAACAAATTTTAAAATGTTTAAACCAATATTGACCTAGCTGGAATCATTCTCCCATCTTGCCAGAATGACTTCTTTGCTTGGACAGAGTAAGACTAATTAGAGACTCCCGACTATTGGCTTCCAACGGCTCGTCCACGCCCGGTTCTTGCTTCACTAGAATTCCGGAATCCATTTCGGCTACCTTGGGTGTTGAATAATGTTCTGGAATAACTTCTAAGATAATATGTTACACTGATGCAGAAAAAGAGCAGTTTGATATAAGTTTTTGATCCATTTAATGATCCACCACGTTGTGGTAGTGATCAAGCGGTTTTTTCAGATTTCTACTATCGTAATCTGGTTTTGAATGTTACATCTCTCCAAAAATCAATTTAGAACAACCGGATGGGAGAATGGATCACAAACTACACAATCTGCTCATTTCCTGCTTCAGTATATAACATTCCCAGTCTTGATTGAGTTACTCAAGAACATTGTTCGACATTATATTCTAGAAGATTTTTGAAACGTAAAAACGTTGACCACACACACTACACAATCATAATTGAGTCTATATTTTATCGAAGATATCTCCATTGACAGATGCTTCTTCAAAACCGGTATTACTCAACGTATCAAGTTACACCAAAAGTTGTAACTCACTACACGGTAAAATAAACAAAAATATTGTATATTGCTGATTGAATAAAAAACATGCAAAATATTGTGCAAAAAATCAGCAAGCTAGTCTATAATCAGACTAGCAATACGATACATTTGCTCGAGTTTAATGTAGCATAGTTATCTACCCGTAGTACCTCATCTCAAGAAGTACAGGGTCTATCATCTATGCAAATTCTTGATAATTATATCGTTACAGAGGATGCTGAGTCCATAGTTTGATGAGAGATGACTTTACTGTCAAGTTGACATAAAATGCAGGTCAAGAATAATGCAGAATAGCAAGGATTGAACTGGAAATAGAAGGATTCCTGCATGTTTTCTCATTCAATTGGGTAGAAATGTTGTTGAAATTCCAAAAACATGTTCATTCTATTGTTCAAGAGGACGTTATGCTCAAAATTAGGTAAGCTGACACGAATCACAGCTTCTCACAGGAGGGATGATGATAATGCTACACGACAAGGAATGAACTGGAAAAAGGACAACTAATGCGTGTATTTTCAATCAATTCTGTAGGAATGTTGCTGAAAATGCCAAACACAATATCATTATATTGTTACAGAGGATGTTATGCTCATAATCAGATGAGCTGACACGACTCACAGCTTCTTACAGCAGCGATAATGGTGTACACCAAGGAATAGACTGGTAATATGAGGACTAATACGTACGTATTTTCAATCAATTGAGAAGGAATGTTGTTGAAAATGTCGGAAACATGATCATTATATTGTTACAGAGGATGCTTTGCTCATTATTAGGTGAGCTGCGACGACCGTCAGTGTCTCTCACAGCTGGGGTAATGGTATATTCTGTCCAAGCAAAGAAGACCCTCTAGCAAGATTTGAGAATGACTCAAGCTCGGTCAATATTGGTTCAAAAATTATCAATTTGATGTCAAATTGTAGGAAACTATTCGATCTAATAATGAGACCACATTCATAAATTTTGAACAAATAATATTGACCAAGCTGGAGTAATTTTCAAATCTTGCCAGAGGGTCTTCTTTGCCTGGACAGACTATACATAGCAAGTAATAAACTGGAAAAAGAGAACTAATGCGTGATTTCTCAATCAATTATAAGTAGGAATGTTGTTGTAAATGCCGAAAACATTATCATTCTATTGTACATAAGAGGACGCTATGCTCAAAATTAGATGTGATAACACGACTCAGAGCCTCTCACAGCAGGGATAATGAATGCTCAATAGCAAGGAATGGACTAAAAATAGGAGGACTGATGCGTGTTTTCTAGTTCAATTTAGTAGGAACATTGTTGAAAACGACAAAAACATTATCATTATATTGTTACAGAGGATGCTATGCTCATGAAATTAGACGAGCTGACATGACTGTCAGGTTGACATGACTGTCAGGTTGACATGCTAGTGCCGACTAGTTGAGAATAGCACATCGTTAATGAAATACTCACGCGAACAGTGTTCATTCTCTCCAAGAACTCCTTGCGATCTTCGATGATCTTGTGGCGAGCCAGTATGCGCATGTGCTCCTTCACTTTGGTCTCGTGGTAGTGGCTCACCATCATGTGCATTGTTTTCTCGCGCTCAGCCTAACATAAACACACAAATATTTTATTATTCAACAGAAAACAATCATTATATAAATAGGAAATTATCTTCAATTAATCATCTTTAATCGTAAATTATTGCTATTGAATCAAGAGTTATTTCAAAAATACTATGTAGTGTTTGTGCATGATTCACTCAAGATCGTAACAGTTAGCCTAAGCCAATCTTAGATTTCTTATTTTCATTTTATTTATTCCTCAAAAAAGCACTAAATAACATGCAATATAGAAATTGAACAGCTAAATGACAATATACAAATAAATATAAGGAACTACTTCCCCAAAAGAGCAAGCTCGAGCTTGTGAAAGGAGCAGCCGTACTTCAACTGGTTACTTATTCTTATTATTATAAACACAAACAACTAAAATTGAATCTCTTCAATAAACAAAATGAGTTAGTTCTTGAACCATCTCGAGTATTCTCCCATGTGAAGTAATACCTGAATTTCAAGCTACTCTTTATAGTTTATCGAAATATTTATAAGTATTTATATTATTTATATTTATTTTATAATATTAAATTAGTTTTATCGAAATATGGGTTTGAAATATTTCGATTGAACAGTTTCGTTTTCTTAATAACTTTCAATATCTATCTTCTTTATTTCACATTAAATCAATCAATGAATATAATAAATAGGCCTAATGCAGTAATTAATTCAATCATCATCTATCAATTAGACTATTGAAAAATCATGCAATTGCTAAAAACTTCTTCAATTCCTGGATTTAGTCACAAAATAACAATTGAATTTTCAATTCAATGGTATTGTTGATTTTACAAAACTGCTCAAGCCGTACAGAGATTTCCAGTTCTTCACCACAGTACATAGCCTAAGTAATTGTAAGAATCTTAATGAATATCTCAAATAATGTTGAGATATCCGTTTCTCTGTTGAAATTCAAGTACTCTTGTAATACATAGTATGACGATGTCAAAACAAATAAACTAAATTGCATTGCAACTTGACATCATCATTGATTCATATTGTTTCAATTTTTCACAAATAGTTATTTGTTTTCCATATCGACAGTCGATTGCTTGTGCAATAACCAACGCTCAAGCAAATGCATTTCTTGAAAACCACAAAACATCAACGAAGCCTGAACAAAGTGATTTATGATTTCATTTCAAAACTTATTTATTCATGAACTTGAACAATTCACACAATGAATACGGTAGTGTCACTTTGATTCATAGTTCAATCACTAAGAATTCTTTACACTGAAAAGTAGCCCAGTTAATAGCTACAGTCAGCGTTATGAAATATGAAATCCTTTCTTGGATTGGATACTATTTGGAGTCAATGCATTACAATGATCCACATTCATATTATATTATCCAGAATACAATCATATGAATCTACATTCAACAAAATCGTTCAATTTTGACCTTTTACCGAGTGTCAACGAGAGAACAGACTAATAACTGGCATACAAAACCGACCAAGAGTTTGAACTGTCCAAGCATAGAAGACATTCTGGCAAGATGAGAAAATGACTTCAGCTCGGTCAATAATCATATACTTGGTCTCAAAAACTGAACTTTAAAACTTAGGGCTGTTTAAAATAAATGAAAATCAAACACCCTTTTAAAAACTTTAAAATTATTAAAACACAGACATGTTTCGGCACATTAGGCCATTATCAATTTTTTTCATTATTATTTTATCCACATTGATAATGGCCTAATGTGCCGAAACATGTCTGTGTTTTAAAAATTTCAAAGTTTTTAAAATGGTGTTTAATTTCCATTTATTTTTCAACTTGGTCTCAAATTGTAGAGCAGAATGTTTCCTACAATTTGAGAAGACCAAATTTACAATTTTTGAACTGACCAAGCTGAAGTAATTTTGCCATCTTGCCAGAATGTCTTCTTTGCTTGGACAGACTATACTAAGTGAGTTCATAATTAATCATAAAACGTGTTCAATCATAATTAGTTCAATTACATTAAGAGAAAAGGTTTCTAGGATGAACAGACCTTGTTGGCGTTGGGATTGATGAGGTGCAGCGCCTTGGTGAGCACGGTGGCCATGTTGATCAGCTGATTGCGCACCTGTTCGCTGGGCATCGACTGCAGGGTGGGGCCCACCCCTCCCCCGTCGACGCCACTCTCGCGCGGCGACTCGCTCAGGTCCATTCCGAAATGAATGCAGCCGGCGCCGTGGTCGATACGAATCTACAAACAACAATCAATCAATCAATTACTTGAAAAAAATATGTTTATAGATTTCTTCCTAGTGTGGAGCTACCCATAGCGTAGATTCCACCAACCTTGTTCGCATTCTGGTCACCCATCCGAGAGCAGTCCTCAGTGTTTGTGACTTAGCAACCAACGATCAGTCATTCGATATAAGTAGAGACTGTACAATCATAGCGTAGTGTGAAGCGTTTTATAATAGGCAGCTGAGATCAAATTTCTCCGCGCCAAACGGCATATTTTTACCAGCACATTTTTGAATGCTGATTATGAGCTGACAGGCAGAACTTCAAAATCAAATATTATTCTTCATTTTGACACAACAATACAATTTATCAAATAACGAAACAAGTTCAATCAGAAAAAGAATATACCATGAAAAGGTCTAACAAATCACACATTTACAAGATTCCTTTTGATAGAAATTTTCAATAACTTTTTTGATTAAAATAGATAAGTTCTATACGTTACCCTCTTGATATTGTTTCAAAATTTCAATTATAGATAGTTGAACATTCAAAGGTAAAAGTGCGAGCAAAGAAGACATACGGGCAAGATGGAAAAATGACTCAAGCTCTGTCAATATTGGTTCAAAAATTATCAATTTAATCACAAACAATGGGAAAAAATTTGTTCTCCTATTATGACCACATTTTTAATTCTTGAACCAATATTGACCAAGCTGGAGTCATTTTCCCATCTTTCCAGAGGGTCTTCTTTGCTTGGACAGACCATACTCCCACTTCACGTAACATTTTCGTGTACTAGCATATAGCATTCCATGCTTACCCTTGACGTTTGCTAATGAAAAACATTATTAACTTTAGATGTTAAATTTCACCCGTGATAAATATTTATTTTTTTAAAATCGAAATCGCAGTACTCTATTTGAAATTTTCCATTCAAACACAACATGTTACGCACTCCTTAGAGGCATTGTCAAGTGTGGATCAAGCTCTACCAAACTACTACGGTCTATTCTACTAGTTGGGCAAAGAACAGAAGAGCCTCTTGCAAGATGGCGGAGGTAAGTGAGAGTGTAACTACGCATGCGCAGAACTGATATTTTCAGGGTGATGAAATCACTTCAGCCAACCTACCGTTTTTACACTAATCATAATCATATTGATTTCACAAATGAATTTTTTTTTCATTTATTTGTTCAATTATTGACATATGATAGCACAAATCATAAAATAATTATGAACTAGGACAGAAAAAATCGTCTGAGCCTGTACTATTTCTCCCTTAATCTGGTTATGTTGGAACAATTCTCATTTCAACTACTGGCAGCAGTGAGTGGCAGCCATGTCACCAAAGGCTCTTCTGTTCTTGGCCGAACTATAGCTATTCACTACTATAGTCTGTCCAAGCAAAGAAGACACTCTGACAAGATGGGAAAATTACTCTAGCTCGGTCAATATTGCTTCAAAAATTATCAATTTGATCTCAAATTGTAGGAAGCAATTTGATCGACTACATTTATAATTCTGGAACAAATATTGAGCAAGCTGGAGTCATTCTTCCATCTAAAATTGTAGGAAACATTCTGTTCTATAGTTTGAGACCAGATTGATAATTCTTGTTCCATTATTGACCTAGCTAGAGAGTCATTCTCCCATCTGGCCAGAGGGTCTTCTCTGCTTGGACAGACTACACCAACATTATTACAAATGATGTACGGTAATAATAATATTTATTTATTCGTTTATTTATTTTATCAAAACAATACAGTAAAGGAGAGAAAAAACAGGCGTTAGCCCAATTGTCGTATGGACTGACCTGCATGTCGTTGTGACGCACACACTCGACCAGCAGCCGCTCAAGGTGGAAGGGCGTAGTGAAGTGGGCCAACTCCAGCAGCCGATCGAATCTAATCGTCTGATACACCTGCGACACCTGTCGCACCAGTCTGCAATCACAACACATCACAATCACAATACGCACTACACCACAATCGCACACACACAAGTTCTTTACATGAATGAAAAGTGATGTACGTGAATGAAATTGCCAATGTAAATTGATGTTTCCTATCTACAACAGTTAGTTTCAACGATAACAGGATAGCAATAGGAATAATTTCCTATAGTCCATTCACGATGGCTTGAGACGAGATAAACAAAAGCTCTGCATGTGTGTGTGTTCGACTGGAGTGGCTTTGTTTTAGCCACGACTTAAACAATTCATCTATTGGTAAACAATTCACAGCAATGCCGAAATCTCGAATTTTGTTGTAGGCAATTCAGAATAAGTAGTCTCTAAGTAATCTTTTTTACAGGTACACATCGGCAAATTGCTTATTTCGAATGTCTCTCGACTGCATAAACCTAAAATGAACGAACAATAATTGTTTAATTGTTTAAATAATAATTATTATAGTTAAAGTTTTTGTCTCAATGCTTTGGTTACAGTCCCGACAACAAAACTCGGGATTTCTCGGCATTGCTGTGACTTGTTTATGTCGTGGCTAAAACAAAGCCACTCCAGTCGCACTCAGACACACGCAGAGCTTTTGTTTATCTCGTCTCAAGCCATCGTGAATGGACTACAGTTAGAATTCTATAGTTTGCCCAAGCAAAGAAGACATTCTGGCAAGATAGGAAAATGAATCCAGCTCGGTCAAAACTGATGAAAAATTTTTAAATTTGGTCTCAAATTGTAGATCAGAGCTTTTCCTAAAATTATACTTTTTGAACCAATATTAACAGAGCTGGAGTCATTTTCCCATCTTGCTAGAATGTCTCCTTTGCTTGGACAGACCATAACCTCTAAAACGACATGCAAGTTCCTAGCAGTTGAATTTGGTAACCTTTTTCATTTATTCAATCATTTATTGTTACAATTGCGACTAGATAGCAAGTATTTCAAGCTAAAGGTGATGATGAGTGAGTGAATGATGGATGATGTTAGCATATTGAAAACAAGATGATAGTTTACATGACAATTTTCACTTTAAAAAATGTTGAAATTAGTTAAAAGTTCACTGTTTACAATAAAGATCTAATCAAAAACACCAAATAAAAATGTGCAAAAATTTTGAATCAACTACAAAAATTTCAGAGCAAAATAGAACCAAACAAAGAAGCAGCCGTTGTTGTTACCTGACAAGTGTGACGTCATGCAGCGGCTGCACATACTGTTGGTCGGTGGGCGACTGCAGTGCCTGGGTGACGGCGTGCACGCGACGACACAGCGTCAGCGGATTCAGCTCCACTTCCAGACAGTGGTACAGCTCTTGCAGTTGCGGCGACGCCAGGCCCACTACGTTCACGCGCAGCTAAACACACACAACAAACAAGTCATTCAATAATACTGTTTGCACATCTCATCATATCATTTATGGATTTGAAAATGACTCTTGAGTAGTCGAAACATGTTATGCATAAATAAAAATAATTGAAGAAAGGGTATTGCGATTCTCATTTAAAATTAAAAAACAGTGATAAAGTAGCCCCAAGGCTGAGGCCGCACTGCCGGTGGGTAGAGCGTGGAGGGTAGTTGGTAAATCTATAGAACATACACACCATCCACAGTGATACATCGTATCAATTATATGACGTCATACTGATTTTTGGGGTTATTTTGTCCATATTTAAGCATTTCAAGATGGCGGCTGAACACTTACCATTCATACGATGTATTACTGTGGATGGTGTGTTTGTTCTATAGATTTGCCATTTACCCTCTACCCACCGGCAGTGCGGCCTCAGCCTTAGATAAAGGAAATATTTATCAATAATACACAATCCTAATAATGATGGGGATCGAAAAATTGGCATAGCCCTCAGTAAAAATGGAAATGCAATCTTTTTAGGAATCAAGTGATGTCAATCAATCAATATCAGTAAATATTGTACAGCATGAGAGTCGAACGATTGCCAGTCAACTAGAGGATGAAATAAAGTTTATAAATAGAGTTAAAGAAATATAAGAATTTTATGAATGATAAGATGAATATAACCGTAGCACCTTCAATAGAAACACCATCAAATACAGGAAGACTGTTGTACGAACGTGACAAATTGGCCAACAAACAACGAGTTAATTGGTCAGTAATGCTTTCTCTCATTGGAATTTGATATAGCATAGTTTTCTACCCATAGTACCTCATCAGAAGAAGTACAGGGTCTATCATCCATGCACTTAGCCTTATAAAGGTACCTATGATAAAAGATTAATTAATAATGCCACAGCCCACAATACTATTCAATGAGATTGATCCATTTCATTAAAATTTGAACACATAGCTGTTGTTATTATAGGGATCGTCATATATGCTAGCTTTGAATAGAATAAAAATAAACAAATGGTAATTTTCTGCAACACAGTACAGTAATTAATTATCTTTTCGAATTCAAGTAGATAAGCCTGTTTCAGTCAAATGACAAATTCTAGACTTGAAATTACTTATGTTGTACAAGAGTAATCAGCAAGCTGGACTAAAAGACTAGCCTTTACTGTACTATACTTTTGCTTGTGTTTTGTGTGGCATAGTTTTCTACCCATAGTATAGTGGTGCCGCGAATAGAAGAGCCTTTGGCAAGATGGCGGAGGGAAGTGAGAGTGTAACTACGCATGCGCAGAACCATAACTTCTGGGGAAATATCACTTTAGCCAACCTAACGCTTTCACACTAAATTATAGTTCCAAGAGGCTGAATCAACAAAGCACACATTGCAACTGCCAATATGATTTTGTAGTCTTCGCCATGACCTACCGTACATAATCTACAGAACAGGGCCGTGTCTCATAAATCAGCTGACTACAAAAACATTCCCTCGAGACATTTTTTATAATTATGTACTGAGCTTCATGGTAACCTCAAATAGGTAGAATGTTAGCAGTTTGTTGGAATATTAAATGGTTTTAAAACAAGCATAATATGAATAAATGTATGAATGAATATCAGAACCTAGCCTATTATGGTCTACTGCAAATGGTTTGCATTTTTGCATTTTTATTCAATTTCAATCCTTTCCCAGTTTGTTTTCATAACAATCTGTTGGCCATGAGCGGTGTTTAGCCACAAAAACTGAACATAAATGTTTACAAATCAAAGTATAATTTCCACCACCAGAGAGCACAGACCCCGCACAGAAGTACCATACTGTAATAATATTATTAAATATTGTGTTGCAGGGAAATCATAATCATATTGATTCCGCAAATATAAATATATTTAATTCAAGAATATATTATATATTTTATTAAATATATTTAATAATATTTTAATTGTGACAGATGGTGAGAGTAGAACAATTTTCATTTGGACTGCTGGCAGCAGTGAATGGCATCCATGTTGCTAAAGGCTCTTCTGTTCGCGGCTCCACTATACCACATCACAAGAAATACAGGGTCTATCATCTATGCATATCCAACTAAATAATAATTATATGTTTACAGCTAATCATTTTCAATATCAGATCCATAACTATAATAAGTAACAAGCCAATAAAACAATGAAAAATAAATACAAAATAAATACAAATAAAAAATACATAGCAACAAAAAAATTGTACAAAAGTCAGCGATTGTCCAATTAGCCACAAATTATTGGCCAGAAATGCCAATCTCTCTCATTGATATTTTATATAGCACAGTTTTCTACCCATGGTACCTCATTAGAAGAAGTACAGGGTCTATCATCTGCGCAAAACAAAGCAAACTATTTCAATAAATGTGTGTTTGCTAATATGGTTCTAGTGTGTCCAAGCAAAGAAGACATTCTGGCAAAATGGGAAAATGACTCCAGCTCAGTCAATATTGGTTTAAAAATTATAAATTTAGACTCAGATTGTAGATTTGAATGTTTCCTACAACTTGTGACCAAATTTATAATTTTTTACCAATATTGACCGACTGCAGCACGGTCAATATTGGTTCAATATCTATAAATTTGGTCTCGAATTTTAAATCAAAATGTGTTTCCTACGGTTTGAGACAAAAATTTATAATTTTTCGTCAAATATTGACCGACTCCAGATCGGTCAATATTGGTCAAAATCTAAAAAATTTAGTCTCATATTGTGAATCAAGATGTTTCCTACGGTTTGAGACCATAATTTATAATTTTTGAACCAATATTGACCGCATCCAGCTCGGTCAATATTGGATCAAAAATTATAAATTTGGTCTCAAATTGTAGATTAGAATGTTTTCTACAATTTGAGACCAATTTTACAACTTCATGATCGTCAAAACGTGTCTCCTGTGCATGATCTGTCCAAGCAAAGAAGATATTCTGACAAGATGGGAAAATGACTCCAGCTCGGTCAATATTGGTTCAAAAATTGTAAAATTGGTCTCAAATTGTAGAAAACATTCTGATCTGCAAGTTGAGACCAAATTTATAATTTTTGAACCAATATTCACCGAGCTGGAGTCATTTCCCCATCTAGCCAGAATGTCTTCTTTGCTTGTAGACTATACTTATTCGCGCTTCTTCATCACCTAATGTTTAAAAACATATTATTATTGGTATGGCTTTTAATGGTGGGGAGACCCTTGCAGGTAACTTCCACCTCACCAATGTGTACTTAGCCAAATACTGGTTACCCATCCAAGAGGAGTCCACAGTGTTCGTCACTCAACTTCACGATCACTAAGCAGCCACCCTTAGCGAGTTTAGAATAATCATGGTGAAAACAATTCAACTACAATATTAATCCATGGTTATTACAATAACTGCTGATTAGTAATTTGTAATAATTAATGTATCACATTCTCTTTGATAGAGATGAGTATGATTGAGTATTAGAGATGAGAGAGTATTATTAGATATATTGGCCACTCGGTGAGGGTGATTGCTTAGTGATCGTATACGAAGTTAAGTCACGAACACTAAGGATTGCTCTAGGTTGAGTGACCAGTATTAGATTGCAAATATACACGTTGGTGAGGTGGAATCTTAGGTTGAAAAGCCTTACGCATATGTTTCATCAAAGTTTTGAACCTTTCCAGAGGTTGTTATTTTTTACTCATCCCCTGACTGATAAACAGATAATTAGGATGCATATTATTGAATCAAAAGTGAAATTGATAGTGTTCTACTCACAATGTCGTTGAGTAGAGAGGCGCGCGTCGGCGGCTGGTTGAGGGTGAGCAGCATGGCCAGGCGTTGCGCCTTCTCCAGCGGACTCTTGTCGGTGTCAATGAAGCGGTCAAACTCGGGATGGGCCGACGGCAGCGGAATCGACAGTGTGGCCAGTAGCACCTTGCACGCCATACTGCAAACAACAATATTGATAAATAATTTATGTTATTGCCAAAATATTTATAACACTGTTAATATTTTAATTGGGAAGAAGACTTGAAAAAGATTTGGTCATGTGTTGGTGTAAGTAGTACCTATAAGCAATATTGTACTTGATTAAATAAATAAGAAACAAACAACTTGAAAGCAAAGCCTAACATTTAACATGTCACAGTCAATAGTGAAAACTATCTTACAAAACATACAATAATAATAGTGCTAGTCTCTACAAGCTGATTTATGTGTCTAGACTTCATATTTATCTTTTGTATATTCTTGAACTGATCATTTGTATATTAATGCGTTCGAAATATTGATGACTTATATTCATTCAATATGAACAATTCATTGATAGTACTGGCAAAGGTTGTTCAATTACTTTCGGAAGATTGATAGACAAATATCGACTATATATTTTTAAACAATAGACATTATCGACTTCATCAATTCTCAGTCAAAATTGCCATTTATTTATCGTTTTTCTATTGTTACGTTTACATTTGGATACTTTGTATATACACAAATCACACAATGAAGGCCGGTTAAAAAAAAAATCGGTATTGATTGTATATACACAAATCACCCAATGAAGGCCGATTTTAAAAAAATTGGTATTGACAAATGCCGGCGAAGCAAATTTACACTAAATCAACATTTCAGTTTAGAAACATTTTTTCAGTTAGTATTCAATAATTGTGAGTAATATTACTCATCGTGGATAACCTAGCTGAGCGACGGAAAATCGCTCCATCGCTAGTGTCCTAGCTCAGCTTGGATAATTTCATGCATATTCATATGTTTGATCGTTGGATCAATATTTCATTGCTTAGCTATGATGAAGCCTAATTGATTGGATTAGGTTACTGTTAATTCCATCAATATTGAATAGGATATCCATTGAAATATATCTATTTGTACTTTCCAGTCAGACTAAAAGCAATGATACGCAATAGTGTTACATAGTCAAAAATTGATACAAGAAGGAACCTGTTCTATTTCCTTTCGAGAAAAGAGGGCTTTAAAGAAACCAAATCGGCAAACTGAATCAAGTATTAGTTACTGAATCAATCTATTAGTTAATAGAAATCCATCTCACCGTTGTAGTTCCTCGTGCGTAATGTTCTTCTTCATGTCTTTGCTGAGCTGGAACAGTTTGAACAGTGCGGCGGCGTGAAACAGATAGTAGCCGGCCTTCCAGAACACCATTGCCAGTTTCTGATAATAGTTGGCCATTGTTTTCGGAATCGGCGGCTTCTTCGACATGTTCATCAGACTGTGGATGTCTTCGGTCGCCTTGTACGCTTCCTAACAACCAACCAAACACACGAATCATCAGATTTTAGATCACAAAATTCACCAAGACAAACAATTATATATTTCAAGTGAAAGATCGCAACTATATGATTTTATTATCAACCAATTTACTGGTACGAAAAGTCTGGCCGCACAGAGTTGACATCCCTTCAAAATGGCAAATCTTCAATGCTGCCAACAGTCGAAATAAAATAAACTCCCACTCTCACCATCTGTCTCAAATCTTCCAGGGTTGAGTGTTAATGGGAAGGTTGTTTTTGAACATCCCTCATCAAGAATGGACATTCATGTGCCTAAACTCCGCCATTTTATTTAGATACAGCACAAATTTATATGTTTTTGAACACCCCTCTCCAAGAATGGACATTTATAAGCCTAAACTCCGCCATTTTATTTAGATACAGCATAAATTTCTATTATCGTTAGCTTATTAAATCCCATATCTGAGTCATTTTACAAGTTTCTTAGTCTTTATACTTAGTTTAACTCACGCAAACTGTTTAATTAGTCTCATTTTTCATCATCATAGCATAGGATTTAAACCGATATACTGTATTATGATTGTAATCTACATGAATAAAGTGATTTAATCGAAATCTGAATCTCATTACGTAGATATAACACAAATTTATATTATCTTATCAAATCCCATATCTGAGTCATTTTATAAGTTTGCATAGTCTATAATTACTCAAATCAAGCGAACTGTGTAATAAGTGTCAATTTTCATTCCTTTAGCTTTAGATTTAAGCCGATTTACTGTATTATGTAATCTAGACGAATAAAGTGATTGAATCTGAATACCATCTTGGTTGGCAATTGTAATTTTACACTGAAATTTTATATCTGCTCAAACGCAGTTACACTTTCGCTTGAAGTGGCCACTTTCAAGGAATCTCAATTGTGTGCGACCCGACCATACCAACTGACAATTAACAAACAAATCCTGATTGAAGGAACAAATTCCATTTTTGTTTTTGTACAGAAACATTACAAACGCGTCCGTCCTGGTTTGACATCACCCTTTCAGCCCAGGCAAATTAGACTTTTGCCTCCAAAAAAATAAGGTAAGGCTGGAAATCATCTTAATCATCTTTGGGCATCCTAAATAAGTTTACTATGAGTTTGCGACGGATTCCGAGGTGTGCATGATACAGGTAACTAGAAAACCACTAAATTTCGGTCCTGTTTTTAGTTTTTCGCAATTTACGCCAAAACGAAGCGTCTGACAGAAAATATCATTCTCATACTTTGTTTAGATAATAAAATTTCCAAGAGATTGGTATCAAATCCAACCTTCTATCTTGAACAAGGACCGAGGAATGAGGTTTCAAAAAAGTGGTATTTTTTTGAGAAAAAATGAAAATTTTACCTTATTTAGTATTTTATTGTTCATATCTTCCGTCTGATGAGTTAGAAAGGTGTATTTCAAAATCCCTCTGGGGATAATAATATTCTCTACAATTTAAGACCAAGAAAGACTTCCTATCTTGTATATTTTTTGTGTTAGGGCTTTCAACATGTTTCCTTGCATAGCAAAAAATACCATATTTCCACTATCAACGTCCAAAATTAGTCTATATATTCTTGTATTGGAGTTTTATCCATAGAATATTTTTTTCTTATTTAATGTTTTGAATTTAAAATTACTATACCACCCTGAATTCAGGTTATTACCAGTATTACCAGTAGGAAGGACTCTCCAAGGATAATGAACTAAGGACCTCCCTAACTTTCGTAAAAGTTGACGGATAGTGACGAACTATAGCTCATTGTTTTCAGCTCATCAAGGCGATCAAAATTCATATATAACTTATTAAATTTGATTGAAATTGAAGAATTTTACTACCTTGAGTACTTTGAGTTATTTCTCATATACCGAGAAAAAGGCTACTAATTGTGTTCAAATGCGTCTATCTTGAAAACCATTGTTGGGAAATGGTCGCATTTGGGCTCAAATTGTAGAACATAGTCTCCTCTATCACTTTATGTGTAGAAATAATTAGTTTAGGCAATTGAGGTTAATTTTATCCTCAAAATCAGAAAAGGAGGAATCACTTTTTCATTATTGCTCACTATCACTATCTCAAAAATTTGATCACATATCTAGATTAATTCAAGTTATGAATGCATCTTGAGGCTCAAAATGTAGGAAATTGAATTCTCTACTACCACAAATGAATTTTCTCACCCTCCAAACTTCAAGAATACTTGAAAAGTGGAGTAAAAAGAATAGAGGAGAAACTTTTTGATGATTTTTTGATTTACAAAAACGAATGTTCTTGACATTAGAATAGGATATTAGGAACGTTTCTAAATATAAAATTATAGAGGTGATTGTGTTCTACAATTTGAGCCCAAATGCGACCATTTCCCAACAATGGTTTTCAAGATAGACGCATTTGAACACAATTAGTAGCCTTTTTCTCGGTATATGAGAAATAACTCAAAGTACTCAAGGTAGTAAAATTCTTCAATTTCAATCAAATTTAATAAGTTATATATGAATTTTGATCGCCTTGATGAGCTGAAAACAATGAGCTATAGTTCGTCACTATCCGTCAACTTTTACGAAAGTTAGGGAGGTCCTTAGTTCATTATCCTTGGAGAGTCCTTCCTACTGGTAATAACCTGAATTCAGGGTGGTATAGTAATTTTAAATTCAAAACATTAAATAAGAAAAAATATTCTATGGATAAAACTCCAATAAAAGAATATATAGACTAATTTTGGACGTTAATAGTGGAAATATGGTATTTTTTGCTGTGCAAGGAAACATGTTGAAAGCCCTAACACAAAAAATATACAAGATAGGAAGTCTTTCTTGGTCTTAAATGGTATTTAAAAACATTTCATTGAAAATTCATGAATGAAATCATTAAAAATTATGACGTCACACACACGCACCTGCCACAACTCCATCTGAATGGCCGACTCGAGTTGTACGAGACGGGTTTCCAAATTGAACTGCTGTGTTTCGGGCTTGGACAGGCTGACATTGGTGGCCTGGGGCGCCAGCTTGTTGATGTCGTCCAAATGTTTGCGCAGTTTGTCGCACAGCTTGCGGAACTCCGTCTTGCGGTTGTACTTCAGGCAGAAGGCGAACGCCTAAAACAAACAAAAACAATATTGAAAATTGATAGAAGTGTAATACGATCAAAATACAAGAATTTGAAACACAAAAAAACAAGAATAAAAAAAATTTCAAATAAATTCATTAATTCGTTCGAGTATGAAATAAACAAATTGGAAAGATAAGAAGCTGATTTATGTAATTGAAGTTCCAAAAGTAGATTAATATGTATAGTAAAACCTAAATACAAGAATTTAGAACTCTAAAAAACAAGAATAAATAGGTATTTGTAAAAAAAGTTACGAAAATAAAATAATTCATCAATTAGTGTGGATACCAAATGAGTAAATGGAAAAATGAGAAGCTGATTTATGCAATTCTAGTTTAAAAAGTTGAATTAAAGACCCAAAAGTACATTTAGATGTATGGTGCTAGTAAGATCTAAATACAAGAATTTGAAACACTAAAAACAGGAATAAATCGATAGTTATAAAAAATAGTAACGAGGATAAAGTTTTTCAAAACCTTTTGTTAATTAATAAGTTTAGATATGTTGGATATGAAATGAACAAAGCGGAAAGGCGAGAAGCCGAAACATGCAGAATTTCAAGTACAATATTCTAATTGAACTACGCCGTTATAGAAACATGTTATAGTACATAGTGGAATGTTATAGTATATATAAATAAAATAAAATATATAAATGATTACCATTAATTATCCATCTTCTAATAAACCTTGATTATGACTCAACAAAACAGTGATTCATATCCAGTTCAAACTGTAGTCTAAAGCAAATAATAGACAAAGATGAAACTATGTGTCGTTGAATCTAGTTGTAGGATAGAACATTTATATCATTTTAGTTTAAATAATATTACAATATTATTATAGCCTACATTTCAATTGGCATTTGAATTCATTTCATTTTGGCATTTAGCTAAAATATTAAAACCGCATGACACTCATCAAATGCATATCATACATTGTCATAAGTTATGTATACTCAAGACAATAAAATTAGGAATTGTAGATTAAGCACTTTGTAGTAGAATTACAACCTTTGTTAGCCTATTCCTCTTTTCATTCTATTACCGCACATTAGCCTGTCAAAATTTTCGTTTGTTAATTGACTAATAGACTTTTCTCAAGCTGAGTTACGCGTTCCGTTAACTTATCTATAGATTAAAACATTTTCATTTTAGTGGCCTTAGATCCATTGCTTATTCGACTACTGCCTGTTGGACATATTCAAGCTATGTTTCTAAAATTACAAGAGTGAATGAAAAAATAAATAATAATAATATTCGTGTAACCTGGCTGGCTCAGGTGTCTGGTGTCAGAGTTTTCAGGTCGCTCCTGAACAATTTCAGGGCCTCTGACGACTGAATGAAAACAATTGTGAACTTTTAGAATGCAAACAAGGATATATGTTATATATTATATATTTGTTTTGCTCCACTCACCATGCGTGCAATGTCGTGATACAGTGTCTCGACGTGAGCGTTGATACGCAACAGCTCCAGACACTGGCAGTAGGACTCCCACAGGAACTTCACCCATGGCGTCAGAATGGTGCGATCGCTGCGGTCCTGTGCGTCTTCACCGCTCACCGCGCTACAAAACAATATCAAAATCATAAAATCAACGTTAGAAGCAAGCATACAACTTTTATTGGTGGGGAAACACTATCGTGGCTAGATTCCATCTCGCCAATATGTATTTGGTTGAATACTGGTCACCCATCCAAAAGCAGTCCACAGTGCTCGCAACTTGACCTCACGCTCACCAAGCAACTGCCCTCAGCGATTGACCAATACATAAATTTACAGAGGCACACAATAAACCAATTAACACTAGTAGATACTATTATAGTCTGACCAAGCAAATAAGACATTCTGGCAAGATGGAAAAATGACTCCAGCTCGGTCTATATTGGCTCAAAAATTATAAATGTGGTCTCAAATTATAGATCAGAATGTTTCTTACGCTTTGAGACCATATTTATAATTTTCGAATTAATATTGACCGAGCTGGAGTCATTTTCCCATCTTGTCAAAATGTCTTCTTTGCTACGGTATGACCAAGCCATTTTATAAGAGCAAGGCGTTCTGTTAGAAAGAACTATACTGTAATTAATTCTCAGCTCTCTCAAGAAGCTGTCTACGGGGGTAGATCAATAATAGTACTAATTATCTCTAGAAGACAGCTTCAGACTGTCCTGAAAGAGCTGAACATTAATATTAATATTAACATTAATATTAATTATTATTATTAATCATTCACCAACGGCAACCGCCTTAATTTTTGGCGCCAGCCAGTCTTACTCAGTAAGACTATTATTGTATGAAAGAGAACAGTTGACCAATAAGCAACAAACTATTGGTCAATAATGCTCTCTTTCATTGGAATTTGATATAGCATAGTTTTCTACCCATAGTACCTCATCAGAAGAAGTACAGGGTCTATCATCTATGCAAGCAAAGCAAACTACTGTATTGCAATGTGGATTTGATTAAATTATATATGTTTCATAATATGGTCACTCATGAAAGAATAACTCATCAAAGTCATTCATCGTCATTAATAGCGACCACACGAGATCGATTTGATCGATTTGATCAAGTAGACAAGTCTAGTAAGATAATAGAGAGGCTTTAAACAGAAACTAATCTATCAAGTAGAAATGGGAGCCACAAATTTTAACCTATACTTACTCGTAAACATGTTGATAACTAAACTTATTTTCAATTTTAAGAACTAATTATTTCTTTGCGTGCCGCTATTTCAGTTCACTTGTTGAGTAGTTGTGAAGGTGATATTTTAGTAGTTATCCATATTAAACAAAAATACAAGATATTGTCGAACCACAGATTTTGTAAAAACCGAGATACCGGTTTTGGTTGCTACACCGTTATCAAAACACTGGTCAACTAAACGTTATTTCAGTTTATAGTTTTTCAAAGTTGCCATTTTTATAATTTCATCAACTTCTTATCTACTCCACTAAACAAAGTCTAACGTACCTTCTTGATCTACTCCACTAAAAAACGATCTTATATGATCATACAATATGAAGGCCTCTTTACACGGTGGCTTTCTGATACGCTGTAATGATACAAAAGTCTAAAATTGATACAGGAAGGAAGCTCCTTTTGCAACGTAGCGTTGCAAATAGTGTGGTTTTCGTCATAATCAAATGAGCTCAATTTGACAATGCCGAAAATCAGGGGAAATAACTATTGGCTCTCTGAAACTTAGTGCTTTATTAATACTATTAATTAATTCAACTTAAAAATACCTAACCTGAGTTTAAATACTCTAAAAAGGTTCAATAATTCAGAAATACAATCAGCTTATTTCCAATATGGCAGCAATCCATGAACGTTGCAAATGTCTCGTGTATCAACCGAGCTTCCTTCCTGTATCAATTTTGAACCCTGTATCACTACTGCGTTTAAAAAATCCTCCGTATAAAGAGGAATTAAAAGTTATACATCTTCTAGAAAAAGACTTGAACTACGAGAACCGTTACAACTTACAAGCAACTACGTAAAACCGATTCGGTCATGCATAACAAAACAAGCACGATAGACAGTTCAAAATGTGCTGTTTTTTATAACGAGAACCGATCAAGACACGGATAACGCGCACAATAGAAAGTTTGTGCACGGTTATTTAAAGATAAAAATAAAGCTGACCTCAGCAGTATGCTCTCGGGCGTGGCCAGATTGTCCAAGTCGTCAATGTCGACAACGGCCTGCTGCGATTGGCTGCGTGCCGCCTCTGTGCGCTCTTCGGCTGTACGCAGATAGCCTCTGATCACATTCTCCAGCGATTTCACGTTCACCTAACACACACACAATGTTCAAATTATTCAAAATTCATTATATGCCTATATTATTTTTCTAAAACATATATATTTTTTATAGTGTTTCCTTAATCTCGGGGCTACTTTTATCACTGTTTTTATCGCAGAAAATAAAGAATATATTTGTATGCCATACAACACAACATTTAATAAAGCTATAAGAAAGACCTTTGAAAAAATAAAAAAAAGAAATAAAAAAAAATAGGAAGACCTTTGCAAAAAATAAATTCATTATAGGATATAAGACTACAAATAATGCTTTTGAATTAATAAAAAATAAATCAAATCCAAAATTACAGCCGGATCAATTTAAGAAATCTGGAATTTATAAACTTGAATCATGTAACAACTGTGAAAAATTTTATATCGGTCAAACGGGTAGAAATTTTCATACAAGATTTCGGGAACATATTCAAGCATTTAAATCAAAAAATACAACACAAAAATCAGCATTTGCTGAACACTTGATAGATTCAGGCCATAATGTGACAGATATGAACTCCAACATGAAAGTTTTGAATTATGGAAACAAAAGCAGAAAGCTTGATGTTAAAGAAGAGTTCCAAATTTACACTGCAGCAAAATTAAACAAAACATAATTCAGATTGACACAAATAACCCAATTTTCGATAGAATTTTACAAATTTGAGTGTAAATAACAAAAATAAAAATAAATATGTTAGGCATCTATACCCTAAATTTGATGAAATTAAGCAGAGTGATAACCTAATAATATGAAATTCCTAATAAAAAATAAACACATGTGATTGATTATCATACAGTAGGCTTACTTATTAGCAGAATTAATTTTTTTATTTGTTCATTCGCACTTGAAAATGACTATAATTAGTTGAAACATGTTGTGCATTGAAAAATGATTCAAAAGGGTACTTGATGATTATTTAAAATAAAAACAATATTTTTTATAATACATTTAATTAAATCAAATAGACTGTAGACAAATCATTTGACTATCTCCTCTCCTATTAATACACTATTTCCAATTTCAAGTGAGAACTTGTTCAATACACAATCACAAGAGACTCTCACAACATGTCCGTATGTTGTGTGTAAGCGTATCCAATGTACTGCAGTTGGTAATTCCCCGAATTACCGGTATTTTCAAAGAGTAAAGTTCCACAACAACATATTCAAATAATATCGTGTTTTAACTCTACTTTTCCAATCATCACAGCTTGAATGACGCAAATGTAGGGTATACACTCTAATTTATTGGCCAGTGTTGGTTTGGGGCCACTGTGAGTTCTGATTGAGAATTTATGGCTTTTGGGCCGGTATTGGCCGGGCTGGGGCCGTTTTCCCGTCGTGCCGGGGTGTCTTCTTGGCTTGGAGGGGCTGTATAGTAGAGTGAATTTGAAACTGGCAACCAGCTGGTAGGCCTAGGTTCTTCATGGGCTGTTGAGCCAGACATACATACACACTCCAATTTATTATCATAGAGAAACATTAAATTGGTGGGACATTGACTATTATCATTGAGAAAGATTAATGAGATACTCACTATTATCATGGATAATGAGATAGGCTACCCACTATTATCATAGAGAAAGATTAATGAGACACTCACTATTATCATGGAGAAAGATTAGTGAGACATTGAAATTGATGAATGCCATTTTCATTCATTGATATCATTACACAAATCATATTAATAATATTATTATAACCAGGCAAGAAAAACTAGGCAGAAAATGTACTATTTCTTTCCTGAATTTTGATAAATAATATGTCCGAAACAAGGTTATGTACAATCGCAGTACTTCACTCTAAACGTTTTCGTCCAGGAAAATGTTACAAATAATTTTGAATTTGGAATACAAGGATAAGAAACCAAAAAAATTGATCCAACTTATATCAAGTTTATCTAGCCTACATTTTAACAATGTGATCTATCAACACAACAGTGGTAGTCGAAATATGCTACACAGCACCTTCCTTAGATAGCCCTAATAGATTGAAGTCTGTGATGAATATGTAAAATTTATCTTAGCCAACCTATTAATAGGACTAATACAGTAAAGCTTACGCCAATAATCAAGGCGGTTGGCGAATGACTGTTATTAATGCTCAGCTCTCTCAGGACAGTCTGAAGCTGTCTTCGAGAACGAATTAGTGTAGCTGGGGTCGCTCTCGTTTCTACGTAATCTCGCCGACAGTCCTGAAAATTAATAACAGTATTCGCCAACCGCATCAAGTTTTGGGGTCGGCTAAAATTTAAAAAAAACGCCCTCCATTTATGTGAGCTTACTGAGTGAAAATGAATGAATAATTGAATACCGTATTGAAGACTTCCAACTCACCGACTGAAACATGTTCCTGTACTGGAACAGACCCTCCTTGGCGACGTGCGACTTCTTGAGCTCCACACACAGGTCGAGGTACTTGAACATAATGGGTTCGAGCACGCTCTCGCTGTAGTTGAACGCCCATTTCTTGTTTTTGAACACCTCGCACAGTGTGTCCAGGGCACGCGCCTGCTTGCCCACATCGATAAATTCTGAAAAAAAATTGTGGAAAGTTCACTTTTTTATTCATCACCAGTTTTGTACGGAATACATTTCGTCATTTAGAAAACACTAGGTTTCAAGTGAAATTTTCATGGTATAGTCCTGTCCAAGCAAAGAAGACCCTCTGGCAAGTTGAGAAAATGACTCCAGCTCGGTCAATATTGGTTCAAAAATTATTTATTTTGTCTCAAATTGTAGAATACATTCTGATCTACAAATTGAGACCAAATAAATATTTTTTGAACCAGTATTGGCCGAGCTGAAGTAATTTTTTTTATTTTGCCAGAGGGTATTCTTTGCTTGGACAGACTATAGGCGAACTATCAAGCTGATTATTTTAAAAAATGGAAGTTTTTAAAATAATCTTCTAAAAAAAATCTAAAATAATCTAAAATAATTATAATTATAATTAATTAATTGAGCGAAGCGAAGCTCTAATGGATTAGGAAATCACTCTTTGTATAACTACTCCTCCGGAACCGCTCGACCGATTAAATTCAAACTTGCCATAGTGATAGTAGACATGGACGCCCAGGTTATAGGATATAGAGCATTTTGAAAATTTGCATATTAAGGACGAAAAAAGGAATAAAAGGATTGCTTTCACACTATTACTATACATATTATTCATGCTATATTCATGCTCTCTGCACTGCAGGATTGCTACCTAACATCAGTTTTGAGAAACGTTCCTGGTCAGAAATGTCTATTATGCTCTTGAAATCATGTTGGTATCACTGGCAGAATCGGCTCGTTATAGAACCCTCATAGCCCAGTGGTTAGCGACGTGGACTAGTATTTCACTGCTTACCAATCAGGGGGGGTTCGAAACTTGAGCCGAACATTTTTTTTTTGCCGATTATTTTCAACGTCCAATATTATTTTACAAAGAAATAAAAGAAATAAACGACCTTTTATGATTTGTTTGGTTAAGAGAAAATTGAATTAAGAATTAAAAATTAAGAATTCAAATTAAAAATTAAAAATTTAAAAAAATCGGTAAAAAATGTTGATATTTGGTGGGCAGGTTCAGATGAGGTCTAGAAATGTTATGTTAGAATATTTTTTGAAATCCGTTCAAGATAAAGCCTGTAATAAGTTTTTAAAAATTGTAGATGTATTGCGAGTTGCATATCTTCCACCTTGATATGACAAATCCAAATTGTAAGTTCAATGGTGCAGCAAGATTATAGATGAACTAATTTGGAAGATATTGAATTAAGTTTTAAACTATGTCCAATATACTTTCCAAAGGTTACACTTCATATTAGCGTTTTACTATTTTTCAGAATTTTCTGAGTTTTTCTTAGATTTTTTGAGAACAAATTGACAGAAAATGTTGAAATTAAGTAAACAGGTCCAAATTAGGTCTAGAAATGCTGTGTTCAATAATTTCTAATCCCTTCTGAACGGAATTTGCAGGCGAGCAAAGCGAGCCTGTTTGTCTCAGCCGACACTGACAGAGGTTTTGCAGGCGAGCAAAGCGAGCCTGTTTGTCTCACTTACACTGCCTATACTGTCGGGGGTCCAGGGGGCGGAGCCCCCTGGCTAGGCGGAGAAGGCGAGCGAAGCGGGCCTGCCGGCTAGTTCTGAATGAAATGGTGCCTGATTTGTCAGGATTCAATGATAAATAACTGAGATATGACTATTTTAATTTTAATTTCAACCTTTCACATCCAATATGGTAGTTTGGAAAAACTTAATGTGTAATTCGGCCTGCGGCTCGTGCGTAAGTGTTTCTCTTGATGCAGCAAAATCACTCTTTGCGTACTGATACACAAATAACTATATTGTACTGTGTGAAGGAGGCAAAATGGGTTTTTTACCTATGTCTTTATCAATATAATTATTTATTTATTTGCATTCATTCAATATTTCTCAACATGCTAACAAACAATGGAAGCTTGTTGTGGAAAAACACAAAAATTTTGCCCAAATTTCATCCAATAGGCTTATTTTTTCGCAATTTTCCAAGTTTATATTGATTTTCCTTTATAATTTGTTACTGAATAATTATTTTAAACAATCAGAGCACATTTGAGACCAAAAAAGGTACGTCAAATGCTGTATTTACAAAGTTGAACCACTCATAGAGAAAATGATCAATATGTTTGAAAATTATTGGTTTTGTCTCAATCGTAGGAAACATTCTGACCTTCAATTTGAGCCCAATCAATATTTTTTAACCAATATTGACCAAGCTGGAGTCATTTTCTCATCTTGCCTTATTCTATCAAAATAAACACTCACTTGAGAAAACATTCACTTAAAGGTTGTTGCTCCTATTTTATATTCTCATTTCATAACATTACATGGTAATAGAATGAGCCACTTTCACCATCAGCTAGGTTTAGCTAGGCTTAAAATACCGGGATCAAATTAACGAGTCCACACGCTTCAAAAACTTTTGGACAAAAAGAAAGCTCGCTCCGCTCAATTTGCGGCTGCCTCCGCATGCGCTTCCCTAGTTTAATTTATAATTATAAATTAATTAATTAATTTATAATTATTCTAAAATAATCTTCTTCTAAAAAATATAAGTTTTTAATAATCTTCTAATAAAATAGAAGTTTTTAAATAAAATAATGAAGCTATCAAGCAACTTATTTTTAAAAAATGGAATTGCTCACTAAAGTTAAAGCCAAGAAATTCATAAATGATTAAAATAATTTATTGTAATAAAATCAACTTACTAAAGGAATAATTTTGTGTTAGGCCTACAAAATATCCAGGCTATAACTTATTTGCTCAATACAATTTACACAATTTTATTGTATTCAATCTATTCTTATTAATAATCAACTCACAACTAAATAAATAATACTTCAATAACTTCCACTTCAACAACAATAACTTACTCACAATTTTGTAGAGTATCTACTAGTTACTCCTTGTACGCTGAAGATGAGGCTCAGTGCCATGAAACGCGTTCGACAAACAAAACATCGTGAGTAATGGTGTTGAAATGAAAGGTATTAACGTATTTGTCAAGTTATAAGTTAATTATTATCATCAATAGTTCAATTACGAAGAAGACGAAAAAGAAATATTAGGTATTAATGAATCATCAACTTATTCCATTTATTATATTTGCTCATTTGCCTAATCGAGTTAGACTGCTACAAGTACTCCAACAATAAATGAAAAATAAGGAGGGATAAAGCTTATAAGAGAATAAATATAAGTTATTGGGTTCAGCCTAATATATGTTATCTGTGAAGTGAGATCAAATGATAAAATTGTTGAAAATAACTTATTTATTCAATATCTATTTTCCAACATCAATAAAATTAGTTTTTTTGTATCTACACAAGTTCTCTATAATAATCAGCTTATGCGAACTATTCTGGGAAAAGTAGGCTCTCCATGTCCATATTGAAGATCGTATTGACCAATCAAGATGCCGATGGTTGTTGACTATAGAGAAATTTAGTTTAGAATATCAAGTTCAAATGCTCGAGTAACAATTAATATTGTATTTTTTTAAAATTAGCAATACAAATCTTATGGAACACGACGAGAATTACAAGAATAGGCCTACTGTGTTTTCACAGAAATCATGTCAAAGGATAACCTAACCAATTGCACCATCCCGAGACACCAAGTCATAAAATAGATCTGTCGACTGTGGTTAGAAACACAGCTTTTTAGAAAGCTGTACAATTGGACATATTTATACTAGGATGAAAAATTATTATTTTGATTCTAAACTTGATTCTTGTCCTGATGAGATAACAACGAAAATACCGCTGACTGACATAGGCTAGGAATAAGGCAGATGGATCATTGCACCAAGTTTACTCACCATTAGCCCTTTTGAGGGCATTTTCAGGCCTTTGGCCGTAGCGAGCCATTTTTAATGCAGATTACCACTGGCACATTTACAAAATTATTCGTAAATATTATTTATTATAAACCACACGCACTAACAGAACGCATGGGATCGCCCGTTCAACGGAAATAGATCCCAAGAAGATCGAAAAGAGGTGACATGTCCGAAAACAGTGCAGCCAACCACACGCCTTAATATTTGAAAAATAAAAATAGATCACAGCAAACAAAAAATTATCTTCTATCAATTATTGTGAAGTAATAGAAGTAACATGTTGGTTTCTGTAATATATTATCTCATCAACATATTTTTTTATCGAAAATGGATGAAACTTCAATGGTGAGTGTTGGCAGTACTTTAATGGAACTTGACCCGCTTAGTTCAAATTGAAGCTCTTGACACCAAGTAAAAACATTTTTATTTAATTCTGATTATAATAAAATAAATACGGATATCTTCTCTTTCTGGTGGAAATCCTTCTATGAGGATTGCAAATTTGTTTGAAATATGCAAACTTGTGTAAAATAAAAACCTGTCATACGGTATACTGGGTATAGGTATAGTCCGACCAAGCAAAGAAGAGCCTCTGGCAAGATGGAAAAATTACTCCAGCTTGGTAAATATCTGTTGAAGAATAATAAATGTGGTCTTAATAGTAGATCAAATCGTTCCCTACAATTTGAGATCAAATTGATAATTTTAAAATCAATATTGGCCAAGCTGGAGTCATTTTCCCATCATGCAAGAGGCTCTTCTTTTCTTGGTTAGACTATACTGATTGCTGATTGGTAGGTTTACTGAAAATTTGCCTTGACCCATGAATCACATAATAATGGCTCCCATTATAATGGGTCTGCTCTGGTGTTGGTCTTTTCCTGTTTTACAAGACTCCTATATTTTTATTCAACAAGTTAATATTGATAAATAGATAATGAATCAATGCCGACGCATAATAGATCATTTTTCACAATTTTATTCCAAGAGCTAATATTATGAGTTATTCCTCTATTTTTTTATTCAGTGGTTTTCCAGTGGAAATAATACACTTTTGAATTCATCCATTACTCACTTTGCTCCTGAGTAATTTGAATACTCAATTGTGATTGGTACTATTAATTCAACCTTATCTCGTTAATTTAGACAATAGTGTAATTGCAGCAATGCAATGCAACAATATACACGGAAGAACTGTATTGTTGGAGTGCCGGCCGGTCCATGACAATGAGAATATTTTTGATTTCTTGAGTAGCCTTTCTCTGTTCATAAATTTTGATTTAAGTCAAAACATTATTGCTAACACTGTCATAGACTATCCAGTAAAAACCGTAAGTTGGCACCTCCTATCATAGTCAAAATTGTTAGGAATATGGACAAACAGAAATAATTCTTGCAATGTGAAGCTGAAAAGAGAAAAATCTTGGCTAGTAACATTGGCTGGGCGAAAGATGTTCGTGCAATCTACATCAATGATCAATGAAACTATTATTTCGCCGTTTTATAAGAGTATTTTCAATGCAGGAAAAGGAACTGCAAAAATAAGGTGATTTGAAGTTCGCATGGTTTAAGAACGGCAATATATTAACTAAAGTTAATGATCTTTCGAAATCTGTCCAAATCTCAACAATACAGGACTTCAACAAGTTGGTTCCTTAAGAAAAACTATGAGCATTTCGAAAGTTTGATGAGGTAATGGAAAATGGATGAAAAGGTTTAATGTTCATCATTGTTCAGAGTAAATTTTTCTATTGTTTGTTTGTTTATTTTGAATAGTATGTCAATTTTCAGAATAAATGATTCACAGTTCAAATGCTAAGAGCAAATGCATAATATTCTATTATATTATGTCAATTAATATGCTAATTTATTTAATTAAAAATAATTATGTTCATTAATATTTTATAATTTTTCCTTGTAAGCTAAAACAGTACTGTAACTCGTTTTAAAATATAGTTTTTCTTCGAGAGCTATCACTGGAATGTATATCATACTACTAGCCGGCAGGCTCGCTTCGTTCGCCTTCTCCGGGGCTCCGCCCCTGACCCGACAGTATACGCAGTGTAAGCACGCTCGCCTGCAAAACCTCTGTCAATGTCAGCTGAGACAAACAGGCTCACTTCGGTCGCCTGAAAATTCCGTTCAGTAGGGGTTTGAAATTTATTGAGCACAGCATTTCTACACCTAATATGGACCTGTTTACCTAATTGCAACATTTTCTGCCAATTTGCTCTAGAAAAATCTAAGAAAAACTCAGAAAATTCAAAAAAAATAGTAAAACGCTAATATTAAGCGTAACCTTGGGAAGTATATCGGACATAGTTTGAGACTTGATTCAATAACTTCCAAATTAATTCATCTATAATTTTGCTGAACCATTCAATTTACAGTTAGGATTGGTCGTATCAAGGCGGAAGATATGCAACCCGCAACACATCTACAATTTCGAAACCCTGATTACTGGCGTAATCTTGAACAGATTGCAAAAATATTTCAACACAAAATTTCTAGACCTCATTTGAACCTGCCCACGAAATATCAACATTTTCTACCGATTGGTTCTCGAAAAAATTAGGAAAACGCCGAAAAACTCTAGAAAAACTAAAAAAAAAATATTTGGCGTACCGGTATCCTTGAAAAGTTTTTAAAATCCTTTCTTAGCGCACGTCTAAACGTCCAACTGAACATGCCTGCCAAATTTGAACGCATTCGCTTCAGTGGATTTTTAGTTCTGGTGATGAATGAATCAGTCAGTCGGTCAGTGCCATTTCGCTTATATAGATATAGATATTAAATACTATAAATCTTATAGGACGCATTGAATTAATTTTTATAATAATAATAAATTTTTGTAGAGCAACTGTTGTCATTTTTTAATATCATAAAATTATATAGTCCTACATATTTTATTATTTTTATTAGTGTATTGTACGTACCAATATTGACCGAGCTGGAGTCATTTTCCCATCTTGCCAGAGGGTCTTCTTTGCTTTGACAGACTATATTCATTTCTATAATTTTTCAATTATTCGATAACTTTCAATTCATTGAAAAAAAGAAGTCAATTACAATTAATGCACTTCTAAGGTTGTTCCTCCCCACATCGAATTGAATAAATATTTATCCACTGATAAAAGCACACTGCATTGATTCTGAACAATATTATAGTAGGCTATATATTTATAGAATAGCATAGGACCGTACGTAATAGGTGCAAAGTCCCCACAGAAGAATTCAAAAAGCGTTAGTTTCAAAAAATAATTGACCAATGAAATCTTTGTTCTGTTGCGCCCCATATCAATAAAATTAATCATAAGATATGAATTGAGTAATGGAAGCAATTGCTGACAGAAGATAATTTGAAATAATAACTCGGTCAGCAGAAAGTATCTTGCTTTGTAATCTTTGTATAAGGTAGTTTTTAAATGAATTAGAGATGATATTAGGGCGCCAGGAAATGGGGGCACCAAAATACAGGAGAAAATTAATGAAGCAAAAGTTTTTGAAAGTAACTGAAGATGAAAAATCTACAAAATTTGTAATTATGATACGGTATTATTTGCTCAAAATTGTGCTATAATTTGTCAATATATTTACTTGTATATTCAATAATTTTCCATAGCTCCCAAATATATTTATGTGACATATTATGTATTGTTAACATATTACATATTGTAGACATAGTCATATTTTCATTAAAAAAGCTGACTTCAACCCATGATTTGACGCCCGGGCCCCAAGCACGTGACCCCGCTGCCCCAACAACTAGATCTGGCCCTTGCTAGTTATTGATGATTTTCTCCCAAGGGTGCGGTTTTTGCAATTGATTGAAAGTCGAATTTAATTTTGGTAGCAAAATTTACCTATTTTTTCAACGGTCCTACAACGTTCAAAACACTGGTCCTCTTCCGATCACCGAAGTTAATATATAAGCAACGTCGGGCGTGGTCAGTACTCAGTACTTTGGATGGGTGACCGGTGACCGCTTGGGAACACCACGGGCCGTTTGCATTTCCTTTTATTTTTTAAAGAATAACAACTGGTTATTGGCATGTGTTAACATCCTCATTATGCACTATAGTCCATTCACGATGGCTTGAGATGAGATAAACAAAAGCTCTGCATGTGTTTGTGTGCGACTAGAGTGGCTTCGTTTTAGCCACGACATAAACAAGTCACAAGCAATGCCGAAATCCCGAATTTTGTTGTCGGGACCGTAACGAAAGCATTGAAACAAAAACTTCTACTATACTAGTAAGCCCCATGGGCTGAAGAACTCTTGAAGTTTACTTATGGCTTTGATAACTTGATGATGAAATTTTGTAGTCCACTTGATCAAGTTCGTTGATGCGTCGGATGCCGCGAATAGTTAGAATATGAATAAAAAATCTTACCAATATCTATATTTAAACAATACTGGATGTTCCTTTTATTATGTTTTAATCAGTATAGGTTTACAAAAATTGAAGATTGATAAATTAATCATTATTAAATAATATTATTCTATTTTAGTGATTCTTATTATCAATCTGTTATTTCATAAAACTTCATAAAAAATTATATTCCCTTGGAATAAATCAGTTTCAATACAGCTAAGAAAATAATAATTTTTTCCAAGCTTAAGAGCTTAGAAGCTAAAAAATTCTATGATCAGCTGATCATAACTATCATTCTCTTGTTAATCATAATTATGTCTCAAGCTGTATGTAGTTCCAGCAAGAGAGTTATTACTGATAATATTATGCTATAAAAGGATTTTTTTTTAAGTGACTGCAGCCAGCTTCTGTCGATCGCGGTTGTCAACAATAGCTGAATGCTACATTGTTGAAGCATTCGTCTTCCTCGAACGAATCCAGTCGTGGCCGCATCAAGCAAAACGAATAAAATGTATGCTCTCAACCATTGTTGTACAGTCGCGACTGCCCGCCACGGAACGATCTATCAATAGAAACCTACCTCAAGAGTGATACAGTAAATTAATAATGGTGTTACACGAGATTATAAAACCAAATCAAGTTGAGGGACCCTCAAATTTTGACGAATGCTCAGATAAGTTTAGTGACAGCATGTGAACAAATGAAGAGCAGCATCCTGCTCACTCTACGCTTGTAGATAGCAACGCTGACCCCCTCTGTTGTTGAAATCTCAGCCGGAATATTACGGTAGAGCCAATGAGCTAAATGGAAACAATTTCCGAGTTGGATAGAATTATGCAATCGGGGAAATTGAATATTTATAGGTAATCTGTTTCTAGTGGCGTAGTTATGTTGAATTTCAGTGAAGACAAAGTTACTTTTTTATAAAAACTAGAAGACTTTTTTAAAAATAATTGTTTAATGTTTAAAACCGGAAATTCATGGAAAAGTAAATGTGTTGGATATTTTTTATGATTTTTTACTAATAGGGTTTTGATAAGTGATCTCTGTGAGACTGAAAGAGGAAGTAGGACATTCAAAGAGGCACCACCCCACGCCAAGATGCCATATTCAAGCAATGTCTACACATATGCACAATATACAGACCGACAGTGTCCAGCACTCAGGACCCTACCAGTGAATATAAAGTATATGTGAATATAAAGTAAAGAATATGTACATATTCTTTGACCCTACCCAGCTGTGCAAAAGCATAATTCATTTTTTGCAGCCTCTGTCTGAGGTACTGCACATGGGCCGCCCAACTCAACTTGTGGTCAAAGATTATGCCAAAATATTAACTCTAGTACTTGTTCTATCACAGGACAGTTACATTCATTTGATAATGGATCACCACCAATTCTAGTTGGATATCCCATCTTGCCAGAATGTCTTCTTTGCTTAGACAGCCTACCTATAGCAGATTGAAGATGCTCCAACACACCTCAAAAACCAGCTCCAACTCAGCACCCAACAACAGCTGCAGAAATGCGCCATCAGCAAAAATCAGAGAGATACAAGAGAGATACCGTGGTCGTCAAGGTAATAATAATAATAGTATTCGTGTAACCTGGCTGGCCCAGGTCTGGTGTTAGAGTTTTCAGGTCGCTCCTGATCAATTTCAGGGCCTCTGACATGACTTAACGACTGTTTTTAGGCAACCGGGACCGACGGCTTAACGTGTCCATCCGAAACACGGGCAAGTGTCAAGGTCATTCAACAAAAACAACAAAACCCATAACTTGGCCAAACAGATATATTTATCATTTTTTTACACATTCATCTGCTTTCACCATTCCAACAATCCATTAGAAAATAACTTAATTTACTATACAACAGCTAATTGTGATGCAACAGATTGTCCAATTATTGTTTGCAACCACACAACTTTTTCACCGATAAACAAAATCATATTGAAATCTTTTTGAACACATGATACAGTAGTGAATTCATAAAAATGTACAGAGTATGAAGTCTCTTTACATTACTGTGAATATGATAAAAATCAATACATCAGGATAATTCAGTAGGTAAGTTACCACTGGCGGGTCCTATCCACGAAACAGGTAAAGTACCCGTATCTTCTACTGTACAGCACTTTACCTGTTTCGTGGGCACGAGCCGCCAGTGGTAGGTACTAAAAGAAATCACTGCGATTGAGCACAATAAAGAGGTTTATATAATACACAATAAGAGTTGTATTAATTTTACACAATAAGAGTTGATATAATTGGTATTTGGATACCATAAAAATTAAACTGTAATATCGACTTTTATCTTATAATCAAGTATCAAGAATATTAAATTGAGAAAGATAAGCTTCAAGATATTTCTTGAATACAGCTTGAACCAATTGATAATACAATAATGATCTTGAATTTTTAAGAAAACAATAACAATATATTTGAACCATGACGCAAAACATAATATTTGTATAAATAATTATTTTCTTTAGGCTATTGTATTAATTAAAACTTTCAATAATTAATAGGAATCGAAGTACCCTTTTTAAAATATTTTATATCAATTGAAAGTTATTTCAATTATATTTGAATATAATTACAAATGATATTTGAATAAATTACAAATGTACGTATGAATTGAGAAACATTCGGAATTTTATTTGTGCTATCAAAATATTGATTTGTAAACTTGACACTTTCCATCAATAAAAATCATCGATCAAGTTTCAATTTCCAATATCACTAGTTTGATTGATCTTAGATTAGACAATAACTAGGGATTGTGCAACTGAGGAAGCAATTATTATTTTTCGTACATTTTCGAATAAAAGTATCATAATTTTAATTATAAATCTCAGTTAACTTTCAGGTGGCAAGGAATATTACAAAAAGCCCTGTATATGATTAATTTCAGTACATACATTTCAATATAATTATATCTTTAAATGATATCTGAGAAGCACTTTATTAGATTGGTCGATTGAAGGCTGATGTTAATGGTCTCGATACATTTCCTTTTATCTTTATTCAACTTTTATCTAAATTATCTTTGAAAATATTTTGCAGTTTTATAACAAATCACTTTCAAATCTAGGTAGTCATATGGAATTGAAACACAATGCCGTGCTTCAAAAATATTAAAACAGATTTAGTTCCGCAGAAAAAAATTTCATGCAAAAAATCACATATCACCAAGACTCAAAAGCTGTTTTATAAACTCAGGTACAGTCTGTCCAAGCCAAGAAGACATTCTGGCAAGATGGGAAAATGACTCCAGCTCGGTCAATATTGGTTAAAAATATTGATTTAATCTCAAATTGTAGATTAGAATGGTTTCTACAATTTGAGATCAAACGTACAATTTTTGAACCAATATTGACCGAGCTGGAGTCATTTTCACATCTTGCCAGGGGGTCTTCTTTGCTTGGACAGACTATAGTATTTATGATGATCTGCCTCTTAAATCTAGGAGGAAATCTAATTAGTTGCAATAGATGACCCAAACTCAAAAACTGCAACCATTACAATTATTCTATTCACCGATGGCGCGAGCACACTAAAACGTTTTCGAGTCAAGTCGACCTGATCAAGTAGACATAGTCTGTCCAAGCAAAGAAGACCCTCTGGCAAGATGAGAAAATGACTCCAGCTCGGTCAATATTGGTTCAAAAATTGTACGTTTGATCTCAAATTGTAGAAAACATTCTAATCCACAATATGAGATTAAATCAATATTTTTTTGAACCAATATTGACCGAGCTGGAGTCATTTTACCATCTTGCCAGAGGGTCTTCTTTGCTAGGACAGACTATAGAATGTTATTGAAACGTACAAGGAACTGATTCAGATAGAACCTACTCAATTTTTGGCACCAGTTATACTTACTATACTAAATTAGGCTACTTCAAACCCCGACATCTTGGGGAAGCGGCTTCGTATGTGGTGCGCCTGTTCAAACAAAAAATACATTTTGGCAAGATGAAGGAATGACTCCATCTCAGTCAATATTGATTCAATAATTTTATACTTCATCTCAAATTGTAGAAAAAATTCTATCAATTTCAAACCAAATTGATAATTTTTGAACCAATATTGACCGAGTTGAAGTGATTTTCCCATCTTGCCAGAATGTCGTCTTTGCTTGGACAGACTAAACGTAAGGGTTGACGGTAGTGGACGGCAAACTGTCGAACGGCAAAATCAAGCTCCATAAGAACAATGTAATTTTTATCAATCTCTTGGAACAGATAGAGCCTCTATTTATGGACAGAATTTCACGTTCTTCATCTCATTGGAAAGAGAATTCAATTCTCCAGGGGCGTAACATTTTACTTTTTCAATTTTTAGTTCATTTTGATAACTATCACATAATTATATAACTAAAAAAGTATTGAACTCTAATTATTGAAATAAACTAAAAATAGAAAAAGTAAAATGTTACGCCCCTGGAGAATTTAATTCTCTTTCCAATTACATAAAGAACGTGAAATTCTGTCCCTAAATAGATGCTCTATCTGTTCCAAGAGATTGATAAATATTACATTGTTCTTATGGGGCTTGATTTTGCCGTCCACTACCATCCACTCTTAATCAGACATATCTTCTTGATCGAGTTCACTAGACTCAAAACCGTACTTGTGTGGCCACACCATTCCATTCTCAGTTAGGTAAAGTACTGTTCATTTTAAAACAAAATCATAATCTTCAAAACCATTCTATCACTCAGACTCTGAAGCGATCTTCTGCTTCATAACCAGCTTTCGCCCGATCATATCCACATGCTGGTGACCGGAGTGACACCCGCCGTCGCCACAGCCTCCGTGATCGTCGTCGTCCTCCGAGCTGCTGGCGCTGTCGCTGCTCGATTCGCTGTACGAAATGCCCGGCAAAATGCCGATGCACTGCAGACCGGCAGCCGGCTGTGACGGCTCCGATTCTGTGCTGGCGGGAGGGGGTGGCGATTTTTTGTCGACGGCTGCAAAAAATAAACATGAAACACTACATAAATCGGTGTGAAATTGAAGAATATTATCATTATGTGTGAGAATTAGGATATATTTTTGGCGATTTTTTGTCGACTTGAGCAAATCAAATCAAATTTTATTGCCTCGAAAGTTTTTACAAAAACAATACATAACATAATACTTTCACTTGGCAATACTCTCACTTTTGAGGCAATTTCAACAAAAATTAAACACTATATAGAACGGTGTGAAATATTATGATTATGTGTGAGGATCAGAATATATAGTCTTTCCAAACAAAGAAGACATTCTGGCAAGATGGCAAAATGACTCCAGCTCGGTTAATATTAGTACAAAAGTCTTAAATTGTATAAAACATTCTGCTCTACAATTTCAGACTAAATTTATAATTTTTGAAGCAACATTGAACGAGTTGGAGTCATTTTCTCATCTTGCCAGAATGTCTTCTTTGCTTGGACAGACTACAGCAAAACCTAGAGCGCATTCTTCTAAATGAACCATTATTATTATATTTCAGATTTTTCCATCTTATGGATTATTTAAATTGAAACAGAGACCAATACATGATTGAGTAAGGCCGGTACTACACGATAATAGTTCTATGATCATATCTGATCATACCATGTAGAAATCATGGCTTTGTAGTCTGACTAGCCGGCAGGCTCGCTTCGCTCGCCTTCTCCGCCTAGAGAGGGGGCTCCGCCCCCTGGACCCCCGACAGTATCGGCAGTGTGAGTCAAACAGGCTCGCTTCGCTCGCCTGCAAAACCTCGGTCAGTGTCAGCTGAGACAAACAGGCTCGCTTCGCTCGCCTGCAAATTCCGTTCAGAAGGGATTCGGAATTTATTGAACACAGCATTTATAGACCTAATCTGGTCCTGTTTGCCAAATTTCAACATTTCCTGCCAATTTGTTCTAGAAAAATCTAAGAAAAACTCCGAAAAATAGTAAAACACTAATACTGAACGTAACCTTGGGAAGTATATCGGACATAGTTTGAAACTTGATTCTATATCTTCTAAATTAGTTCATCTATAATCTCGCTGAACCATTGAATTTACAGTAGGCCTAAGGATTGGTCGTATCAAGGCAAAAGATATGCAACCCGCAATACATCTACAATTTTGAAAAACTGATTACTGACGTTATCTTGAACGAATTTCAAAAATATTTTAACACAACATTTCTAGACCTTATCTGAACCTACCCACCAAATATCAACATTTTCTACCAATTGATTTTCGAAAAAATAAGAAAACGCTGAAAAACTATAGAAAAACTCAAATATTTGGCGTATCCTTATGAATTTTCAAAAAATCCTTTCTTAGTGCGCGTCTAAACGTCCAACTGAACATGCCTGCCAAATTTGAACGCATTCGGTTCAGTAGATTTTTAGTTCTGGTGATGAATGAATGAATCAGTGCCATTCCGCTTTTATATGGAGCCTAAGCCTTAAGCTAGGATTTGGTTGGTGCGAAACGTAACGACCGTCAGTCGTTGCGTAAAAAAATGGCGGACTACTTCTGTGTTAAATCATAGGACCGAATTCGTTCATGCGTATCACCAACGACCACGACCAACAGCCGCATCCGATGACGACCGTACTCCTCCAGAAGCAGTGTTGCGGCGACCAGTTGCAGTGGATTCTAACCTCAAATATTTTGGAGACTTGGAGAAGATGTAGTAAGTTATAATTGAGATGACCAGGAGGGATATATTGATAATTATGAGGGATATTAATATCAAAGTTGATGAAATTTTGATTCAAATAGTACCAAAATGGAGTAATTTTTATTTTTCACTATAGATCTGGATATCATGAAGGCAGATCATTGCGACTGGGTCGTGCCAACGAAAATGGTTCAGCCGCAGCCGTATGCGTACATTGCGGCTGACGGTCGTTACGTTCCGCACCAACCAAATCGTACCTTTAGAGATAAAGACCTTGAGATACCTTAGAATAGATAAATCAGCTCTTACCATTGTCAGTGCTATCCTGTGTTTTTGCCTTTTTAGTGGGTGGCGATGTATTCGATGAGGGCGGTGACGAGGTCTGTTTCTGATCAGCTGTACCCGCCGGCCTTTTCTTTACAACAGCTCCGGCTAGCAGCTTTGTTTGCGACGTGTAACTACTGTAACATACATTTATTATATTAATGACTGGAAACACTATCATTAATTTTAAAGAATTCACTATACTTGAGGATAGTATGCTATACTAACTAACACAGATAATGAAGTCAGAAAACATCATTCACTTACATTTTGATAATGAATACCTATACATTCAAATTTAGGAAATAGGACAACTAATGCGTGTTTTTTCTAATTAGATTTGGTCAGAATATCGTTGAAAATTATGAAAACATGATCCTTTTATTGTTTTATTACTATTATTAGAATTGCGACTTGATATAGTCTGTCCAAGCAAAGAAGACCCTCTGGCAAGATGGGAAAATGACTCCAGCTTGGTCAGTATTTGTTCAAAAATTATACATGTGTTCGTAATATTCGATTAAATTGTTTCCTACAATTTGTGATCAAATAGATAGTTTTTGAACCAATATTGACCGAACTTGAGTCATTTTCCCATCTTGCCAGAGGGTCTTCTTTGCTTGGACAGACTATAGCAAGTATTTTAAGCAAAGGTGATAAGTGGATGATGATGTTTACATAGTGTATAGAAGATGATATCCTCATAATTAGATAAGCTGACACAACTCACAGCTGGGATGATGACACACAGCAAGGAATAAATCGGACATAGGAGAACAAATGCGTGTTTTCTTAATAAATTATGTAGAAATTTTGTTGAAAATGCCAAAAACATGATCAGTTTATTGAAACAGAGGGTTTTAAGCTCATCATCAGATGAGCTTACTACACGACTGTAAGTTTAAATGTCCGTATAATAACCAAATCTCTTAGAACCGATCATTCCTGGCCTCTTTTTGTTCTTCTCAAGGTACTTCCTATAAGAAATCTTTATGTTTATAAGGTACTGAAGCTTTTTTTTGAAAGGAGTCTGAGTGCAAATCTCACAAGAGATATCAGATACAATTTTAGACGGGTCTCAGTTCAGGTTCCTCAATCTAATTTAACTGTATATCAACATTCTTTTTCCTTCAATGCCCCAAGATTGTTCAATTTAATCTCTCAGAAACTAAATACTTTAGTGCCTTTGCATTCATTTCTAAAAAAATTAAAATTGTATCTTTTCACTTTAAATGAGTGTGAGTCATTTTTAAAAATAGTTGGCTAGTAAGGCTCAGTACTAGTAGAATATCTATGTTTAGATATTAATAAAATTTTATTAGTCTCTTTTTTCAATGTTGGTCCCTAATAAGTTAGATCTAATAGTTATGATTTGATATTCATTTGTTTTGACATTATTCAATTGTAATTTATAATATCTCTATCTATTTATTTATTTTCTTATGTTATTCATTTTGTTATTTCAATATCTATTATAATTTATTTTGTTTTTCACTTTACAAAAAACCGTAACACTTCAAGTTATATATTTCATTATTATTATTATTATGAGTTCATTATGTGTATAGAGTGGGCGGTCCTAATTCTCTGAGTTTATTTTTATTGTATTTAGGAAAAGTGCACTCCAATCGGGCTGATGCCTAGGAGTGTCCATTTTTATTTCACTTTTTTAAGGTAGCTATGTTGGTTATTTTTGAACTTATATGATTGAATTTTGAAGGAAATTGTTTTCAGTTCTTATACTATAAGAGATACAATCTGTGTGTATATTCTGTAATGGCCAACATGTTCTATGCAATGTATTTATTGATTCTGTTTTTTGTGAAATAAATTACTTTTTGAATTGAATGTGCCTTTCACAGCAGGGATAACGCTAAATAGCGAGGAATACACGAGAAATAAAAGGAATAATAAGTGTAGCCTACTCTTATTCAATTGGGTGGGAATATAGTTTAAAATGCTGAATACATTATCATTTTATTGTTACAGAGGATGCCATGCACATCATTAGCTGAGCCGACACAACTATTAGGTTGTCATGTGGCTCTCACAGCAGGGATTTTCTCAGGAATATTTTTGAAAACGCCAGAAACATGATTACAGAGTGAACAGATATGTTAGGTTCATTGTTTGATAAGATGACTCAACTGTCAGATTGACATTTTAGATGCATATCATGAATATTGCAGCATAGCAAGGATTGATCTGGGAATAGGAGGAATGTTGAGTGTTTTCTTATTCAATTGGGTAGAAATGCTGTTGAAAATTCCAAATCCACGATCATTCATTAATTACATATGATACTACGTTTATAATTAGATGAGATGACAAGACTATCAGATTGACATAAAATGCATATCATGTATAATGCAGCATAGCAAGGATTGTTCTGGGAATAGGATGAATAATGTTGTTGCTTTTTTATTCAGTTCGGTTGAAATGTTGTTGAAAATGCCAAATATATGATCATTTCATTGCTACAGAGAGCGCTATACTCATAGTTAGATGAGATGGCTTGGCTGTCACATTGACATGAGATGCATGCCGTGGATAATGCAGCATAGCAAGGATTGAACTGGGAATAGGAGGAATGATGAGTGTTTTATAATTCAATTGGGTAGAAATGTTGTTGAAAATGCCAAATATATGATCATTTCATTGCTACAGAGAGCGCTATACTCATAGTTAGATGAGATGACTGGACTGTTAGAGAGACATGAGATGCATATCATGAATATTGCAGCATAGCAAGGATTGATCAAGAAATAGGAGGAATGTTGAGTGTTCTCTTATTCAATTGGGTAGAAATGGTGTTGAAAATGCCAAATCCACGATCATTTATTAATTACATATGATACCACGTTTATAATTAGATGAGTTGACAAGACTGTCACATTGACATGAGATGCATGCCGTGGATAATGCAGTATAACAAGGATTGTTCTGGGAATAGGAGGAATGTTGAGTGTTTTATAATTCAATTGGGTAGAAATGTTGTTGAAAATGCCAAATGTATAATAATTTTATTGCTACAGAGAACGCTATACTCATAGTTAGATGAGATGACTGGACTGTTAGAGAGACATGAGATGCATATCATGAATATTGCAGCATAGCAAGGATTGATCAAGAAATAGGAGGAATGTTGAGTGTTCTCTTATTCAATTGGGTAGAAATGTTGTTGAAAATGCCAAATCCATGATCATTTATTAATTACATACGATACCACGTTTATAATTAGATGAGATGACAAGTCTGTCAGATTGACATAAAATGCATATCATGTATAATGCAGCATAGCAAGGATTGTTCTGGGAATAGGATGAATGATGTTGTTGTTTTCTTATTCAGTTCGGTTGAATGGTTGTTGAAAATGCCAAATATATAATAATTTCATTGCTACAGAGAACGCTATACTCATAGTTAGATGAGATGACTGGAATGTTGGAATGACATGAGATGCATATCATGGATAATGCAGCATAGCAAGGATTGAACTTAATGATAACTGGGAATAGGAGGAATGTTGAATGTTTTCTTATTCTATTCGGTTGAAATGCTGTTGAAAATGTCAAATCCACGACTCTTAAACGGTTACAGATGATAATTATTATGATCCTGGTTAGATGAGATAACTTAACTGTCAGATTGACATGAAATTTATAGCTTGGATATTGCAACATACATATACAGTATATATATACAGTATAGTATACAGTATACATATAGAACAATATATATACATATAAACATACAGAATAAACTGAAAATAGAAGAACTAATGCGTGTTTCTTGTTCAATTTGGTAAGAATATTGTTGATATGCCAAAAACATAATAACTTTTCTGTAGCAGAGGATGCTATGCTCAAAATTGGATGAATAAAGTTGAATAATTGGATTGAATAAGGTTGAGTGGTAGAAAGGACTTCCTAGTCCCAACTCCGCCTAATAAGCACTTCACCTGTTTCGTGGGCACGAGCCGCCAGTGTCTCTCACAGCAGTGATAATGCCACATACCAAGGAATTAACTGGAAATAGGAGGACTAATGCTTGCTTTCTCAACAATCAATAGGTTGTTGTAAATGTTGTTTTAATTAACGAGATAATGATTATTTTATTGTTACAGGGGATTAGCAAATAGATTGATTCATTCCAGCTATATATAAATATCATTCCAGATTATAATCTGTCTAACCAAAGAAGACATTCTGGCAAGATGGGAAAATTACTCCAACTCGGTCAATATTGGAACAAAAACAATAAATTTTGTCTCAAAGTGTAGAAAACATTCTGTTCTACAACTTGAAAATTTTTGAACAAATTTTGACCGAGCTGAGTCATTCTCCCATCTTGCCAGAATGTCTTCTTTGCTTGGACCGACTCCCTACCCTTCCTCCTACCTGTTGCTAGTGCCAGTAGTTGCCTTGGGCACCGGTGGCGGCGCGCTCATCTCCTGTCTGATGCGCTGCTCGTGCGTGTGCTGGTGCAGTGAGGCGACTGCACTGCGGTAGCTGGCCAACTCCCTAAAATCATATAAGAAGGAACCCCATTAAATAATATAAAAAACTTTTTAATAGAAACATAATAGGCAAAAACAGTATTATAGGTACATAAAACATGATTCCCCACTATAAAAATATAACTTATGTATCGGGGTGATCATCGATATAGAATTAATATTGCCTAATTCAATCAATCAATCAGACTTTATTGTGGTTCTTCATAACTAAATATAGGTCAGATAAAATTTGCATTATATGTGAGTATGAGTGATATAAATGATATAGTAATAATAATTATAATAATGATAAATTTGAATCTAAATTTATTGCTATATAATAATTTATTTGTAGAATCTTCATTTATTGATACATAATAGAATTAGAAAGATCAGATATAAAATAGAAAAATGCATGAAATCAATCACCTGTGCGCAGATGAGAGTTGCCAATACTATTAAATATAAAAATCCATTAAAAAATAAAGAATTAAATTATATAATAGTAGAAAATAAGAGATGAAGGAGAGGGAGGAAGGTGAGAGAGGAAGAGAGATGGTAAACATAGTATCGAAAGAGAAAGATAAAAAGAGTCGATCACAAAATTTTTCCCCGTTTCTACTGGTTATTATTCATTTAATAGTTTTTCTTTTAAACAATGTATCAGATCTTACATTAAACTGTTCAGTAAGGTATCGTCTGTCCAAGCAAAGAAGACATTCTGACAAGATGAGAAAATGACTCTAGCTCGGTTAATATTGTTTCAAAAATAATAAATTCGATCTCCAATTGTAGATCAGAATGTTTCCTACAATTTCAAATCCAATTTATAACGTTTGAACCAATATTGACCGAGCCGAAGTCATTTTACAATCTTGCCAGAATGTCTTCCTTGCTTGAACAGACTGTTCACTAACCTTGCCTCCTCGCCACGCTGCTTACGCTCCTCGGCCAGCTTGCTGCGATCGACTAGGTCCAAAAACTCAACCTCGTCATCGTCAAGGCCCTTGATCATGTTCTCTGCAACGGGGAGGGAAACAAGAGGCTTGAAACCGAGTAAATTAGTGGAAATCTCTCTATATACAGGGTGTTTCAGGAGAAATGTGCAAAACTTCTCAGGCTGATTCTCATAAAATTGTATTTTTTATTAATGAAAGTTGAAGAGAGTCGGATTCTTTAAAAAAAGTTGAATGGCGGCGATTGTGTAAAGGCGCCTCCATACATGCGGTATTTGGGAAATACCGAACATTTGGTATTTGGCGAACAGTTTTGCTTGCTATTTCCCAACTAACGAACACACATCTCCACACATGCGTGGTTTTCCGAGCACGCATTCGTACTGGAAATAGCGAATCGTCAACCGAATAGGTGACATTTTCAAGGTCAATAATGTGAAAATACGGTCGAAAATTTCAATTTTCAAAAATCCAACACTACGGTACTAATTTCATTTATTTATTTATTTAATTTATCAAAAATCGCTACTAAACGAAAATTCATCACTTGTGCTATGTTTTGACAATTTTGCGATTTTCTTAGATTTGGGCAAGATTTACACAATCGCTGCCATTCAACTTTTTCTTTAGAATCCGACTCTCTTCAACTTCCATTAATAAAAAATACAAATTTATGATTCCTTATCCAGTTATAACCCTTATTGTTAAAAAATGGCGTTTTCTAGCATATTTTTCCCAATTATCTCAATAACCGTTCAAGTTACAAACTTGGAACTGGTTTCATTGAATTCCTCAGCTAATTTTACATAGGAATTGATTATGTTAGAACCTCACTAAAGCCTCTAAAAAATAAGAAAAATTAATATATTTTAAAAAATCTCAATTTTCGGCCATTGTTATCTCAGTAACAAAGCGTTTTTGGGGGTTGGTCCCATGAAACTTTTTTGTATACTCGGTGTAAGGAATCAGCCTGAGAAGTATTGCACATTCCTCCTGAAACACCCTGTACATATCTATATAAAAGTACTTTCCAAAACGCGCCGCACAAATACCAATACTTAATACAGACATAATGCTGACACCGTGGTAATGCTGCTATCTAGTGGCATAACTCCAAAAGAACCCAGTTCCCAATTAGTAGATCAATTCTTTGTACGCTTGTGCGTTTTGGAAAGCAAGCCTTCAATGACAACTCAGCAACTGTTGGAGCAAACAAGGAGCAGATGAAACAGACCAAATTCCTGGCGTCAACTACTGATATTATCTCATGCCTATTATTGATACAAGACAATATTGTTACAATTGAAAATATTTGAATCGGAATAAATTTGAATTTCTTTGTGCATCGGAATGAATCAATTTGAATTTGAAATCCAGTTGAATTGTTGACATGGTTCTAGTGCTCAACTAATCAAGGATAGATGGATGAACGCTATAAGAAGTCTAAATTCAACCATGATTATCAATTATTATTAATTTTTATTATTTGTCGCTCACTTACTTAATCTATGTGCTTCTTCATATTCGTAATCGCGTTTCTGTTTCTGCTCTTGCAGTCGATCAAAAAGAGAGCGGTGATCGTATTCTTCTTCGGGTGCCTCTGCAAAAACATAAAGTTTAAATTTACAATAGAAATTTATAAATTCAAGAAAAATAGTCTCGACAATAATTTAACAAAAGAAAGTAAGTTATATACTCAACTTGGATTAATCACCGAATACTGGTAGCATTATTAACGCATGTGTGGAACCATTTATTTGAAACGGCAAAAAGAGTGGGAATACAGGGACGACGGGGTCAATTATAAGTCGGCTTCACTGGCAATAAATATCTCCTTGTGTGTTCAACATTTTGCATTCAAATAACATGAGTTTTTGTAAAAACGCAAAATGTAGACCACTCAAGTTCCTTCTGGCAGTCAAGCCGATTTGATAAAGTCAACTTGATTCAATAACAATCTAATGTGGTCGACCTGTATGTTGATCGTAACCGTGTGTTAGTTGGGGTTGATCCAGGGGTTTTGAGACCATCCTAACGGCTACGGACCACTTCAATATATAGTTTTTCAAAGCGATTAAAAAATAGTAGACTAGTTTTATGAATTAGCCTACATAAAGACACTTACCCAGCGGTTGATCAGGTCGCCTTACTTTTTCCCATTCTTCCTGGCGACATTTCCTCTTCTCTGCTATCTCAGACTCTGTTATGAACCCAGAACTCATGGTTCACCTGGAATTGGATTTTGATATAATTATAACAATATTGCGAAGAACTGGAATAAATACCTGAAATTCTTGTAAATACTTGTGAAACTGATATGTTTTCTTCATAGGTAAGCTGGAGCACAAACAAATGTTCATGGTTCTAAAAAGAAATCGATTGTAAGTCTAACCTAAAAAATAATCTAGTAGGAAAGAGCCCCAGAATTGTTCCAATCTGGCATCTTATCATAAATAATATTAATATTCACTTTATTTTTATATAATTTCACCAAGATTTTACAAGATTGTTATTGTTTTTCAATTTAATTAGGTTATGTAAAGAAAGAAACGTGATTAATTTTTATGATTTCAAGCTACGTTAAGATTATCAAGTTGATAAATCACTTACAAAATCTAATAAATGAGATGTTTGGAAGTTTTAACTGATGAATTATTGAACTTTACTTTAAAATTCAATAAATATTAACAAAATACAAAAGTCGATTTATTGCACTCGCAAAATTTTGCAGATGCAAGCCATGCAACACAACAGATTACAAAACAGCTGTTTTTAACGAATTGTCCAATCACCAAATCGGCTTGTTTTGTCTTCGATGGCAGCTGGCTGTTGCAGTTGGTGTGTTGGTGACACTGATTGAAAAATAGCAGCCAGCATTTTTGACGCCATGTTGTAATATTGTAATTGTAAATAGGCTAGTTTTTAATTACTGTATTTACATATTATTCCTATCAGTCACGATTGCTTTCAATAATTTTCAATTCACTTGAAATCACCGACGAACATTTATATTGTAGAATTTGCTTAGTGCAGTGCGAATCAGTTATTGTGCAAGGTTATGAAAACGTTGTAATGTCGTGTTGATTGTGATTCGAAAACAAAAGGACTATAAACTTGCCAAGGTACTGTACTTACTATTTTTATTCATTATAAACTCTAATCTAATATTTTTTCTATCGGAATGAATTAATTGTTGTTATTTTAGAAGTGTGCAGCTATAGAAATTTTAATATGAAGGAGCCCGACATAGATTCATCTGTTGCCATATCAAAGAACAAGGAAGGTATGAAAGTTCTTGATGAAGATACCTACTTGGAAAACATAGGAAAAATCATCGAACGAGACTTTTATCCCGACTTGGAAAAGTTGCGTGCTCAAAATTCGTATCTGGATGCTGTTGAGAAAAACGATGTGCAACGTCTAAGGCAAATTTTCGCCAAATACAGTCATGGTTGTCCTACAGCCGAGAGATACGATGCTAGTCCAGCCACATTTGAGACACCTGACCAGCACACAGTACAGGAGGATGCGCTATTAAGGAATAGTAACAAACCTAGCGAGGATGAAATGGACGAACGAGGAGGCAAATCCAAAGAACGTCCCCCTAGCCCTAAATTGAGTTTGGACCAGTACCTGGGTACACACACCAGCGAAGACAACAACAGTTTTCAAGAAATGATACAAGAGGCTGATGAAAAACACAAACAAAAGTACTCGTGGTTGTATGAATCCGAAGAAAAGTGCATAGAAGAAGGTAAAAACTCTCTTATTGTACCCTCCATAGAAGAACAAGCAGCCGGTATAGAGCGACCACTCAACATTGACACATGGAAGTACAAGAACCGTAACCACATAATGTATGTTCCCGATGGTAAAGTGTTAACGGCCGCGGAAAAAATTGACCTAGCCAACCGGAAGCAATCGGTCTCACATCTAAACACACGTTTCCAACAGAATCCGTTCGACGAGATACAAAATCGCGAAACGATCCAGTGTTTAGCTGTCAACCAGGCGAAAACCCTGGAAGGCAAGATAGGCGTTGATGGTAAGGAGCTATCTACTTCAAACACACCGAAGATTAACGGTTGGAGTTTTGTGAAGACGCCGTCCCCCGCGCCCGGTATCACGGAATCTCCACTGATGACGTGGGGAAACATAGAGGGCACTCCGTTTAGACTGGATGGTGGCGATACTCCGGTGCGCAGCACGCCGGGACCTTCGTTCAAAATACCCGAACCGCCGAAACGAGAGAAGCTAGCTTTGGCGCTGGCTGAGAAAGCCGGCCAGCAGCACAGGGATCGCAAGAAGAAAGCCTTACAGGCGGCGAAAAAACATCTGTCATCGCCAGCGTTCAGTCCCAGTTCGGGGTTGGATCGTTTGAACAGTATGTCTCCGGCGGCGCGACGCCTGGCGTCGTCTCAGTTGAAACGTTTGGGCTCGACGGATCTAGCGCTGCAGGCGTCCTACAGTCCGATGCGTCACTCTCCATCTCCTCTGCGCCGGCGCGCCTCGCCGTTCATCGCGTCGCCGTCGATGTTCAGCAGTGCGGCGGCGGCTAGCGTCGGGACGCCGGGTTCAGCGTCGCAGCAGGGACCGACGTTGACTGACAACCTGTTGCAACTCAACCTGCCCAAACGACCCAAGGCGGCCGATTACTTCTAAACGTGACGACAACAAGCGCGCACATCAATTTTGTAAGTTGGTGAACACCAAGGCTCGTTTTAACTTTTTCAGTAATTGTGAGGGTGATATTGTATTATTGTGGTACTTATCCATATTAAATGAAAAGAGAAGATATTGTCAAATTTATTAGAAAAACGAGATACCGGTACCGGTTTCGATTGCTACTACGTTATCAATCTGGTAAGTTAAGTTACAGATACTGAAACCGGTATCTCGATTTTCTAATAAATCTGTGGTTTGCCAATATCTTGTCGTTTCATTTAACTTGTGTTATCTTATTAAGTTATGCTATATTTTAAGCTCTTATTAACTGAGATATAGGCTATCTAATAGTTTTGTGTTAACACTATTTCCTCGAATGAATTAGAGTTGAAGTAGTTAGTTCAAAAGAACGAGTAGAATTTTTTCCTGAGGGTGATACTCAGATGTGCTTTAAGCATGTGTGTGGGTAATGAGAGGGATGATGATGAGAGATGACTGTTCATTACTGTATGAAATGGTTGTTGGATTCATGACAACTGTATTTCAGGCCGCAGTCGTGACCAACGGCTTAAGGTCTCCTCCAAAATACTACGGTGTGGCCGTAGATGGTGGCCGTATCTAAAATAAATCAAGTGGATGCTAGGATGCATTATTTTGATTCAATGAAATATTTGTTGACAAATCGACTTCACTCTTGTGAACCGACTTTACTCTGAATCAAATGCATTGGAGCTTCTACTTGAATAAGTCGATTTGACTAGTGCATTCGAGACATTGGACTAATTCTAAATAATTATTTCAGTTTCAATTGAATAATTCCTTGTTGCCTATTATAAAGGTGTGTTCTACTACAGTAACTTATGTGCAGACTATACAATGCAGGAATTTGATTGTATTATGTGACAGTGCTGTTGGGTTGATTAGAGTTTACGCAGCTGGGAAATTCAAACAAATCTCTTATAGTTTCTAAGTAAAATTGAAGATGAATGAAGTATCATGCAAAATTGAATTAAAATTGCCAGCTTACTTGACTTTGCCTCATACTGGACTGGGCAAGCCGCGCTACTAGTTACTCAAGTATTTTTCAAAAACTGTCCGGAAGGAAGTTGTGGGTCTCGATCAGTTATAGTCTGTTCAAGCATAGAAGACATTCTGGCAAGATGACAAAATGACTCCACTTCGGTCAATATTGGTTCAAAAATTATTGATTTGGTCTCAAATTGTAGATCAGAACGTTTTCTACAATTTGAGATTAAATTTTTGAACCAATTTTGACCGAGCTGGAGTCATTTTCCCATCTTGCCAAAGGGTCTTCTTTGCTTGGACAGACTATATCACATCTCACCACAACTCTACATCAAAAGTCATTTTTTTCTCTCTTCTCTTTTTGATTCTCTTTGTTTCAGAAGTCGATTTCTTTCTTCTATTTTTGATTGTTTGTTGATCGTTGTTTGTTTGTTTGTTTTCAAGATGGAGAAGGAGGAAACGTTGAACGTGGAAGAACTGAAGGAGGAAGGCGGAAAGAACAAAACGAAATTGGTGTGCACGTTCTGTCCATGCGTTATTCTTATGGCTGGCGACGGCCTCTTTACTGAAAACGAGGTAATTGTCAAAACTTATCATGTTATTTTCAAGTTATGTTTGGAATGCTCGATACTTGATTGACATCATTAACGATTTATAATGATAATAAGTTTATTTCGTCTTAAATAGAAATTACATTTTCTACAAAAGTACACGATACATCTCACAATGCATAAAATACAAAATAGATAGCAAACAAGATTATGAATAAATAGCATGATAAAATAGCAAAATATGATTGATAAATAGCAAAACCAATAATGTTCTAACAAAATGAATATAACTCTTAATGCTTATAACCCTAAAAATAATATATTCTTATGGCTTTTAATGGTGGGGAGACCCTTACGGGTGGTTCCACCTCGCCAATGTGTACTTGGCCAGAACCGGTCACCCATCCAAGTGCAGTCCACAGAGTTCGTGACTTAACATCACGTTCACCGATAGATCACCCTCGCCGAGAGACCAATTGCCATTATAACCCTAAATATAACAATTCTTATAATACAACTTGGAATAGAATTTAGTGAAAAAGCACTGTTTGGTAAAGTATACGGTAGGTACCATAAAATATAACGAAATAAAATACATGTAAGATGTAAGCAATGACCTAATTGATGAGGTCACATCCGCAATATTGGAGCATCATTGAAACAGAACAAAGAAATGAGTTAATGAGTTGTGAAACTAATAATAACAATAATATCAAATAATAAATCAACTGACTCACCATTTATAAGATTACAAGAGCTAATTTATTCGTATAGTCAAAGAAGACGTTTTGGCAATATGGGAAAATAACTCCAGCTCGGTCAATATTGGGTAAAAATTGTAAATTGTGTCTCGAATTGCAGAGCAGAATGTTTCTATATTTCAAGAAAGCAAATTTATCATTTTTGAACCAATATTGACCGAGCTGGAGTCATTCTCCCATATTGCCAGAGGGTCTTCTTTGCTTGGACAGACTATACAAGAGCTAATACATACATACAGTCGGTTCAAGCAAAGAAGGCGTTCTTAAATATAATATAATAGGATTATATTAAGCGAGTAATTTCTGTATGTATGTTTGTGGAACCACGGATCTAGTAAACGGCTCTAACGATTTCCTCGAAATTTGGAATGTAATATAACCGTGATGGAAAAATAAGATTGCACCAGGTCTCATGTCTGGGAAAACTCTCTGGCAGGATTAATAAAAGAATTAAATATTCCTTATTCAGGCATAATACCAAGTACTGCGTATAATGGCTGTTATCGTTAGCTGACCAACACTATCCAGCTGGAGTAAATGGAGTTACATTCAAATCTATAACATATGTTCATGTCAAAAGATTGTGAGAGGTGATCTTATCAATTTTTAATTAATTTTTCACAATGGCATATTTATGTAATACAACAGTTTGGCCGCAGCTTCAGAGCGAAGCTAGGTACCAGATTTTAATAGGATTATTTTTATCATGCCATTTAACTCACTAAGTAAGTTTGATTGTTTCATCAGAATTTCTATTTTTCTAGTTTTTGATCAAGTTGAATTTCAAATTATTCGTCTAGTGTTTTCTGTTCGTTTGCAATTTTTTTACATTTGGTGCCAGCGAAACTGTTGGTTGGTGAATACCTGTTCCAGGTCAACTCAACTCTTCCAGGACAGTCTGTAAGTGGTGTGTAAGAGTGAAACGTTTTGTTGGGCTAGTTCTCATCTCGACATGCTCTTGCAGACCACTTACCGACTATCCTGACGGAGCTGAGTATAAGTCTATCACAATCAGGTTCCTTGACATTTGCTTATATTTGAACGATTTTAGAAGTTTGTTTCCGTTTGACCTTCTTTTGAAATATTCTTATATCGTGTCATTTTCTCCATAAACGATTTTATGAAAGATTTGTCATGTTTATTGAAAATAATAGAGATCTTTTCACATTCCGTGAATCAAATATGAATTCACGACCTTGCTGAATTAAATTTGAAAACACAAGAATGGATCTTGATGTTTGCAGAAGAGAATACTTATACGCTATACCTAGCAAATAAATTTATTAATTACATTCCAGATGACCTAACTGAACATATTAGTGTAGGATCTGATACATTGTATAGAAGAAAAACTGTTGAATGGATAATAACCAGCAGAATAGTCCTTATACTATTAGGATAAACCGTAAGAAAGACCTTTTGAGTAACTCTTATTATATTTCTCTCTCAAAAGTACCATCTCTCTTTCTCTTTCCCTTACACCTTTCTTCTTCTTTATATTCTTCTTCAAATTATATTATTGAATTTCTTTTAAAATATACAGTATTATTTGTAATTTCTTGATGGCTTGTTGTATTGAATAATGTTAGCAACTCCCACCTACGCACAGGATTTTCCTTGCAGGTGATTGGTTTCTTGTATTTTAAAGTCTGTCAAATCAAGAAGACATTCTGGCATGATGGGAAAATTACTACAGCTCGGTGAATATTGTTTCAAAAATTATACATTTTGTCTCAAATTGTAGAGAACATTATTATCTACAATTTGAATCATTATTGACCGAGCTGGAGTAATTTTCTCATATTGTCAGAATGTTTTCTTTGCTCGGTCTATTCGGATTATATCTATATGAAAGTTATTAGAAGTTTGTTTCGGGTTTGTTCTTATTGTGTTTTTTCAACATTTCTTCTTTCTATCAACGTTTTATGGAAGATTTTCTTTGAAAGAAGAAATGTTTGAAAAATACAATAAAAATAAATTAAATCAACGTTTTATGAAATATTTTCAACTCTTCATTGTATCTTTCTTTTCAAAATAATAATAATTTGTTTTTAAACGTTTTTTTCTGTTTACAGTTCGCCCTGCCCACAATGACCAAGCAGAAAGGCAGCGACGAAATCGTCGAGGACCAGTTGAGTCGCTTTTGGCGCGTGGCCAATATGTACGACTTTCACAACGTCGGGTTCTCGAACACGGTCGACCGCAACGGCCAGAAAAAGTACCTGACTTGTGCCGAATGCGATATGGGACCGATTGGCTACTTCGACACGGAAACGAAAATCAGCTATGTGGCGTTGGCCAGAGTTAAACATGAACTGTAGTTCCTGTCATAGTTTTGACGTGACTGTGTTGTAATTCATGGCGGAGCCATAAATACCAATTAACAGACGGAAATGAGATACTATCAACTACAGAGACTGTATAATCACAGTGTGGCCGAAACGATTCATTACAGTATGCTGACCTCCTTTGGGATATTGGCTGTTGTTAGTAAATATTGTCAGTCTTTTCCCTTCTCTGGAGGAATAGTAATTGTTGCATTACAATGGATGTTATGCAGAGGTGTTTTTATTCATTTATTACACAGTATGCTGAGATAAAAACGTTTCCCGCCAGCCGCCATACATTTGTTAAACTTTCAAATTCTAATAAGAATTATAGTCTGACCAAGCAAAGAAGAGCCTCTGGCAAGATTAGAAAGTGACTCCAGCTTGGTCAATATTTGTTAAAAAATTATTGATTTGGTCTCATATTGTAGATCAGAATGTTTCCTACAATAGAAACCAAATCAAAAATTTTTTAACCAATATTGACCGAGCTGGAGTCATTTTCTCATCTTGCCAGAGGCTCTTCTTTGCTCGGTCAGACTATAACTGTAAGATTTGAAATATTTTTGAAACGTTTTCAAGGAGAAACTACATTGAAAACATTGTACTGGCAGTTGGTCTCTCGGTGAGGGTGATCTATCGGTGAACGTGATGTTAAGTCACGAACACTGTAGACTGTTCTTGGATGGGTGACCAGTATTTGGTCAATTACACATTGGCGAGGTGGAACTACCCGTAAGGGTCTCCCCACCATTAAAAGCCATAAGAGGATTTTTTATACATTGAAAATTGTCTCTACTTCTATAGTCTGTTCAAGTAAAGAAGACCCTCTGGCAAGATGAGAAAATGACTCGATCAATATTGGTTCAAAAATTATAAATTTGGTTCCAATTGTAGGAAACATTCTGACCTACAATTTTAGACCAAATTAATATTTTTTGAACCAATATTGACCGAGCTGGAGTCATTTTCCTTGGACAGACTATACTAACACTGGCAAAGCGGCATAGGCGAATTTTAGGTTGATAATTTTTCATTTTAACATGACAGATCACTTTTAATGTAGAATTACATTCAATTAATGTAAATTACGTTCACTTTTTAATGTAAATCTTATGAGACTTGACAAAAGTATGGCGGACTTGACTGAGGCGTCCATTCAAAAGTGATCCACACTATGATTATAGAGTCTCTATAACTTACTCTCAACTAATACCATATTGTAATTTGTGAAATGATACAACTATTATAAAATATGAACTATGTTCTAATCATGTCGCAGTTTATGACGTGGCAATGTCATTAATGTATAATAAAGACATGATAATTGATATTTTCGTATTAGTTGTAAGGTTTTCTATGGCAGTGATAACAATAAAGTGATGTGAGTCAAAGTATGTTAATGATTTTTCATTTAAAAGGGGATCAATTGTAGCTCGTCCAAGCAAAGAAGGCATTCTGGCAAGATGGGGAAATGACTACAGCTCGGTCAATATTGGTTCAAATATTATGAATTTGGTATCAAATTGTAGATAAGAATGTTTCCTACAATTTGAGACCAAATTTATAATTTTTGAACCAATATTGACCGAGCTGGAGTCATTTTCTCATCTTGCCAGAGGGTCTTCTTCGCTTGGACAGACTATACCACAATAATTGATAAATTAAATGAAAATCAAATACCCTTTATAAAAAACTTTGAAATTATTATTCCACATACATCTTTCGGGACTCAGCCCATTATCAATGTTGAATAAAATTATGTTTTAAATAATTATTTTATTCACATTGATAAAGGGCTGAGTCCCAAAACATGTAACTTATGTGGAATAATAATTTCAAAGTTTTTTTCATAAACGGTATTTGATTTTCATTTAATATACCGCAATAATACAGTCTATATGATTTATACAGTCAACCACAATATAGTCTGTCGAAGCAAAGAAGACCCTCTGGCAAGATGAGAAAATTACTACAGGTCGGTCAATATTGGTTCAAAAATTATTGATCTGGTCTCAATTGTGGGAAATATTCTGATCTACAGCTTGAAAACAAATTTATATATTTTTTAAACCAATATTGACCGAGTGGGAGACGTTTCCTCATTTTGCCAGAGTGTCTTCTTTGCTGGGACAGACTATACCTAACCTAGTCAAGTAAAGTGTGATTGAATGTTTCATTGAAATATAGAGAAGTCAACCACGTGATCTCGATTTCTTGTCAAATCAACCTTATCAAGAAGATGCCTCGTAAGAGGCTGCAGATAGATACTAATCTAGCCTATTTAGTCAAAATAGGAAACAAAAATTGTAACCTTACTATAGTCTATCCAAGCAATGAAGACGTTCTGACAAGATGGGAGAATGACTCCAGATCGGTCAATATTGGTTCAAAAATTATAAATTTGGTCTCAAATTGAAGGAAATATTCTGATCTACAATTTGTGACCAAATGCATGATTTTAAACCGATATTGACCAAGGTGGAGTCATTGCCCCATCTTGTCAGAATGTATTCTTTGCTTAGACAGACTATAGTATAGTGATCAATAAAGGCTACCAATTAATTATAAATTTCAATCATGATAGCATTCCTTTTTGTACTGCTATTTTCAATTATAGTTTCTTTGTTGCCAATTCTGTATCAGTCTTTCTTCTATCTGGGCTACTAATTAACTCGGCTTCACTCGATTTCGATTTCGAGTGGTTGAGCCATCAGATATTGAAGAGATTTTAATAGATATCACGAATTGTTGATATTCAAAAAAGAGAATAGTAATTAAAATAAGGGTGCTTCCACACCACGTGACTACTGAAGTTTCGTTTCATATTCTAATCTGATGTAAATTCATTCCAACTACTTCAATGCTGAACCCGCCTCTCTGGTTTAAAGCAAACGTTTTATTTTGTTGCGTTCCATCTGATGTGAAAGCACGGCACCTCAATAAAGCCGCGTATCGACAGTCCAAGGCATGCGCCACGCGGTACAGTCTGTTGACGCAAAAAATACCCTCAGGCAAGATGGGAAAATGACTCTAGCTCAGTCAATATTTGTTAAAAAGTCTAAACAATCTGTTCTTCAATTTAAGACCACATTTATAATTCTTGAATCAATATTGAACGAGCTAGTCATTTTCCCATCTTGCCAGAGGGTCTTTTTTGCGTCAACAGACTGTACCACAATAATACAGTCTATGATTTAAAATTTTTTCCGATGCTATAATCAATGTATGTTAGTAAAAAATTGAACTCACATCAAACTTTTAGATTTTTTTATTTGAACACATATTTGGCACTTTTCTGAGGCATTTCCAGTCACACTTGAAAATGCCACGTTTACACCGGAATGTTAATAAGATTTGTTAATAATAACTTTTATATAATAATAATACTATTTACATAATAACAAATATACATAATAAGTTATATAATATGTCAGTCTATATAATAATACGTTATTCACAAATGTTATAAACATTCCGGTGTAAACGTGGTATATAAAAGGAGTGCAAAATATGTTGTGTTAGAAACCCCTCTCAAAGGGTGAAGTGATTTCAATTCCTTACTAACATACTGCCTATTATGCCTGTACTGCTACATAATGGAAAGTGTCACATGAGTTATAGTCGGCGCAATCTAAGTTGACGAAAACCCCCTCCACCCGAGAAATAGCTACTTTGTCATTTTGCGTGAAATTGAAACTTCCCCTAACGCAAACACATTCAACTGAATGTTAAAAGTGACAGCGTAGCTTCGGAAAAATCACGCGGTGTTGTAAAACTCACTATTTTTATGATAAACCAGCTGTTCGCAGCTCAAATATCCAAGTCGATTAGCTTCAATAACTCCAATCTTCAACATACAATTATTCATGCATATACCGCTCTCCTTACTTTGAAACTCTTGAGAGGCCAAATTACGATTTTCCGACTATCTTCGACATTTGAAAAAATAATTTCAATTGTTTTTGAACAACTTTCTCGCTTTCACCACCCACTTATCTTCTTAAACAAAAAAGTTTCTAGATCATCGAAAATTTCATGTTTTCTGATGGAGTTGACTCGACATTGACAAACATATTCATTAATTGAAACATAATTATTGGTCGGATATAGAAAATTCAGAAACCATTAGAAAGCTCGAATTCTCCTTGTCATTTTGATATAAAAAACTTTATTTTTACTACAACCCATGATTGTGAGTGAAGTGATATACAAAAAAAGTAATATTTTCGCGATTTTTCAATTTTTTCAAAAAAATCAAATTTCCTTTTAATCCTTCTACCCAGGAACTTTTTTAATACTACTGGCATATCAAGGATAAAATTCTGCGTCTAGATATGGGGTTCAATCGCGAATTTGAAGATGTTCCAATTTTACACAATCTGGCAACGTAGCTATTTCTCGGGTGGAGGGGGTTTTCGTCAACTTAGATTGCGCCCACTATAGAGCTGTAGATTCGAATTACAGCTATTAATAACCCGTTTGTTTAGTAACCATGTACAGTAATTTGAAGTATTGAAAGATTTTGAATCATTATTGATACTTCTTGTTTGTATCGTTCTATTGTCTTGGACTATTGAATTTTTGTAAGGCAACAACCGTGGTTTCTCGGTTTCGGAAGCAACTGCCGAAAAGAAAAAATAGGATGAAGTTATCTTATGAAGTATAGTTGAAGATACTTCAAATATCCTTTCTCTTTTTTTCTCTATGCTACTGCGCATGCAATAGTGTATACAATATGTAAGTCAACACCTACTATAGTCTGTCAAAGCAAAGAATACCCTCTGGCAAGATGGGAAAATGACTCCAGCTTGGTCAATATTTGTTCAAGAATTATAAATTTGATCTCAAATTGTAGGAAACAATTTGATCTACTATTAAGACCACATTAATTATAGTTCTTGAACAAATATTGACCAAACTAGAGTCATTCTCCCATCTTGCCTGAGGGTCTTCTTTGCTTTTACAGACTATAATACATATTTATCTAGATCTAATATACTATGATTGTAGATATACTATTCTAATATAGTTAGATATAGTATTCTGTATAGTTAGTCTATGCTATGATGTATTAGCCTTAGAAGTATTAAATGAATAATTAGAAGTATTAGCATCTTATACATCTCATACTAGTACATCATAGTATTATATCTAGAATTATTCTAGATCTATTAGTACTTAGTAGGTGTTGTGTAAGTCCGGCTCAAGATATTGCTGAGCTGACGCCAAGAAGTTAGCCGGCTTCGTCTGTCTCTTGTACGTGATGTAACCTACTAACAGCTGATGTAAAGCATCTATTATCTCTTGATTTCAAGAACATCACCTAGGCCTAACTCCTAACTAAATGACTTGACATAACTCTAATATTGACAACATCAGCTGTTGGCGCGCACAAGGACCAGATGAAACCACCCAACTTTTTGGCATCAGCTATACGGTACCTAATCAATCCAAGAAATTGGATAAAGTATTGCAAGTCCTATAAAACCAAAAGCTAAACTCGATTGAATTTTCCTTCTTTGGTAGGTAAATATCAATAATAAATCAATATCTGGTTTGCATTCGCCTTTTCCTGTTTTACAGTACTAGTAATACTGTACTTCATGGAACAGCCTAAAGCCACGTTTACACCGGAATGTTAATAACTTTTATATAATATATAAGTTATATAATAATAACTTATATATAATATACATATATAAGTCTGACTAAATCATAGTTTTGAAGGTTAAATATAAAAGATTCTGAGAAAATGGCGGAATTGAGATTCAAGTACAGGCAAATTGAGACTATAATATTTTTTCTATATTATACGCAAGTTCCAAAATGGTCAATTCTATGTAAAAAGGACTAATAACATCAGTTCCGAACTTTAACGGGTTTCGAGATAATTGGAAAAATATGCTATAAAAAGCCAATTTTCCAACAATAAGGGTTATAACTGGATAAGGAATCATAAAATTGTATTTTTTATTAATCGAATTTGAAGAGAGTCTGATTCTGAAGAAGAAAAAGTTAAATTGGCGATTGTGTAAATATTTCTCTGAGTTTGAATGGTGAAATTTAAGAGACGGTGGAGAAGAAAACATTTAACTTTTTTCAGAATCCGACTCTCTTCAACTTCCATTGATAAAAAATACAATTTGTATGATTCCTTATCCATTTATAACAACATGATTGTTGAGAGGATGGTATGGCTTTTTATAGCATATTTTTCCAATTATCTCAATAACCGTTAAAATACAGACTTGGAAGGTTTCATTGAATCGAGCTAAGAACATACAATTATAGAACCTCACTAAAGCCTCTAAAATTAGAAAAATTAATATATTTTAAAAATCTCAATTTTCCGTCATTGTTATCTCGGTAACAAAGCGTTTTTGGGGTTTGAGCCAACTTTTTTGTCTACTGTGGTCAGCCTGAAAACTCATCAAGTCTGCACCCTGTATATAAGTCTATATAATCATACGTTATTCAAAAAATTTATCAACATTCCGGTGTAAACGTGGCATAAGATTGTTTATCAGTGATATTGAAAAACTAGATTAGTCTAGTGGACAGAATGAGGTAGCCAACTGAAACAACACATAAATTTCCAACTTTTAGTTTATTCGAGGTTTATAATACATCTACAGGGGTATCGGTTAAATTCAGCGTACCTTCAGCAAATACAACACTATTAAAGTATGTACAATATTGTGTAATGATATATTGGTTATCGAAATCTACTCACACAATATTCAACTACCCAAGTTACTTGCATAGAATCATAGCTTCCTTTAATAGCTTCTATTAAAGGAAGCTATGATAGAATTCATACTGAGATATGTTGACGGTACACAAAACTAATCCGTGAATATTTCAACAATCATCTAATTATATGCAACTAGAGCTATATCTCTGTAGCTAATACCAACAATTACAATGTCTAGCCTATAAGTTTCACTAAACCCAAACAACATTCAAAATGTATGTATCTATTGCACATTCCAAACATTTGGTCATAATTCTTTTTCCAAACGTAGTTGGGGTAGGTGGAGATTTTCAGAATATTCTAGACAAATTGAATGATTTTGTCAAATATTGTATCAACGCAGATAGATTATAGTTTGATAAATAACCAATCGTAATCGAGATTTTAAATATAGATTGACGCTTAAAAACTGATTGAATTAGGTACATTCTCATACAGTAGACGTACACCAATATTTAAAAAATACACCAGTTTCTGATACGGCTAAGAATCGTCAGTTTTTCATCTTGATCAAAAACTAACTAAATTGAATTTCAAGTACTTGATTATTAGCAGCTCTGAATATGAACTAAATTAGTGTAAAACTTCCCCAACCCATCTACTTTTTACTAAGATCAAGCATGATCTATGATTCAATTTCTAGAATAATTACACTGTAATTGAATTATTAATTAATTATTATTTAGCGTATGGCTTTTAATAGTGGGGAGACCCAAGGGTTGTTCCACTTCGCCATATAACCTCGTTTATTAATTGATCTCAATTCATCAAAATTTAAGTAATTCAATTTGACAACACTCAATTTCAACACTGTCAGATTTTCATCAAAATTTGGAATTAATAATAATCTATCAAGAAAAATGTGTCTAACAATGAACTTTAATATCATCCAAAAAGATTTGCTTAATAATGACAGCTTCCTGCTTTTGACGACCGGATTTTATAACCAAATTAAATTATAATAAAACGTTTACAAAATGAATTATCACCAAACTTCTGTGCACAAATTTTACTCACATTCATCAATTAAGCGGAAACAAACGCCACTCATCTAAATGATTTAATTTAATTATTTACAACAACCAGAAAAGGAAAGTCTTGTTAATAGATATTGGAACGTACAAGTGTGCTAATTTACAGATTAAACATTCAACAAAATTTCACGTGATATCATAGAATGTGACATGGTTTCGTTTATCAATCATGCACCACGATTTTCGAATATAGTTCGCTCAAGCAGAGAAGACACACAGCAACAATATATTTTGATGGTGTGTCTTCTCAACTTGTCTCAGCAAACTATAAAATGATACAATCATGATGAATAATTTAAAACCGAAAGGTATTAATCATATACGGAATTTTCGACATAAACATAGATTATAATATCCAATCACATATTTGAATGTCTGCATGGAATACATTGATAAGGATTTTGACTCAATATTTATTGATATTGTAGCTTAACTTCAGGCAAAATTATCTCATGCAACATAATATGATATCACATGACTTTACATAAATGTGACATGTCAACATAATTTTAACGAAAATTATCACACAACAGAACTGCAGGTGACTTAACATCATTTAATCACAAGATTCAACATGATATCAAGCGATATTAAACGAAATCACAAAATAGAACAGAACATTATATGTTATTACATGATATCACACGATAAAACATGATATCACAAGATACAACATGATATCACAAGATACAACATGATATCACAAGATACAACATGATATCATATTCCATGATATCACATAATATTGTGCGATATCACGTGATACAACCTGATATCTCGAAATTTGTGACATGATATCAGCAATGAAATTAGTCGGTAACGTTGACAGTGATGGTCTTTCCCTTGGGATCATCGAACTGGTCCATTGTGCGAATGTCCAAGATCATGGTGAGTGCCCACAGCATGATCATGCCAAAGAGGGTCATCACAAAAATGCCCATCCATATGGGCGCCGTGAAGAACGGGGTGCTCTCGTCGGCATAGGAGAAGGCGGTTTGTGCCTCGCCCAGCCAGGGTTCAACCTGAAATACAAGAGAATCGTGTTATTTTACTTAAAAAAATTTTTCCCATGAAAGTAAAAGGGAATAACAGTATAGAATATTTATATAATACAAGAGAATCATGTTATTTTGCTTAGAAAAATATTATTTCTATCAATGTTACATTGTCCGCTGTTTCAATATAAAATGATCAAATTTGCCTGCCAGGTTGGCCAAGTGCACTGGTGCGTTACAACCTTCAGTCCGCCAGCGCTACCAGGTCGTGGGTTCGAATCCCACTAGAGTTAAGGTCGTTCAACCACCTCATAAATCACCCTCTCACTTTCCACTACCCACGCACACGTAAAATTTAATACTTATGTGGGCATCATCCTCAATAAAAAATAGAATATTCATCATTTAAACAGGAGAATAACGCCAATTAGGTTTGCATCAACTAGACCCAGAATTCCAATTTCTCCGAAACATTCCTACTAGTACCTTAGTCAACTCTCTCGACAACTTGTCCAGAGAGCTGTACACTAGACGCAAACGTTGGGCGGTTTCGTCTGTCTCTCTAGAGGAAGAGGCATTAGCTGCGGGTCAAAGATGGGCTTTTCCAAGGGGATTTTTAGCAAGAGGCTTTAGTAAAGGGGGCTCTCTGTGATTGGCTTGTTCAAGGACACGTGACCTATCACTCTCGCACAGATGACATATTATTGAAGTCTCAATACAGATGATACACTGTCATCCGACATAGATTATCATAGTATTCTAGTCTGTGCTCTGATGTGGAGATGTGTGGACCCTTGGAAGACCTCCTTGTCATACGATACAATCTATTTATTTATTTATTCTACAATATGGGTATTAAAATCATAATAACTATTATGACCAGGGAGGAAAAACTAGGCTGAGCCTGTACCATTTCTCTCCCAAATTTTGATAAAATGTTCATAACTTATTGTCCAAATGAGGTTATGAATCACATCACTGTTTAAAAACATAATTTTCAATCCAGACGAGGATTTTCAATCTACTCCAGATGAGGTTATGAATCACATCACTGTTTAAACACATAATTTTCAATCCAGACGAGGATTTTCAATCTACTCCAAATGAGGTTATGAATCACATTACTGTTTAAACACATAATTTTCAATCCAGGAAAAGTAATTTAAAAATATTGAATTTATGAGGTCGATGAATGAAACAAATTGATACCAGTACATCAAAGAGATAAGATTGAAAAGTTGAAAAATAATTCACCAGTTTGAGAAATTTGAAGCCATAAAATCACAAGCATTCTCACTAGAACTAAACATCTAAACTTGCAGCCTCACCTTTTTGACATATTCTTAACCTTACAGTAAGTTGTTATCTGGCTATGCCAAGATGGCGTTTTTTTAAATCGAAAGAGACAATTAATAGATGTGTCTATTCTACAATGTTAGCCTACTTTTGTTTTGAATTTTATTTTGTAATCATTTAGTGCAATAAACGATTTGTTTTGATGTTTTATAACAACTGTTAGTTAGTACAGTCTGTTCAAGCAAAGAAGACCCTCCGGCAAGATGTGATAGTGACTCAAGCTCGTTCAGTATTAGTTAAAAAATTATCAATTTAATCTCAAATTGTAGGATGCAATTTGATCGACTACATTTATAATTCTGGAACAGATATTGAGCAAGCTGGAGTCATTTTTCCATCTTGCCAGAGGTTCTTCTTTGCTTGGACAGACTATATATTATACATCATTTGAAAACTGAACTTTAAAACTTAGGGTTATTTAAAATAGTTGAAAAATAAATGAAAATCAAACACCCTTTTAAAAAACTTTAACATTATCAAAACACAGACATGTTTCGGCACATCAGGCCATCATCATTGTGTTTTATCATTTTAAATCTTTTTAAAAGGGTATTTGATTTTAATTTATTTTTTAATTATACATCATTTACAAGAAACAGACAGAACAACAAAAAATTTGGCGTCAACTATAGCCGATTATGAAAAAAAAAATTAGTTCAAAAATTATCAATTTGATCTCAAATTGTAGAAAACAATTTGATCGACTATTAAGGCTACATTTATAATTCTGGAACAAATATTTTTTCTTTTTTTATGTTATTAAAACTTGTCTCAACAGACAAACCATTAATTTTCAGTGTTAATAATTTTAGTCAACAAACTTAGAAGCTTCAGTTCATCCATCGATTACTCAAGCAGTTCTAATTTTACTAGTATCAATATTTATGGATTTATTTATTTATTTTCACTTCACTAGCACTACACTAAATCGAAGTGCTTTGTTCTATTCAGTCTTCCTGTGAGTTGAGTGTTGTCTAGGAGTTTAATGACCTCTATGTTGTCGTGCTGCTGAAGACGTGACTCATGATGGGCTGCCAATCGTCTTATCTCGCTGGTTACGTAGGGGATGTGAAGATCTCGATGCAAATCGCTATTGCTTATGTACCAGGGCGCATTCACCATGCTTCGCAGTACTTTATTTTAGAAGGTTTAGATTCTATTGATGTTTGTTATTTTAGAGCAGCCCCACAACTGAATTCCATAAGTCCAGATGAGTTTTAGAATTTGTTTATAAATGAGAATCTTGTTGTCTATGGAGAGTTGGGATTGTCTACCCAATAGCCAATACATTTTACTATACTTTAGTCCAAGCTCAATTCTTTTAATCTTGATATACTCTTTCCATTTCAGCTTGGCATCAAGAGTCATTCCAAGGTATTTAGCTGTGTTACTGTATGGTACAACATTCCCATTGAGATTTATTCGGATTTGATTATGAATTTTTTTGTTTGTAAAGTTGACATGAATGCATTTCAACTCATTCAATCTGATTTTCCACTTTTTGGTCCAGTCACTGAATCTGTTGCAAGCATTCTGAAGTTTGGTAGCCGCTTCTTGGAGTGTTTCTGCTTCTGACAGTATTGCAGTATCATCAGCAAAAGTGGCAATTGTCACCTCATCCAACTCAGGAAGATCACTTGTGTAGAGCACATAGAGAAGTGGTCCTAGAACACTGCCTTGTGGAACACCAGCTTTCATTTCCTTCAACTCAGAGACTTCATCACTCTGTTTTACTCTGAATAATCTGTTTGAGATATATGATGCTAGGAGATTTACTAGTGGTATTGGAAGAATTTTTTGGAGCTTGTTGATCAGGCCTTCATGCCACACCTTATCAAAAGCCTGTGCCACATCAAGAAAAATTGCTGAGCATATTGATTTTTTCTCTAATGAGTTTTCTATTATACTGGTGATTCTATGTACTTGGTCCAAGGTAGAATGTTTCTGTCTAAAACCAAATTGGTGGGCAGGTATCAGGTTCCTTCTTCTTATTATAGGTGACAATATCTTCATTATCAATTTCTCAAAAAGTTTTGAAATCACTGGTAGCAGAGATATAGGACGGTATGATTTTGCTTCGTTTGGAGGTTTCTCAGGCTTCTGCAGCATGATGACTTCTGCTACCTTCCATATTGAGGGAAAATGCTGCAATCGAAATGAAGTATTGAATAGATAAGTCAAAATAACAAATCCTTTCCTTGGAAACTTTTTCAAGATCTCCCCTGTGATCAAATCAAATCCAGGAGCTTTCTTGGTATTGAGGTTGGTTTTTATCTCCTTTTGAACCTCTTCTATTGAGACCGGATTGATTACTGTATCTAGACCTACTAATTCATCTACTTCCAGATTATTATCAGATTGGATGTTGTTTGGCTGAAAAATTTGTGCCAGATGATCTGCTAACGTTTCTGCTTTCTCTCTGTTGTTTTTTGCCCAGGTACCATCTGCTTTCTTTATTGGAGGAGATTGTAAAATTGGTTGTTTGATTTGTTGTGTGGCTTTCCATAATGAAAAGTCAGTACTGGAATCAGCTGTTAATTTTTGAAGATAATTATTAATAGATTCATCAGTGAGTCTTCTTATTTCCGTCTCAATTGTTGCGTTTTATTGTTTAGAATATTTTTGTCTGCAGGATCACGTGTTTGTTGCCATCTTCTTCTTGCTCTTCTTTTCTCTAAGACAAGAAGTCTGATTTCTACTGGGTAATTGCATCCTTTTGTTTTTCTATTGTATTGGGTGGTGTTATTCCATGCTGCCTTCTGAATCTGCCACATGAAATTCTCTGCTGCCTCATCCAACTGCTCAGTTGTTCTGAGTGGAATATTCAAGTTGATTTCATTCTCTAAATCTCTTCTAAATCCTTCCCAGTTTGTTGTTCTGTTGACTAGCATTGGTCTGTCTTCTTTTCTTATCAATCGCTCACTAAGAGTAAGAATTACTGCTGAGTGATCAGAATCAAGATCAAAGTTCTCTTCAATATTTATAAAATTGCTGCTAATTCTTTTTGTTACAAAGAAGTCCAGAAGATCGGGTGTTTTATTCAAGTCTGTAGGCCAATAGGTGGGTGTTCCTGTTGAGTGATAATCACATCCTAACTCCTGAATTGCCTCTCTCTCTCTTTTTTTTTTGTAGTAGTGAGTCTGGATCCCCAATCCACATGCTTAGCATTGAAGTCACCTCCTATTATAAATCTGTCTCCTAGTTGCAAAAGAATATTTTTGTAATCATTTTTCTTCAAGTTGTAACGTGGTGGAAAGTATGCTGCTCCAACTCGTATTTTTTGTCTGAGAGATTCTATACCGATAACATTTAGCTGAATTTCATCTCTTTCTATACTGAAGTCTTCATAGTGTTTTATGCTCTCCTTCACTATCACCGCACTCCCACCTCTTGCCTGATTCTGTGGATGAATTGTTTCATAAACTTTAAATCCATTAATTTTAAGATAGGTCTGCTCAGTAGAGTGAGTCTCAGAAATGAGACAGACGTCTATATTGTGCATCTTCAAAAATATTTCTAACTCTCCTTTTCTATTAATATTCGTATTATTTATCCCATTGGCATTCCAGGTAGCTATTCTGATATCTTGTTGATTTGCAATACTAGTACTCATTTCCTTGTTTTATTCTCAGTAGGCTTACTCTTTCCTTCCAAACTATCTATTCTTGCAGAGAGAGTATTTAAACTGCTTAAAATTTCGTGTAGGACCTCACCAATATCTGGCTGTTGTTTCAATTGAATCTCCTGATGTGGCTTTAAAACTGATTTTGTTATTTGAGAATAAGATATACCTCCGGTGACGTTTCTTGAGGATATGTTTTTCTGCTGATTTCTGGGTGGTAGCTCGCGCTGATATTTTTAGCCTGATTTTTCTTCTCCATCCTTCTTCTCTGGAGTTCCTTAGCGAAGAGACACCCTCTGTAATTTACTGGGTGAGCTTCACCACAATTGAAACATTTGGCTGGAGTTTCCTTTGTCTTTGTACAAGAGATTGTTAAATGTTTACCTGCACATTTTACACATGATTACAGAAATTCTGGGAATGTCCATATCGCTGACATCGCTTGCATTGCGGAATCATTTTATTGCTTCTATTTTCACCTTCATGTAGCATAGATGTTTAATTTCATATATTTTCTTAACATCTTCTGTATTTTTGAAAGTTAGCATGAACATTGGGAGTTTAGTTACAGTCTCTTCACCATCCCTCCTCATCTTCTTTATTTTATTAACAACACTAATTACTTGGAATCCTCTATTCTCTAAATCATTTTTAATGTCTTCTGGATCGCAAGAAGGATGCAGGTCCTTAGCCATGACTCGTATTGGACGTGTTTGTTTGTTTTCATAGGTGTGCCATTCATACTGAGCTTCATTACACTGCTTAGTAAGTTCTCGGTAATCTTCTTCAGTTTCTACGTTCAATTTGAGCTGATTATTATTCATCATATTGGCACTAAAATTAAGGTTCTTTGATTTCAATGCCTCTTCAATTTTAGTGTATTCCTGAACATTGCTGAGAATTACTGGTGGGGGTTTATTCCTCTTCACTGTTGATTTTATAGTCGATGACTGCTCTGTAGTTTGCCTTTTTGTTTCAGGAGAATCACGAATTTTCCTTTTTTTCTGTTTAGGTAGAATCCACGCAGTCTCTGATGCTACCATTTTTTCTTCCTCTTCCCAATTCGGTGGTAAATATTCAACATTTTCATTATTTTTCGAAGATGAGTGATTCGTAGTTGATGCTGATGACGATGAAAATATCTTTTTCAGTTTGTCTATCTCCAACCGCGCTGTTTCTAACTCCTTTTCCAATTTATTTATTCTCTTTTTTTCTATCTTCTGCTCGCAGGTCGCTATCTTCCATGCATTAAACAAATACTGCTCCGTTACAGTTAATAGCTGATTTGTTTTTAAAAACGACTCCGGAGTATCTTCTGTCGCGTAATCTTTGCTGCTAGCTGGTGGTTGATGACTCCTCTCCGTGACGTCATCGTCCGCCTCGAACTGTGACGCAGGAAGTGACATGTCTCACATTTCTTAGCAGAGCTGGAAATTGTTATTTCCAACACTGACCTCCTTTCTCGACGCAGGGCACTGAACTCGAGCCGCGACCGAGAACCGCTCGGCACTCGCGTCAGCAGTTTATATTACATTCACTAGCACAGCACTGTACTTCAACTAGCTAACAAAATACGTCTGCTCGATTGATACTGATTATGAAGCCGATTATGAAAAAAGAAATTAGTTCAAAAATTATCAATTTGATCTCAAATTGTAGGAAGCAATTTGATCGACTATTAAGGCTACATTTATAATTCTGGAACAAATATTGACCAAGCTGGAGTCATTTTTTCATCTTGCCGAGGTTCTTTGCTTGGACAGACTTTATGTTATAATCATTTGAAAACTGAACTTTAAAACTTAGGGCTATTTAAAATAGTTGAAAAATAAATGAAAATCAAACACCCTTTTAAGAAACTTTAAAATTATCAAAACACAGACATGTTTCGGCACATCAGGCCATCATCATTGTGTTTTAATAATTTTAAAGTTTTTTAAAAGGGTGTTTGATTTTCATTTATTTTTCAATTATACATCATTTACAAGAAACAGACAGAACAACAAAAAATTTGGCGTCAACTAGGCTGAGGCCGAACTGCCGGTGGGTAGAGCCTGGAGGGTGGAGGGTATTTGTTAAATCTATAGAATATACACACCATCCACAGTAATACATCGTATGAATGGTATGACGTCATTCTGTTTTTTGAGGTTATGTTGTCTATATTTAAGAATTTCAAGATGGCGGCTGAACACATACCATTCATACAATGTATTACTGTGGATGGTATGTATGTTCTATAGATTTACCAACTACTCTCCACCCTCCAGGCTCTACCCACCGGCAGTGCGGCCTCAGCCCTATAGCCGAGTATGAAAAAAGAAATTAGATAGGATAACACTTCCATTTCAATTTTTTCGCAGGAATTTTTCAACTAACCTGCAGGCCATCAGGGAACGTCAACGAAACCTGCTTGTTGCTGAACGTGAGCGGGCCGCTCACGTGGTACGAGTGCCCAAACGGCGCGCCAATCGGCTGATCGGGCTGCAGCACCAGAGTTTCCGGCTCGGCGGCGCTCGTGTACTCGATTTCGCTCAGCTGCCACTCGGTCGACGAGTCGTTGCGAAAGAAGATGCGCAACTTCAGGTTGGGAACACCCAGCGCCGGCACATTGTAGGCGTAGATAGCCTTCAGCGCGTTCTCGCGCTCATCGTCCGGCTGTAACAATTATTCGAGAAATTTCACTTCGAGATACAAGCAAAGTGATAGATTTATTGATATAGAATAGAACATTCTAGAGTCTAAGCAAAGAAGACCCTCAGGCAAGATGAGAAAATGACTCCAGCTCGGTCAATATTGGTTCAAAAGATATTCATTTGGTCTCAAATTGTAGATTAGAATGTTTCCTACGAAGATTGAGACCAAATCAATCATTTTTGTACCAATATTGACCGAGCTGGAGTCACTTTCTCATCTTACCAGAGGGTCTTCGTTGCTTGGACAGACTATACTCTGCAATGTTCTATTCTATATCAATAAATCTATTTCTTGAAGGTCGAAAATTGAGATTTGATTCAAGTGATGAAAAAATATGTCTATTATTTTTAATGAAATTCATAACGTTTTCAATATTATAGTTGATGTATACTTGAATCCTAGAAATATATTTTTTGTCCACAAGAATCACCTATTCAAGCAAAGAAGACCCTCTGGCAAGATGAGGAAATGACTCGGTCAATATTGTTTCAAAATAATAAATTCTTTCTCCAATTGTAGATCAGAATGCTTCCTACAATTTGAGACTAGATTTATAATTTTGAACCAATATTGACCGAGCTGGAGTCATTTTCTCATCTTACCAGAGGGTCTTCTTTGCTTAGACAGACTATACTTCATTCGTACAATTTCAATTTGTAATTTAAGGCTCTTGAAACATAGTTATAGTCTGTCCAAGCACAGAAGACCCTTTGGCCAGATGAGAAAATGACTCCAGCTCGGTCAATACTGTTTCAAAAATAATAAATTCGTTCTCCAATTGTAGATCAGAATGCTTCCTACAATTTTGAGACTAGATTTATAATTTTGAACCAATATTGACCGAGCTGGAGTAATTTTCTCATCTATCCAGAATGTCTTCTTTGCTTGGACAGACTATACTTGGCATATAAGATTGTCACTTTGATAATAAAGATTCTCATTCTTATTCAATGAGCTATTATAATGCCTGCTGTACACGGGGCATGTGACTTAGTGACGGCCAGTCGAACAGCTGTAACAAATCACAGCCCTTGTTGTTCAACTCAAGGACAAGACAATGATTGGCTACAGCTGTTCGACTGGCCGTCAATATTTACCCCGTGCATAGCAGGCTTACTCATTACTCTTATTGGAGCACAGAGAATTTTAAATAATTGTTCTCATCACTTGGATATATTCTGGTTCCTCCTTTTCAAATTCCGCAGAGTTGCCAATGGTTTGGTATAAGAGTAGCTCAGGAAATTCATCATTTCGGAATTAGAGCCTGCATTATACTCAAGTGGTAGTGGAAATGTATTTTAAGGCTTCACTTAAAATACTTCACTTTTACAAAAGTTAGGGATGTTCTTGGCTTATTATCCTAGAACGCTTGAAGGCTCCTATCTACTGAAACTAACCTTGACTTAATCTTAGAGCAGTAAGTTGGCTATTCTATTCAAAAGGAATCCAGTTGAAGTACCAGATACCAGCTAGATACCATTTGAAACTTTATAGCCTACTCATATTTTTGCATCACATTAAAAAAAACACCCGTACGGTAGTCGATTTTGGAGAAATTCCATCTTTGGAAAAGTGAATCGCAAACTTCCAAAAATAGGTCAAATATCAATGTTGTGAACACTCAAAACAGTACGGTATGTGATCTAAACTTACGAAAGAAGTTGGTGATGCGCTGAGAAGAGCCTCTTTTTCTCCGACTCTCAGTACAGGTGCTTTTGGCGAATACAGGAGGGTCTTATTCGATCGTAAAATCACTGGTGAAGTATCGTTGACGTCACGCCTGACTCTGGATACTTCTGCTGGTTCAAAAAATGATGAAAGTTGGCCTGTGAACACAGCAACTAGATCGGGATTCTTTGCTGCAAGCTTCTTATACATTTCGGAGATTTTAGCGTCGTGTCTTCGCAGCATTTCGGAGCGATCTTCTTTAGATTCCGCATCTTCCAGTTTGTAAAGATAGACTTTACCTTTTTGCAGTGTTTCATCGGATAAATCTGCTGAGCTGTATCCGTAGGAAGCTAATTCTGGTCCGGTTAGAGCTGATACAGGCTGCTCCACAGAGGGTAGAAACTCAAACCCTTTTTCCGTCTTGATGAGAGCTTTCAAATTTGGAAAATTTCCGTTCTCATAAGCATCCTGATGACTGAAATCTTCAACGCTCAGAGTGTTTTCAGCAAAAATAATTATAGGTGGCTTCTTCGCATGCACCTTCTTCATAAAGTGGTTGGTAAAGTCGTTCTCCTGTAACCTCGTTAGACTAGAAATACCTTCGTTAGCGCCAGTCGATCCACCTGGGCCCCAAATAAGCACCGGGACATGGTATTTGACAGCAAAAGAGCTGGAAATCAATGAAAAAGATAATAATATTGCACAAATCACAAAATTAACACCACCCATCTTCACAAATATTGGCAGATCCCAGTCTCAAAACTTCAGCCGTCTGAACTGAATTCAGAATCATCTGATCAATGCAATCATGTGACTTGAAGAAACATGAGAATCACACCCAACCATTATAATATTTTTGACAGTATTATATTTTTTGAATAAATATACAGATGATGAATAAATTCATGATGCTTTTCCAATTATGAAACTGATTTGAAAAAAATATATAATTTTATTCCTCATTCAGAGGAAGAACAAGTTTGACACACTAGCGCTCAGGTGAGAACAATTAGAACAACTTGTGAAATTCAAGAATCTCGCGCTCATGTGAAAGAAAATGGAACCTGCTTCAAACCAATCACTATCCAGAAATGTTTTTCTTCCAAAATATTCTTTGCTTTTCAAAATCACGACTACGATGACATCCAATGATAATATTTCAATCAGAAAGGAACAGATATTCATTTATACATACAGTTTGATCCTTTGATTGAATAACTCGTAGTAGAGGACTGGATGAGAATGAGAAATTTGATGATACATAATTAATTATCCGTATTTTTCTGAAGGTGATGCCCATACGTGCTATAAACTTGTGCGTGGGATTATAAAATATATAGGTAGTATAATAAATATATTATAGTATACTATAACATATATAGTATAATAGTACAATACAGTATATTATACTGAGCGTTAATGTACAGGTACCATGCAGTACCGGATTTAAGAGTAGGCCAACTAGGCTGGCGCCTAGGGGCCCGCAGCACAAAAATAATGAAAAGAAAAAAATATCTTTTAGAACGTGGTAACTTGCATTCGAGCAAACTCGTATCAATAAATGGCTAAACTGTGTTATATAATCTGTATTACAAACAGATTATTACAACAAATTTTGTTGAATGTAATGTATCTGTTCAATAATAATACAAGTTGAAGCTATTTAAACCCCTCTTGAACAAAATCACAGTCTTTGGTGATAGAACTGTGATTTGCTGTACACCTGCCCAGTAAGAATTGAATTCAGATGTATTTTATTTCTTTAAGCTTACATGCGAATATAAGCTTACAACTATTTACAATCACATACGTAATACAGCAAACCGTAACTTAATTAATACAGTGAGTTTACAAATAACGAAACTAATAATAAGCGTTAAAACTCTTCAAAAAATATAGTTTCAGAGTATTTTTCTGGAAAAATTTTCTCCCTAGCGGGAGAAATACGGTACTTCTTCAGTTCACCATGATTGATAGCGGCCTGCTGTGTACACGACTATCCAGGGTGACATTTTTGATGCGGAAACTGAAGAAACATGTTCCTACCAACTACTTGGTCTCAGCTTATCATGGGCTGTTCCATAGTCATATAAACTATGGAATAGTACTGTGGGGCCATGCGGGAAGTTGTGAAAGGATTCTCCGCCTGCAAAAGAAAGTTCTCCGCATCATAACTTCATCACATTATCTGGAGCACTGCCGGCCAATTTTCAAACAACTGCAAGTGCTGACAGTCTATGGTCAGTACATGTATAGCTCGCTGCTGCTCTTGCGGAGGGAGATTCATGTATTCCGGGAGAGGGGCCAGCTGCATCACCATAATACTAGGAGAAGAGGCAACATCGATCTACCCTACTCCAGATTATCAAAATCACACGAGTGCTACCCTTTGCGAACGCTGAAGTATTACAATAGGCTGCCGTTTGGTGTTCGTGAATTGGAGTACAAAAGATTTTCAAGGCTTCTGCGTGAAAAACTCCTCAACAACCCTCTCTATTCCTTGAGAGAGGATGAAATTAGTAACCTTATAAAGGAGTTTGAGACTGTGTAGTGTTTCTGTGAAAAGACTGTACTGTTGGGTTGCGGGACCACCTGAAGCAGTCCATCTGCAGCCATCTAGTGTTGAAATTTGTTTTTATGTATTTTTAAAAATTGACGAAATCTGTCTGGCAACCGCCGGTCAAGGATGGAATATACTGAATTACTGAATCCTAAATCCGGCCCTGACAGGTACTGTACGCGATAAGACTACTGAAAAATTAATTGAAAAAATAAAGGATACAAAATCAATATTAGAAATTCAAACTGCATTTGAAAACAGTACTTATTCTAAATGTTAATTAATGTTCTAATACAGTATATATATTCTTATGGCTTTTAATGGTGGGGAGACCCTTACGGGTAGTTCCACCTCGCCAATGTGCACTTGGCCAGAACCGGTCACCCATCCAAGTGTTCTAATACGGTAACTCTTTGACAATGGTCACGATGGGAAATAGCAAAATTATACAACAGTAAATTAATTGATTAATCTTATAGAAGGAAAAATACACTCATATATTGATTAATATTTTTATTTTTGAAATAAACTATAAATCAATTAAAAATTATTACAGGTCTAAGTATAAAATTTCTTTGTACTGTATTTTTGTTCTATTATATAATTTCATCTTGGTATTGCATTCGTGTCTTATGTTTGGTTTGAATTGTAGCCTAGAAGAGCTGAATATTGACACCGTGGTGCCACGAATAGAAGAGCCTTTGGCAAGATGGCGGAGGGAAGTGAGATAGTAACTACGCATGCGCAGAACTATAATTTCTGCGGAAATATCACTTCAGCCAACCTAACGCTTTTACACTAAATTATAGTTCCAAGAGGATGAATCAACAAAGCACACATTGCAACTGCCAATATGATTTTGTAGTCTTCGCCATGACCTACCGTACATAATCTACAGAACAGGGCCGTGTCTCATAAATCAGCTGACTACAAAAACATTCCCTCGAGACATTTTTATAATTATGTACTGAGCTTTACGGTAACCTCAAATAGGTAGATAATTAGCAGTATGTTGGAATATTGAATGGTTTTAAAACAAGCATAATATGAATAAATGTATGAATGAATATTAGTACCTAGCCTATTATGGTCTACTGCAAATGGTAATTATATTTTTATTTAATTTCAATCCTTTCCCAGTTTGTTTTCATAACAATCTGTTGGCCATGAGCGGTGTTTAGCCACAAAAACTAAACATGAATGTTTACAAATCAAAGTATAATTTTCACCACCAGAGAGCACAGACCCCGCACAGAAGTACCATACTGTAATAATATTATGAAATATTGTGTTGCAGGGAAATCATAATCATATTGATTCCACAAACGGAAATATATTCAATTCAAGAATATATAATATATTTTATTAAATATATTTAATAATATTTTAATTGTGGCAGATGGTGAGAGTAGAACCATTTTCATTTGGACTGCTGGCAGCAGTGAATGGCATCCATGTTGCCAAAGGCTCTTCTGTTCGCGGCTCCACTATAGGTGTTCTACTCCGATACGTGTCTATTATTTGTAGCCTACAGATAGATTTTCCATTTCAAATGTACATTAATTTGAAAGCATCAAACTAATCAACAGTAAAATATAATTAACAATATTGACCGGGGTAAATAATTAACATTTTAAATGGTCAATCTTCAGCTAAACTCTTGGATAGAGAATGCATGGAGTTTATTAAATACGATAATATTTCAACAATATAGAAAGGTAAAGCTGACGCCTACAAATGTTAGGCAGTTTCATCTGCTCCTTATGCGATCCAACAGCTGATGTTGTTTATTTAGCTATGCCTAGATGATGTTTAGACAAACTCTGCTTCACATCAGCTATTAGTAGGTTACATCACGTACAAGAGACAGACGAAACCGCCTAATTTATAGCGTCAGCTAGAACTACTGTTGAAATGTTTTTTATGCCTATTCAACTTTTTTTCTGTCAATAAAAACGAGTTTTCATTCACATTAGAAATAGTTATTTGCATACTAAATTATCAATAATTGATATATTATTTAATAAGTCTTTTTAATCATGTATAATGTATAAATTCTTTAAACTATTAAGTTCATCCCAACAAAAAATTGGAGAATGATGCTTTTTCAATAAACAGCTGAGTAGCATTGATATAGTCTGTCCAAGCAAAGAAGACCCTCTGGCAAGATGGGAAAATGACTCAAGCTCGGTCAATTTTGGTTCAAAAATTATAAATTTGATCCCAAATTGTATGAAACAATTCGATCTACTATTAATACCACATTAATAATTCTTGAACAAATATTGACCAAGCTGGAGTAATTTTCCCATCTTGCCAGTTGGTCTTCTTTGCTTGGACACATTATAGTGTTGGATTGAAGAGTGAAAATGGAAACAAGAGATCAGTCTATTCAACTGATTCATTCGCCAGTTTTTGTTGGGAACTTCATCAATTTACTTACTACATTAATATAAATTACATATTTAGTTTTATGTATCATCACCCATTAAAATAGAAATAATAACATGCAGGAGCCTTCAGTTCTTTTCTCTCAGATTATAATTTAATATCTATTATTAATATAGATCATGGTGATTGTTGTATTAATAAATGATTGATTGAAAAATGTAATTTCTATCTTTACAATATTATTCATTTCCATCTCAACTATCTAGATATAGGTGGCTCGTAGCAGTAATTGAAATCGAGTCGGTCTGATAACATCATAACAAACAAAGGTTCCGAGTTCGATTCTTGGCCGGGGAACGAGTTTCAACCACAGCGTTATCACAGATACGACCACCCATAGATATAAGACGTAAAGCCGTCGGTCCCGACTGCCTAAAAAGCAGTCATCATCACCCCTCTCATTACCCATGCACAAGCTTATAGCTACCTTTAATATAAGGCCACATGGCCTTTAGGCTGAGGCCGCACTGCCGGTGGGTAGAGCCTGGAGGGTGGAGGGTAGTTGGTAAATCTATAGAACATACACACCATCCACAGTAATACATCGTATGAATGGTATGACGTCATTCTGTTTTTTGAGGTTATGTTGTCCATATTTAAGAATTTCAAGATGGCGGCTGAACACATACCATTCATACGATGTATTACTGTGGATGGTGTGTATGTTCTATAGATTTACCAACTACCCTCCACCCTCCAGGCTCTACCCACCGGCAGTGCGGCCTCAGCCTAAAAGTGGCAACTATTACATAGAAGCTTCTAGTCAGTCCATTGGAAAGCTTTACAATGGATGCGTTTCTTGTGTGTCCCATTCGACTTGCTTCGAATCATAGCTATCTTGAGACATAATAGGCTATAAAAAATAATCTTATGGCTTTTATTGGTGGGGAGACCATAACGGGTAGTTCCACCTCGCTAACGTGTACTTGGCCAAATACCGGTCACCCATCCAAGAGCAGTCTACAGTGTTTGTGATTTAACATCCCGTTCACCGATAGATCGCCCTCACCGAGAGACCAATACCCAGTACATAATTGGCTATTCCCAATATTTACTGCAAATTTCTATCACAATCCAGTACAGAAAATCTATGTAAAGTTTCATGATCATATTTCAAATATTCTTGAAAGTGAGGAAAACATGATCATGCATGCTTTGTAACTGTACTCAATGCTATAATATGGGCAGATTGTAAGACCTTTTTATATTTATAGAGTCTTAGCCAGTCCAAGCAAAGAGGACATTCTGGCAAGATGAGAAAATGACTCCAGTTCGGTCAATACTGGTTTAAAAATTATAAATTCGATCTCAGATTGTAGGAAACATTCTGCTCTACAATTTGAAATTGAATTTATAATTTTTTGAACTAATATTGACCGAGCCCGAGTCATTTTCCCATCTTACCGGCTATACAATTTGCTCATATGATAGCATTGAGTACAATTACAAAGCACGCATTATATTGGTTTAGTTTTTCTCACTTTCAAGCATATTTTTAATGAGATGAAACTTCCCTTTAAGAACTAATATTGACTGAGCCGGAGTCATTTTCCCATCTTGCTGGAATGTCTTCTTTGCTTGGACAGACTCTAGGTCAATAGCAATGTTATTATTTTAATAGGCCAGGCATCCTTCTATTAAAGGAAGCTATGTTACAGCAAATGTAGGCATCACCCTCAGAATTTTTTTTTACTAAGGATCACCCCCAGAGAAAAGAATGTTTTTTAGGGATCACCCTCAGAAAAATGGAAGAAGAATTAGATATTGCAGTACACAAACAGCTGTAACAATGATAATAATAATGATTGATTCGAATCTCCTACTATGTTTTTAGGGATCTCACCATAGCTTCCTTTAATAGAAGGCCCTGCCTAATGTGGCAACGTCGCACCATAGACGTTGTCTTTTCTTATGAAAGCATCAAGTACAGATACATATCATGCTTGATGACTTGGGTTTTCACTCTTTGAGCATAATTTCCACGAAAAACGTTCATGAAACTCTTCGTATAGAATTCCTTCTGTGTTTTTTATAATAGGTTGTGATAGAGATGAGCAAGAAAGATTAAGAATAGACAGTTATTTATTAAAATAACTTATGATTTGTAGCAAGTCAAATGTGAGAACGCACACAAGAAACGCATCCATCAGAACAGCTGATTGGAAAATGATTTCAATGCTTTTAAATGGACCCAATTTCCTACTCTACGTAGTTGCCAATTTTTAGACCTTTCAGCCTTCTATTAAAGGAATCTATGATCTCACTCACAAAATATGGAAGAATCATTAGATATCGCAGCACACCAACAGCTGTAACAACAACAACAATAATAGTAATAATAAAATCCAAATCTTATCATGTTTTTTAGGTATCACCCTCATAAAAAATAATGTTTTTCATTCACTTTTTGTCTTTGGCATGTTTCTTGAGATGGTTTCTCAGTGTGACCGCTACCGTGAACTTACTGTCGCAAAAGTCACAGCTATAAGGCCTTTCGCCGGTGTGCGTTCTCAGGTGAACTTTCAAATTCGACAGCCGACTGCTCTTGTAGTCGCACATCTCGCAGACGAACGGCTTTTCGCCCGAGTGTGTCATCATGTGCCGTTTGAACGCGTTCGCTTCACACGTACTGAACTTGCACTGGTCGCACTTGAAAGGCTTCTGTTCCGTGTGCCATCTGATGTGATGGATTCGCAAATTGTCGGAGCTCACTGTTTTGAAGTCGCACTGGTCACACTGGAAGGGCGTTTCGCCCGTGTGCTTCCTGATGTGCGATCGCAGGTTGGTCGGGCGGAAGGTTTTGTAGTCACAATGGTCGCAGCTGAACACCTTGGTCCTTATTCGTTTCTTTTTCGGTTTGGGTTCCTCTGTAGGCGAGGCTGGGTCGTCGTTTGGTGCAGTCGACTGCTTTCTGAACAGTCTGATTTCTGATTTCGAGGATAAATTCACACTGTCATTGTTGGTCGCAACAACAGCTGATTTCTGAACAGTCGATTCTGAATGCACTCTGTCATTGTTGGTCGCAACAACAGCTGATTTCTGTACCGTCGAGGCTAAATCCACACTGTCATTGTTCGATGAAGCATCAGCTGATTTCTGAACAGTCGTGGCTGAATCCACACTGTCATTGTTGGTCGCAACAACAGCTGATTTCTGAACAGTTGAGGCTGAATCCACTCTGTCATTGATGGGTGAAGCTACAGCTGATTTTCGACTTTTCACTTTTTTCTTGTTGGGCGCTGATGTGGGTTTGGGTGCCGGTTTCTTCTTTACCAAATCGAGTGCTTGTTCCAAACACTTTTCATCGTCAACTGCAAATAACAACGAAGCGAGTAATTATTCATATTCATTTATTTGACAAAATACATTACTCAATGGATAAAACACAGACAATAATTGTCCAAAACGTCTTATTTCCAGATTTTGTCAAATACTCCAAATCAAGGTTATGTTCACAATGTCCACTTTCACTATACTCACAAATTTCAACTGTCGCAAGAATAAAAAACTATGATTTATCAATTTAAAATTTGAAAGGTTGGTATAAAATTCAAAAGAGCATCAAAAATATATAAAACTATTTGAAATTATCAATTCTCACTTGAAATTTTAAAGAAAAAAATTATTATTCATCAACAATAAAATCAGGATGGATAGGGGTATGCACTTCACCGATTGAATCATGGTACAGTCAGTATTTGATTAATCGAATCTGCTGCTAATTTTTATCTAATATATTACTATTCTATAATTATATAAAATTCATATGAATTTTATGATAATAGTATTTAAGAAAATAACTCCTCCCCCTATTCACAGACGTGTAGTCTTTTTAGGGGGGTTCCTGTTTGATTGCATTTGTTATGATTCTGTATTGTCTATTGAATCATGAGGAATAATGAATAAATTTGAATTTGACTATAGCATTGACTTGAACTTATAACAGGATAACACGACTTAGCTGGTTAAGTGAGTACACCTGAGATTGACTGATTATTGTGCTGGGCCTACATAGACCCATTGCATGAGAAACAATAATAATGTTCAACAATGGAACAAAGAAATTAATATCAAGTTACCTGAGGAATAAAAATTACTTTCAAATGAAATTATATGACTTGGAACGTATTTTCCAAGTCCTGCCATTGATTCCTATATTCTTTATTCTTTCTTTACAATTGCGACTTGGTTTCCAAGTATTTTAAGCAAAGGATGAATGAGTGATGATGAATGATGAAGGTTTAAGATGTAGGTTATATCATGTCTTATCTACAATGTCCACTTCCATTATATTATATTTTATCATAAACAGTTTTGAATTCCGATAAAATTCCACTCTTAAGTTCCAGAAATGAACAAGATAACCATAGGATTTCAATATTATGGATTCACTTAAAAAATGGAATATGATGCGTTTTGTATGTGGTTTAGCACTGGTAGAGTTCCTGAAAAGTATTTTTATTTATTTTATTACAATGATACAATCATTGTAAAAAAACAGTCCATGGGTTTAGGGAGACTCCAGACTCCATTGTATAGTCTGTCCAAGCAAAGAAGACCCTCTGGCAAGATGGGAAAATGACTAAAGCTCGGTCAATATTGGTTCAAAAATCAACAATTTGATCTCAAATTGTAGGAAACAATTTGATCTACAAAAAGATCACATTTATAATAATTCTTGAACAAGTATTGACCAATCTGGAGTCATTTTCCCATCTTGCCAGAGGGTCTTCTTTGCTTGTACAGACTATAGCAATACAGAAGTCATAGATAGGCTTACAGCCTGTACGAGCAGGGAAGACATTATGATGGCAAGATGGGAAAATTACTCCAGCTCGGTCAATATTGGTTCAAAAATTATAAATTTTGTTTCAAATTTTTGGAAACATTCTGATCTGTGAACAAATACTGACCAAGCTGGAGTCATTTTGCCAGAAATGTCACCTTCACTCTCAGACCAGACTATAATATTATTGAAATTGACTTACCTTCAAAGAATATCTGCTGGAACCCTTGACTGAGAAGTTGCTGATGGACATCATCGTCATCAAAATCATCATCACCATCATCATCATCATCGATTGCAGACCACGTTGGTTCTTGGCTACCACTCGAGTCATCATAACTAAATACTGGTGTCGCCATCTGTAATAGTAAAGCCAAAAAACAATCAGATACAAATTAAGGTAGAATAGATAGCACTACAATATCTTTAGAGCCTCAAATCAGTTGTAATAAAATTCAAGAATAATTATAATCAACTAGTAATACTAGTAATCCTCCTGAAACATCCTGTATTGATATAAATCTCTATATATAAAAGCGAAATGGCACTGATTCATTCATTCATCACCAGAACTAGAAATCCACTGAACCGAATGCGTTCAAATTTGGCAGGCATGTTCAGCTGGACGTTTAGACGCGCGCTAAGAACGGATTTTAAAAACTTTTCAAAGATACGCCAAATATTTTAGTTTTTCTAGAGTTTTTCGGCGTTTTCCTCATTTTTTCGCGGACCAATCGGTAGAAAATATTGATATTTGGTGGGCAGGTTAAGATAGGGTCTAGAAATGTTGTGTCGGAATGTTTTTTCAATCCGTTCAAGATTACGCCAGTAATCGGGTTTTCAAAATTGTAGATGTGTTGCGGGTTGCATATCTTCCGCCTAGATACGACCAATAATACAATCCTAACTGTAAATTCAATGGTTCAGCGAGATTATAGATGAACTAATTTGCAAGATATTGAATCAAGTTTCAAACTATGTCCGACATACTTCCTAAGGTTACGCTTAATATTAGCGTTTTACTATTTTTTTGGAATTTTCGGAGTTTTTCTTAGATTTTTCTAAAACAAATTGGCAGAAAATGTTGAAATTAGGAAAACAGGTCCAGATTAAGTGTAGAAATGCTGGGCTCAATAAACTACGAATCCCTTCTGAACGGAATTTGCAGGCGAGCGAAGCGAGTCTGTTTGACTCACTTACACTGCCTATACTGTCGGGGTCCAGGGCGGAGCCCCTGCTAGGAAGAAGACGAGCGAAGCGAGCCTACCGGCTGGTAAATAATATAATGAACAATAATGAATGGTTGCTTTTTGTACAGCTCAACAGCTGTTACAATTTTTAGCTATATTCACTATTCTAGCATGCGAAGCATCCACAGTCTGTCCAATCAAAGAAGACCCTCTGGCAAGATTAGAAAATGACTCAAGCTCGATCAATGTTGGTTCAAGAATTATCAATTTAATCTCAAATTGTAGGGAACAATTTGATCTACTATCAAGACCAAATTTGTAATTATTCTTGAACAAATATTGACCAAGATGGAGTAATTTTCCGATCTTGCCAGAGGGTCTTCTTTGCTTAGACAGACTAAACTTGATCAAGTCGACTCGTTTGCAAATAGGCATAATGTTTAGCTGAAGCCAAAAGGTTTGGCAATTTCGTCTGTCTCTTGTACGAAATGTAAACTACCAACTGCTGCTGTAAAAAGCATCGATTGTCTCTTTTCATTACAGAAACATCGTTCAGGCATAGCCGAATGACAACTCCAGCCTAATTGACAAAAACAGCTGTTGTAGCCTACAAGTAGCAGACGAAATTGTATAACCTTTGGCGTCAGTTATAACCTAACATCGTCGCTCCACCATATTTTCACGCTTATAGTCGGCGGAATCTAAGTTGACGAAAACCCCCTCCACCCGAGAAATAGCTGCGTTGCCAGATTGTGTGAAATTGGAACATCTTCAAATTCGCGATTAAACCCCATATCTAGACGTAGAATTTTATCCTTGATATGCCAGTAGTATTAAAAAAGTTCCTGGGTAGAAGGATTCAAAGGAAATTTGATTTTTTTGGAAAAATTGAAAAATCGCGAAAATATTACTGATTTTTGTATATCACTTCTCTCACAATCATGGGTTGTAGTAAAAATAACGTTTTTTATATCAAAATGACAAGGAGAATTCGAGCTTTCTAATGGTTTTTGAATTTTCTATATCCGACCAATAATTATGTTTCAATTAATGAATATGTTTGTCAATGTCGAGTCTATTAGAACAGAAAACATGAAATTTTCGATGATCTAGAAACTTTTTTGTTTGAGAAGATAAATGGGTGGTGAAAGCGAGAAAGTTGTTCAAAAACAATTGAAATTATTTTTCGAAATGTCGAAAATAGTCGGAAGATCGTAATTGGGCCTCACAAGAGTTTCAAAGTAAGTGATAGCGGTATATGCATGAATCATTGTATGTTAAAGATTGGAGTTATTGAAGGTAATCGACTTGGATATTCGAGCTGCGAACAGCTGGTTTATCATAAAAATATGAGTTTCACAACACCGCGTGATTTTTCCGAAGCTACGCTGTCACTTTTAACATTCAGTTGAATGTGTTTGCGTTAGGAGAAGTTTCAATTTCACGCAAAATGACAACGTAGCTATTTCTCGGGTGGAGGTTGTTTTCGTCAACTTAGATTGCGCCGACTATAATACCTAACATCGCCGCTCCACCATATTTTCACGCTTAGGATGCGTTCATAGCGGAACTGTGATAAGAGATCCTAACTTTGTTACAATATCAATCAATCAATCAAATTTATTTTCCATAAAAACACTCAACAAAACATAAATTATCTAATAGTTTACAGAAAAATAGCACCCGCAAAGAAAAATCTGAGCGCGGAGTGCGAGTTGTGCTTATTTTTACAGTAATGAAAAATACAATACCGTAAATTTTATTGAGAAAATTAATTATAAAAAAAAATTAAACAGAAAAATAGAACCAAAACAGAATATTAGAAGTAACAATGGCATCATAACAGGATAACACAATGACAATTTTCTCTTAGCATAAACCTGAGTAACAATGCCATAACTACTACTACATTAAAAACAACATATATAACAATAGTGAAGCAATAGATATTGTACAACAATAATCGAACTTGTAAGGGGAATTTGTATGAATTTAGGGATTTCTCCCTTTATTTTATTCAACTTTTATTTTTTATGGTGAGCCGTAGAAAACCTACAACTCTATTTGTATAGGTACTGTAAGTTTATTTATTTTCTATAATGAAGTAATATTTCCTGTTTTCATGAAATTTTCTTGTTGAAAGAAAATGTAAGTCAATATGATAACAGCAAATATACAAGACGACGATTTTGCATTTCTCTTTATGTTTGTTTGTTCCGCGTTTACGACAAATGATTTATTTTTTATTTCTTTTCCAGGATTGAAATTTAGCTCAATTTATAAAAATCAGTTATTTATTTATTAAATTTTTCTATTCTTCAAGATGGCACCTCACTTTTCTAGTTTGAAGCAAATATTATTAGATATGGTTAATGTCTTAAGGATAACAATATAGTATTTGCTTGCAACCAATCATCAAATTCTCTAGCTTGATACTTTTTGCAGCTCATCTCTACTATTCTCATTTGAACTAAAAGCATAATTTTATTCAGACTGTGTTTAAATTGTTTCCTGCATACATCCAAGTCTATCCTTCGCAAAATATAATACAATACAATATAATATTGACGTGCTTCCTAATTGACCGAACGTAAGTGAGGTCTAGATTCAAGACGACGATTTTGCATTTCTCTTTATGTTTGTTTGTATGTATGTTTGTTTGTTCCGCATTTACGACAAAACGCGGCAATAGATTCTGATGAAATTTGACAGGAATGTTCCTCTTGAAATTGCGCGTCGATGTATATGTAAGTTTTCACAAAATATTGCATTTAAAGGATAATATGAAAGGAAAAGGAATTACCTCCATGCTAAAATATTACTATACATTTATACTTCTGAACATAGGAAAATTCACACTATGGAATTATTCATGATGAATCAGCTGTCGAGTTTATTATTAATTGCATTCAATGATCCATGCAATTAATGAAACTTGAAACTCAACATAACTAAGTATTCCCTTCATGAATAATGCCCCATCCATGGGTGACTTCGTGAGGTCTACTGTTCACAGAACTATGGGCCTGTTCAATATCAAATGTAGCATTGCTATGATCCCAGCTGGGATTGTTCCAGATCTACTTGAACGAACCCTTAGTTCAATAATAATTTCTGTAATAATAATAATTTCTCAGTTCAATATAATTTCTGTTTACGTGATAGGTAAGATTAGATATTACGGTGACCAGCTATAGGAATTTTCAAAGGCAAAAAATGAATCAGCTGTCGAGTTTATTATTAATTGCATTCAATGATCCATGCAATTTATGAAACTTGAAACTCAACATAACTAAGTATTCCCTTCATGAATAATGCCCCATCCATGGGTGACTTCGTGAGGTCTACTGTTCACAGAACTACTAGTTAGCCTGTTCAATATCAAATGTAAGCATTGCTATGATCCCAGCTGGGATTGTTCCAGATCTGACTTGAACGAACCCTTAGTTCAATAATAATAATTTCTTTAATAAAAATAATAATTTCTTAGAATGTAATTTCTGTTTACGGATAGGAAAAGATATTAAGGTACCGTATAGATATTACGGTAACCAGCTAAAGTTACGATTTTCAAAAGCAAAATTAATTCTATAAGTACGGCCAAACAAGAAGAGTTGGCAAAGAGGAAAATATGGTCAATATTGGTTTAAAAATTATTGATCTGGTCTCAATTGCAGGAAACATTCTGATCTACACTTTGAGACCAAATCAATAATTTTTGAACCAATATTGACCGAGCTAGAGTCATATTTCCCATCTTGAGTTTTCTTCTTGGCCAGACTTTACCATTCTGTTTCGACAACTGTTGATCACCGATAAGATTGGTTTGTGGATAATTTCACACATCAGATGTTTGACTGTATATTCTATCATGATCATTTAAATTTGACCACAGAATGGCGGATGCTGCTTATACCTCTTCTTTACAGAGCCTTAAGGTAGGTCTCAAGTACAATGAATAACCAACCTCACGTGGATATTGCTTGCCAGCTGCCCGTCTCCTTGGTGGTGGATTCGGCACATTGAAAATAGTGGGAATCGCATTGGGCTTAAGTTTCCTCCAACCATCCATTCTATTATTCTCGTATTCGGAGTATTCAAAATGAACCTGAAAGTTGATGAGAGCCATGAAGTTATTATTCAAATTCAACAGACATCATTCCATTATTACCATCTGTGATTGACCTAACTTATGAGGAGAATACAAGATTAGAATTATAGGTCAATTGTTATCACCGTATGGCTTTTATTTGTCGGGACACCAGAAGGTAGTTCCACCTCGCCGATGTAACCGAGCGTTAGCGAGTTCCTTATTTTGACTCGACGCCAAAGTCGTTTTAACGCCGAATGCGTTTTTCTTTTATTTTATTTTTGTTCAATCACAAATAAATATTAGAATTATTGTTTCAATTATTACAATTTTTGTTACGTCTGTCATGTAAACATGCAACGAAGGTATATGATTAGTTCAAATTAGACACATTAGAGAGCGCATCAGTCCAATCTTCAACCATTTCCTGTAGTCCTATTATATTTTCTATCGCATATAGTAGATTAAATGAAAAAAGATAAAAATATTTTAAAACCATCTCTATTCAAATTACTGAAATCGAAATACCGGTTTCCGTGTAATACATCATTATCAATCTCTGGTAAACTGATTGCGTTACCCATGCTTGATGAATGCTAATGCAGATCCATCCGGTATCTCGATTTTTATTACAATCTATACGTCAAAATATAAAAATATTGGAAAATTCGAGCGTTGAAGCGAAGTTCTACAATATTTGACTCGACGCCGAAGTCGTTGTCCGTCTGTTTGTCTGTCGATAACTTTCGAACGCCTCAATTTAATACAACTTCAAATTACAGAACACATGTATGTCTATCAAACATTTATACAGGTCAAGTTCGTTGGACATAAAAATCGACCTTAGCAAAAAAGGAAAAGTTATAGCAACAATATTATCTATACATACTCCTATATTACGTATATCAACGTTACAATAATCACGTGAATCCTGGAAATTCAGTAGAGTCGTCTTGAATAAATATTTTTTGAGTGGATCTGATTTCAATAAAACAACTGATTGAATATTAGCGGCAAATTTGAAAGTTCTATCATGAGGAATAAAGTAATGTTAAAAATTAATATAAAATATTAGTATGATTTGTGGTTCCTATTTCGACTATTCGCGGCATCAATGAACTTGATCAAGTGGACTTGACTACAAAATTTCATCATCATGTTATTCAAGCCATAAGTTGACTTTGGCATTTGCACGCGAGTTCTTCAGCCCATGGGGCTTAGTATCTTGTATTTTAATTCAATAAAATATGTTATCTATGTTGGATTTAGTGAAGATTCCAAGATTTTATCAATGTTGGATTTATAATCCATTCACGATGGCTTGAGACGAGATTAACAAAAGCTCTGCATGTGTGTGTGTGTGTGTGTGACTGGAGTGGCTTCGTTTTAGCCACGACATGAACAAGTCACAGCAATGCCGAAATTCCTAATTTTGCTGTCGGGACTGTAACCAAAGCATTGACACAAAAACTTTTATTAAAATTGTTTGTTCATTTTAGGCTCATGCAGTTGAGAGACAATCTAAACAAAAATTTCCAAATGTGTATCTGTAAAAAAGATTACTTAAAGATACTTATTCTGAATTGCCTTCAACAAAATTCGGGATTTCGGCATTGCTGTGACTTGTTCATGTCGTGGCTAAAACGAAGGCACTCCAGTCGCACAAACACACACACACACACACACATGCAGAGCTTTTGTTTATCTCGTCTCAAGCCATCGTGAATGGACTATAGTGCAAATTTTAAGATTTATCGTATCTTTTGCAAGATTTCATTTTTAATGACTTAAATCACTGAAGCTTATTTCTAGAATGTGCTATTTACAAAAATGTATTGTTAAAAAAAGGAGAGATAAAATAACTCATTTTTCAAAAATCGAACAGTTTCTACTCAAGTGCAATCTTTTTGAAAAACATAACAGCTTATTTGTATTTATACTTTTATGCTTTGTCAAATATTGAATAAAAATATAAAAAAATTGTCAAACCAGAGATATATTGAAAATCGAGATACCGGTTTTTGTTGGGTCACCAGAGATTGATAACGGTGTGATAACCAAAACCGGTAACTTATTTCGATACAGTTTATAATAAATCTGTTTTTGACAATTTCTAGTCTTCTAAGCTCTTTAAGCTTAGTTATGGAAAACTACCACAATATCACTACACAAAAGGTTGTCTGTGACTGATTTAAGTTATTTGATGAAATAAAATATGGTCTTCATATTTAACATTATGCTAATGATAGTTTGCAATGGAGCACAAAATGAAGTTGCATTTTATAAGAAATAAATAAAGCCAGGCTATAACATAATTTTAAAACATAACGGATAAAGTTCGAGCATGCATTGAAGAGACGCCGTTACAATGTAAAGTGATTGTATCGGGGTCTCTTCTCAGCTTGCGCGACTATACTCAACTTTTTGCTCAAACTCATACTCACTTCACATAGCCTTGAATTTTCTTTTGGTTTCCAGTCAGTTCTCTGCATATTCTGAAGCCAAATTTCTTGTCTGGCAATGTCACTGGGAAATCTACAAAAACGATAGCCCTTAGTGGAGTTGTTCTTGCAATTTGGTGCCGAACAACCAACCATTTTGAATAGCACCTCCGGGTACCTCAATCCACCTTGGTGTAACTGGTACCTACAAAACCGTGAATCAGATGATTACACATTAACTTACTAACTTAGCTATATTCGCATGAACAAAATTACAATAAAATTAATTTAATAAAAAAAGCCTTCCACCAATTCAACTGGTTTTATTATTCGCAATTATGCGTAAGTTACATTTTAATCTAATTCGTCACTAAAACTTCAGCGTTGAATCAAATGCATCTTTGCATCTACTTGATCAAGTCGATTCAACAGGGTGTAGCGAAACTTTGAGGGAAAATGAGCATAATTTATAAGCCTAAATAGGCTATAAGTTAACGCAATCGTGGGCGCGTGGGCCCATCCAATGATCAGGGCTTCTGATTCAGGAGGAAGGTTGTTTTTCATCATAAACCAGAATGCGACAATCATGGCTTATGATGTAAGTTATAAATGGGTTATGAATTTCCAGATTAACTCTGACGATTGTCTTGAATATTAACTTAGTAAGAATAGTAACCCAACTTATTATTTGTTTTAGCCATAAACTTGTTAAGTTGACCTAAAATCAAACTGGTCTATACTTATTGAATTAAAAACATTAAAAACTAGTAAGGAATAAGTAAATGTCTTAAATTTAAAACGTTTATCGTATAAATATCATCAAATTAGTCTGAAGTTAATTCGAGAAAGGTTAGAGGTTTTAGGTTAAGTTGAGGTATTGATGTATTTTATAATACGAGAATGTTATTACTTATCCAGTTATACTTACTTTGTTATCTATTTGGAATGCACATTTTTAATATTGACAAACATCAATGAATTAAAAAATCTTCTTTAAAAGTAAAAGGATAGAAATGTTCAATATTATCAGTTTTCTACAATTATTTCACCAAACACAACAGACCAAGAATCAAAATCAACAATGTCAAATCAGACTATTGTATAGGTTTTCCAATACACGACAAGTCACAAGAGACACGACTCGAAAGCTTGACCACCACAAGAACCAATCTTGGCTCTTCTTGCTTCAGCTCATGGACGAGGCAAGAACTGTGATTGGCTCTTGCTGCCAACCGTCAAATCCAGGTCGTGTCATGGAAACGTTCTTAGCTTGTAAAAAGATGGGATGATGCGATACTAGCGCTCAAGTGAGAAGAAATAACATTTTTAAGGAAAAACAGACAGCAATAGAAAATAATTCTGCTTTTGAACTGAGAATTTCATTTTTTGGGATTGAAAATTCCAAGAAATGAGGACAGTTTTCAAGATAGAAATAAAATATTACCCTCGTCAAAGTTTCTATCGAAATTAAGTTACCGTACCTACATTTTTTATCACAGAGATGGTAAGAAAATTTAATTTTGTTCTATAATTCAATTTAGGTCTATGCATAGAGCCTAAACTAGCAGTTCAAAAGCAATACCTTGCAAGGTAAATACATACCTAGGTAAATAAGTTTTTTTAATTTATATTTATTTGCAGATTAACATTCTGTCCAGTATATTATATAGATGTACAAGTTTATTTTAGTCTGTTGCTGTACTACCTATCCAATGTAACTTATCTTAAACTTTCTTCCATGAATCAAGAAAGCTCTTCACGGTGCTAAAATAATAATTATTATAAGCTTAGATGCGTTTATTCTTACGAATCATTATTATTTTGTGTCAATTTTATTATTTATTACGGTATTTGAAAATCATTGTGTTGTGTTTCCTATATCTTCTCTATACTAGTAAATTTATACAGATTTTTTAAAGTGAAAGTTTATTCCAGAAAAATCTTACATTCTGATCAGAAGTGATAATTGTTTCGACCTTGTGCTGTCCATCTTCAATTACCTATACTGTGACCAGACACAGTATAATTTTCTGCATTTGAATATAACCAAACACTAGGTCGAAAAAATCGCCACACTGTATACAACTGTAACTTATATAGGTTATGTTAGCACAGTACCTTTTTCAAAGCAGACTTGCACTCAATACAAAATTCCTTAGCTCAATTTTTATAATAATTATTATTTTATCACATACAGTACATCTTGAAAATAAAATATTTTTCAGCGATGAGAGATCTACTTATCAAAACCTACTGAAGAGCGATTCAATAAACTTGAAGGCATGAAAATAAGAACAGAAAAAGAAAAAATAAGGTCTGGACTCGGGAGTTATAGGAAATAAAGTTTTAGAACGTGATGAGCTCCTGCTTGATAATTCAAAAATCAAATTTTGACGTTTATTAATAAACTGAATATAATAACTTAGTTATGGCTTGTAGTATTGTTAGATATAGGTACCTATTAAGTATTAATAGGTACAATTTTTCTCCATCTTTTCTACCACAGCTAGTGCCTAGGTATTTGAAAGATTGGCTGCAATGTAAACATTGAATTAATGATCAGCATTCGACCATAATAATAGAGACTGTATAATAATTAACATAACTGATTAGGCTATACAGTCTCAATAGACCATACTAATGGATGAATGACTTTGTTGAGCAGTTGACAAGGTGATATTGTGGTAGTTATCCATATCAAATGAAAAGACAAGATATATTGTCAAACCACAGATGTATTAGAGAATCGGTTACTACACCATCATCGTATCGATCTCTGGTAAACTCAGATTAGTTTACCAGAGATTGATATAATGATAAACGGTAGCAACTGAAACCAGCATCTCGATTTTCTAATAAATTTGTGATTTCACAATATCTTGTTTTTTATTCGATTGGAATGAATGAGTAGCTAAATACATATTTAGAAAAATCATTGCTATGATAAGATAAACTATAGGATAAGGAGAACATATCCAGTAATAGAATTTGTTTATTCAACAATAGCGCACACTTGACTGTAAGCTATTATGGAAGCAAGCATATTTTAGAAGCAAGCTCATAAACATTATTATTTTCTTTTCTTATTTCATTCGATTGTTTATAATTTACAACAAATGAGCTAATTGTATTTTATTTTTATTTATTCAACGTTGTGAATAATTTTTGTTTTGAAATGGCACCTGCTGAAAAACCCACGGGTTTAGCAGGACCGAACATTGTAATGATTTAGCCTATTTCAAATAAAATTGATTGATTGAGGTGTGAGCAAATATCAGTAACGAAAAAAACAGTCAAGTTAATGGTAAATATATTTTTGTTAAATAAATATATATTTTGGGTAAATATATTTGATTCGTTTAATAATGCTTTTTCTCTGGATAACGGAATATTGTTGAATCAATATCAGGTCTGTTGCCTTGGACACATACTGATGACTGAATCACTTTCTTCTCTCTCCGTTCTTACCTTCCTCCCCTGAAATTCATACAAAAATACAAATGTTGAAAAAGTGCTCCAATCAATGAGAGTTGTTTTCAGTGAATGATTAATTGCTTTCTAGCCTCGATTAGGGGATGATTTATCAACACACCCTGTCCTGACAGCTTACAAACTAGCAGAAAGGTAATAAATTATTTATTTATTGAAATATTTTGTACTAGAATTTTGCATCTATCATTTGCAATTATTATTATTATTATTTGTATGGCTCATTTTGTGGGGAGTTCCGAAGAAGTTCCACAGCCGACATAACCACAATTACCCATGTTGGGAAATTATTGTGGTAGTTAATATTGAACAAAGTTATTGGAATTTTGGTGAATTTCTTCAAATTTCATAGAACCAAACACAAAAATAACACTCGAAGCACTAATCCACGATCGGAAATTATTGAATTTTGAAAGAATTTAGAGCACCAAATTTTCACATCAAAATTTTGCAATGGCAACCAGAAAATCAAACATTAATAATTTGCAATTATTGTTGTAGTTAGACTGAAGTATGATTCAAATAATAAAGTAGTACCTAATTGAATTTGTTTACTCAATACTATTGTTACAGAAGTGTTACAGAGGCTGTATTGTAATGTAAACTTTCATCATCTTCCATTTACGATGTAAACATAATCATTCAGTCACTCATCATCACCTTTGCTTAAAATACTTGCTATCAAGTCGCAGTTGTAACAATAAATAAATATAAACCTACAGGTACTGTATCTATATTCTCTGTTTTTTTAATTTTAAATAATTATCAAAGTACCCTTTTTGAAATTATTTTTTCAATGCATTACATGTTTCACCTAATTATAAAGTCATTTTCAAATGCAGTGTTAATAGTAGCCCTGAGGCTAAGATCTTTAGAACATACACATGATCTACAGTAATACATTGTATAGTGGTATGTGTTCAGCCGCCATCTTGAAATTCTTAAATATAATCTCAACAAAATAGAATGACGTCATGTATTACTGTGGATGGTGTGTATGTTCTATAAATTTATCAACTACCCTCCACCCTCCAGGCTCTACCCACGTGTGGCCTCAGCCTGAGATTAAGGAAACATCTATATAAGTGTCTGGTGCCACTTAGAGTACAGTATAAGTTCTAACTCACACATATCATGAATAATAAATAAATATTTATAGTTGAAGCCAAAAGGTTAGGTGGTTTCGTCTGCTTATTTGCGTTTCAGCAGTAGCTGATGTTGTCAATTAAAATTGTCATTTAGCTATGCCTAGAACCTAAATGATGTTTTTTGGAATCAAAACAGACAATAGATGCTTTACATCAGCTGTTAGCGTAAGTTACATCACATACAAGAAACAGACAAATAAACCGCCCAACTTTTTGGCGTTAGCTAAAGCCTATATATATATTCTCAAGATATATAATTTATGAATGTTTAGGGTACGGTACCCTACATTATTAAACTACCTAATGTTTTTCTTATCAAAATGATCTTATAAACAGGCAGTGAAATAAACCAAGCACCATACACTTCTCATTGGTAAAAGAGGTATGTACTAGTGACTATAATAAGATATATAGTCACTGAAGTATAGGCCTGTTTCGTTGAATTTATAGGTATTTATTAGGTGTTCTGTAATACAAGGAAAAGTCTATCAAGATTGTAGGTTTTAGTAAATTTATTGGTACCGGTACCTACTACTACCAACATTTAAAAACCCCGTACTAAGTTATGTCTAATATCAAAGCATGATATAGCTCACTTTTGACACAATAATAAGTTTTATATAAATGGTGTGTATCCAACTTATTTCTCCTGTATTATACAACATTACAGGCATTTTAAAATTTTTAAAAACAGGATCAAGATATTTCACAAGATCTGATAGGCTGAGGCCACACTGCCAGTGGGTAGAGCCTGGAGGGTGGAGGATAGTTGGTAAATCTATAGAACATACACACCATCCACAGTAATACATTGTATGAATGGTATGACGTCATTCTGTTTTTTGAGGTTATGTTGTCCATATTTAAGAATTTCAAGATGGCGGCTGAACACATACCATTCATACAATGTATTACTGTGGATGGTGTATATGTTCTATAGATTTACCAACTACCCTCTACCCACTGGCAGTGCGGCCTCAGCCATAAGGAGATAAAGCACTGAGTAAAAAACTCACAAAACAGTATTTTGTTCATTATTGTTAAATTTTTTTACTCTACGGTATTAATTTTTGTTAGCAAATTTATTAAAAAATGTGAATATGAAGAAATTCTAGTGTCCATACAAAATTTAATAATAACATTATTGAATCATTCTATTAGCTTACACTCGTGTGAGCTTGTGCACTATAGGATAAGAACAGAAGAGCCTCTTGCAAGATGGCGGAGGGAAGTGAGAGTGTAACTACGCATGCGCAGAACTGATATTTTCAGGGTGAAATCACTTCAGCCAACTTACCGTTTTTACACTAATCATAATCATATTGATTTCACGAATGAATTTTTTCATTTATTTGTTCAATTATTGACATATGATAGCACAAATCATAACATAATTATGAACTAGGACAGAAAAAAATCGTCTGTGCCTGTACTATTTCTTTCTAAATTTGGTTATATTGGAACAATTTTCATTTCAACTACTGGCAGCAGTGAATGGCAGCCATCTTGCCAAAGGCTCTTCTGTTATTGGATGAACTATACCTATCCCAGTACACTACATTGCAGAGTAATTCTATTTAGGAAAGTTAATATCTGATGGAATTTTCATCATACATGAAGTAATTTGAGTAATTTGTGTGATAATAAAGTTAGATTTAGATAATTAGATTTAGATTATTAGATTTAGATTAGAGACTATTAGATAATTAGATTAAAGTTAGATAATAAATTTAGACATAGGCCTATAATATAATTTATATATTTTTGTTTTCACCCATCACTACAGTTCGATTTTTATTACCTCCATTGTTATTTGAAGTTGACTTTTTCACTAATTTAATACAGATAGTTACCTCCAATTTTTCGGTCAACTCATCCAAATTACAGTATCGGTGCCGTACTGAAATTGAAAGAAACCAAGTCAAAAAACAAATAATTTCTATACAAAGACCAGCTCTGATTGCTGACAGCTTTTATTGCAATCGATTATTTTATGGATAAACCTTTTTTATTTTCATACCTTATTAGTAAATTCTCTACTAGTCTGGCAAAACATCTCGATTTCAAAGTTGACATAAATACAAATAAACACAATAAACAATTAAAATAATATACAATGAATAGAGAAATCTATATCGTATATAGTCTTTCCAGGCAAAGAAGACATTCTGGCAAGATGGGGAAATGACTCCAGCTCGGTTAATATTGATTCAAAAATTGTAAATTCTATTTAAAATTGTAGGAATCATTTAATTCTCAATTTGAGACCAAATTGATAATTTTTTGAACTAATATTGACCAAGCTGAAGCTATTTTACTATTTTGCCAAAATGTCTTCTTTGCTTGGACAGACTATACCGTTGTTTTCATTTGCAAAGAGTTCATATATAACAAGGAAAAACATACCTTACAAAAATATCTAATCATAAAACAGTCTGATTTACAAACACATCATGATGAGTATGATTAATAATAATTCATTAAATAATATAATATAATTAAATATATAATTTAATATAAATAATATATAATATAAATAATATAATATTATTATATTTCCTTTTTGCCTAGAGTTATTAGAGTTATCAATATCAATACAATGTAACTACATGTTTATAAATATCATAAGAAATCGGAACATGTTTTGTTAAAATAAAAAATCCTAAAAAGGGTACTGTGTTTTTTTTATTCATCAACATGATTAATCATTTATGTTTATGTATCATAAATTGTATATCATGATACATGTAAGTTATGATTTTGTAGAGGTACATATCAATTAACATGACTAATTATTTATGTTTAGCATCCCAATTTTTAAAGCGAACTATGACTTCTAATGTCTCCTAGATGGGCCACCACACCTGGGTGCGATTCTCAAGCTGTGGGAAAATAACAAAATAAATAAACATTTATAACATAATAACACTTTTTATGGGTGGAAACTACCGTACCGTAGTAAAAACCTCAATAATTTCTTTGAGTGTGAAAGCTTTGGCTGAAGAAGAAATTTGTACTTGTAAAATATTTGTACTTGTTGTCCAAATGTTGGACTATACTTGAATGAAAATTGTGTTTTGAAATACCAAGGGTTTTTCCAATAGATTAATAATAATAAATAATTTGAAAGATTTTTGGAAAGAACCAACGCATTTTGATTTTTCAAAGACTTTTCCTACCTTTTGTTCCCACCTTATAAGGTGTGTAGTTCAAGCCTCTGGCAAGATGAGAAATTGACTCCAGCTCGGTCAATATTGGTTCAAAAATTGTTGATTTGGACTCAAATTGTAGATCAGATTGTTTCCTACATTTGTGACCAAATCAATAATTATTGAACCAATATTGACTGAGCTGGAGTCAATCTCTCATCTTGCCGGAGGCTCATTTTCTTTGCTTGGCCTGACAATATAACAGCAAATCATGTCCCACCTAATTTACAGAGCTTGCCTGATGTGAGACAGAGGGAAAACATTTCCAATTAACCTCGTGTCTTACCCCAACAAACAGCAACAACCCCCCCACTCCCCCCTCTACCACCAAACCGAGAGCCTGCGCGATAATTTCTGAATGCCGTGACTTAACTGCAATGCCAACTTTTTTGTGCTTTTTTTGTCAAAGAAAATCCTGACAGAAATAAGTCGATGTTGTGTTGTTTTCTAATCGACGTTGATTTTCGCCACCACGCAATTTTTGACTTCTATCAATACTGAAACTGTTCCTATATTCATTGTACGAGTTCCTTTTAACTGTTCCTTTTTTCATTGTACGAGTAGCCTATACTCTTTCTTCTTTCAATTTCCCATTGTTTTCTTGTCTTTTCCTAATTCCTACTGAATATTACCTTGATATATTTTCTTTGCTATATCGATAGATCTTTGCTATATTCCTGGACAATATAGCAGGAATATATTATTATAATACCAGTATAGTCATGCCACAAAAGATCGAATAGTGGTCGCGGTGGCTAAGGGATACAAAGCCCAACACGAATAAAAAAATAGTCTGTCCAAGCAAAGAAGACCCTCTGACAAGAGGGAAAATGACTCCAGCTTGGTGAATATTGGTTCGAGAATTTTAAATCTGGCCTTAATAGTAGATCAGATTGTTTCCTACAATTTGAGATCAAATTGTTTCCAACAATATGAGATCAAATTAATAATTTTTGAATCAATATTGACCGAGCTTGAGTAATTTTCCCATCTTGCCAGAGGGTCTTCTTTGCTTGGACAGACTCTACCAGGAATATGATAGTCTGGTAAAGCAGAGAAGACATTCTGGCAAGATGGGAAAATGACTTCAGCTAGGTCAATATTGGTTCAAAAATTATAAATTTGGTCTCAAAATTGTAGAGCAGAATGTTTCCTACAATTTGAGACCAAATTAACATTCTGATCTGCAAGTTGAGAACAAATTGATAATTTTTGAACCACTATTGACCGAGCTGGAGTCATTTTCTCATCTTGCCAGAATGTCTTCTTTGCTTGGACAGGCTATACCGTACCTCTCTATTCATCTCATCGCATACCAGTGGGCGAGTTGAGTGGAAGAGGGGACTCTTGTGCCTCAACTTCGCCCGCATCACTCATTGTAATGTGTACCAAGTGGAAAAGTAAAAACTATCTATCAGGCTGAGGCCGCACTGCCGGTGGGTAGAGCCTGGAGGGTGGAGGGTAGATGGCAAATCTATAGAACATACACACCATCCACAGTAATACATTGTATGAATGGTATGACGTCATTCGGTTTTTTGAGGTTATGTTGTCCATATTTAAGAATTTCAAGATGGCGGCTGAACACATACCATTCATACGATGTATTACTGTGGATGGTGTGTATGTTCTATAGATTTACCAACTACCCTCCACCCTCCATGCTCTACCCACCGGCAGTGCGGCCTCAGCCTTATAGATAAAAACTATATCTACCAAATCTATCAAAATGAAAACTGCCAATCTATCTATCATACCACTATATAACCTACCCATAACATATCACATGATTGATAAATAAAATGAAAATATCAAATACACTTTTCAAGAAAACTTTAGAAGTATTATTTCAATCACATTGAAAATGGGCTTAGTACCGAAACATGTCTGTAAAATAATACTTCTCAAGTTTTTTAAAAAGGGTATTTGATTTTTTCATTTTATCTATCAATTAGGCTATTTCAAATAGCTCTAAGTTTAAAGTATAATTTTCACATCACATGAGTTTATACAGATTACATATTAAATGAAGCAACACTAAACTTGAGGGAATAAGAGTATGGCGGCAGAAGGGCGATCCAACATGATGGCCGTCTCTTCGAATTATTATCATTATTTCGGTCTCGTGCACGCAAACTTTTATTATTTATCGCCGGTTTACGGCATTTTACTACTGGGCAAAAGTTTCCGATTGTATTTATGACGTCACGCTATAGTCTGTTGAAGCTAAGAAGACATTCTGGCAAGATGGGAAAATCATTCAAGCTCGGTCAGTTTTGGTTCAAAAATTATAAATTTGGACTCAACTAGTAGAGCAGAATGTTTTCTACAATTTGAAACCAAATTTATAATTTTTGAACCAATATTGTCCGAGGTGGAGTCATTTTCCCATCTTGCTAAAATGTCTTCTTTGCTTGGACAGACTATACCTTATGCACTAGCCTATATATATAGGTAGTTCGTGCAGGCTGTGAAGAGACGCTTTTACAATGGTGCGAAATATAGGTATATACTAACTTACCAACCTTTATTGTTTAATGGCATGACGTTTGTTTTAATGTCTTCCTAAAACTTCCCAACTTTATAGAAGTTGATGTTGGTATAGTCTGTCCAAGCAAAGAAGACATTCTGGCAAGATGGAGAAATGACTCCAGCTCGGTCAATATTGATTTAAAAATTATACATTTGGTTTCAAATTATAGATTAGAATGTTTTCTACAATTTGAGATCAAATACATAGTTTTTGAATCAATATTGACCGAGCAGGAGTCATTTTCCCATCTTGCCAGAATGTCTTCTTTGCTTGGACAGACTATATCTAACATTTGTACAGGGTACCTCTACGACCTACCTGTTAGAATATATAGGTTCCTGCTACTTGCTAGTAATGTATTTGTGGGTTATTAGTTATTATTACGTTATTACTGGATAAAATATGTCGTTTCCGGCTTGCGGGCTTACTTAGAAGAAGAATAGCACCTTAAATTGAACTTGGAATGCTTAAAAGACTGAATAGACTTATAAGACTGAATAGACTTATAAGACTGAATAGACTTATAAGACTGAATAGCCTTATAAGACTGAATAGACTTATAATACTGAATAGACTTATAAGACTGAATAGACTTATAAGACTGAATAGACTTATAAGACTGAATAGACTTATAAGACTGAATAGACTTATAATACTGAATAGACTTATAATACTGAATAGACTTATAAGACTGAATAGACTTATAAGACTGAATAGACTTATAAGACTGAACTAGGTCACCTCCAATAACAAAAAATATTGTTAGGTAGGAGGATCACTGACAAATAAAAATATGGTTCTCGAAGTTAACATTCAAGTCTTTGAAACAACAGTTATAATTCATTTTAAACTGAATTATAATTTGAAGAAAAATATTGTGATGTAAGAACTGACAAATGAAAATAAAAATTTTGTTCTTTAAGTTAACATTCAAGTCTTTGAATCGGCAGTAATTATGATTCAATTTCTTCTTTTGTCTTCATCCTACTTGAACTGTTGATGATAGTAAGCTTAAAAACTTAGTAGATACTAGTGACTTTCACTTTTACAACAGTACTCACGATTTTTATGCTTGTTGGACGCGTTTCGTGGCACTGAGCCACATCTTCAGCATACAAGGAGTAACTAAATACTACGAGTATTTATTAGTATAATAGTACTAGTATATTTATTAGTAATACGAGTATTACTACGAGTATTTAGTTACTCCTTGTATGCTGAAGATGTGGCTCAGTGCCACGAAACGCGTCCAACAAGCATAAAAATCGTGAGTACTGTTGTAAAAGTGAAAGTCACTAGTATCTACTAAGTTTTTAAGCTTACTAATTATGATTCATTTCAAATTGCATAATAATTCGAAGTTATTTCCAACAATTCTATCACAAGTGACGAACTGAAGCACTGATATACTGAAATAATTATATGATTTTTTCCATAAACTTATTTTAATTTTATAGGATTATTCTGTTTTGGGCTGTTGGACTGATGCTGTGATACTTTTCCAAAATTAATTCATGTGTAAAAATACATATTGATTATATTTCTAAAATTTGCAGAATACATGGCATCATATTGCACTTCGTTTCACACCATATTATATAGACGACATGATACCCATAAATATATATATATTTTACAAAAATAATCAAAGTATTCGCATCCTAAAAGTTGATTCCATGACGTTAATATAAAGGGTTTAAGGTGAACGACTTTTGAAATATTAGATTGATAATATTGGCCCAACGAGAAATAGAAATGAGTGAATAAATTGGAATAATACCTTAAGAAATATAACATTTATTATTATAAAAACTGTCTTCTAGAACTATTCATTCATTATTTTTAGAATAAATAATATACTTTTCGGTGTGGTGAGGTAGGGCACATTACCCCGCAATACAATTTTTTTTCATATTAAGGCAAAAAATGTCGTAGTAACGGATATTCTCAGAGAGTACTATGAACAATACTTATGATCTATGACTTACATTTATTTAATTTATTCAAAACACTGCAATCGGGAGGAAAAACTAGACATAGCCTGTACTAACCCTCTTCCAAATAAATACATTAGAAATGTTTATACAGTCAATCTTATCCTAAATAACAAGTTTTATTATCGTTTTGAGCAAAATTGGCATTAAAATCATGATGGCTTTGCCTGTTTTTGTGATCCCCCTCATTATTGCGATTGTGTTTTATGAATAAATTATATGATACGATATCATACTGGATGTTAAATGGATGTGTCTTTATTATTCTTATACGGATTACTAAATGACTAATGACTAATGACTAATGACTATGACTAATACTATGACTATGGCCTATGACTAATGACTTATGACAAAATATGAAAAACGCAATTACCGTACCTTTGTGCTGGCAGCATGAGCAGCGGGGGCGGGGGCGGAGGCGGCCCAATGCCGCCTTCCGGCGTCGGTGGTCTAATGAAGAGCGTCTCGCTGTTTCTGTCGTCGGGACGGCGCGCGTCGCTGAGGGCGGCGGCGGCTCAGCAGGGGGCGGCAAGAAAGGGGGGCGGCGGCGGCCAGCAGGAGGGGGTCGCTCGCGCAGGGGGCGGCGCCGCCTCGTCCGGCAGCAACCGTCGTCGGCAGCAGAGACCGATTCTAGCCAACAGAATGGGTGACGCCGGCGTCGCGACCACTGACGAACAGAGGCAGCAGCAGGGGCAGCAGGGGGGCGGCAGAGGGGCGGCACAAACGCAGCCCACCACCAAGGCGGTGGACGCTCTGAGGCGGCAGACGCATTTCTCCAGGTGATTAGATCTACAATATAGAGACTGTGTAGGTATAGTCTCTCCAAGCAAAGAAGACCCTCTGGCAAGATGAGAAAATTACTCCAGCTAAGTCAATATATTTGTTCAAAAATTTGGTCTTAATAGTAGATCAAATTGTTTCCTACAATTTGAAATTGAATTGATAATTTTTGAACCAATATTGACCGAGCTTAAGTCATTTTCCCATCTTGCCAGAGGGTCTTCTTTGCTTGGACAGACTATTATCAAGTTGTATACACTAGGACATTGTTAGTTGAAGAACTACTTGACAACATAATATTTGTTTACTTAATATTTGTTAACTCAATATTTATTAACTTAATATTTGTTAACTTAATATTTGTAAACTCAATATTTGTTAACTTAATATTTGTTTACAATTTTTTCACCGCCAGCCACCTAATACTTTTTCCTGACAATTCAAATTATGGTGTGGATTGCAAACTTGAACTAATTCACTTTTTTCTCCAACTCCTTTCAATAGAAATATAAAAATAAATCACTATTCTAGGAGTTAAAATAGCTTCTTCACTTTTTTTGTTTTTGCTTTGAAAGCTTGAGAATGTTAGAACTAGAACTGGCAGAGGCAATTCTGGGTGAGAAGTAAATATCTAGAGAAAACATGTTATTTACACATTGAATTGAATTTGAATTCAATTGAATATCATTCAAGTGTTGAAAAATTAAGTGTTAAAAAAGTATGTTGAATTTGAATGAGTTTAACATTCAATGGCCTATGTGTGAATCCAGCAATCACTATACCTACCAATACCATTCTTGCTATAAAACTATTTTATAATTAATCGTCACGAAAATTGAAAAATAACAGTCATTCTCACTTTCATTCAAGCTATATTTTATGCAGTATTTTAAATATTTTTACAAATTATTACAATTACCAAAAATAACAAAAAACATGCTTTGGAAGAGAGAAAAAAGTTTTGATCCAAACCACTCTTTCCTTTGAAATTTTAATAAATTGTTCTTCTCATTGTATAGTCTGTCCAAGCAAAGAAGACCCTCTGGCAAGATGAGAAAATGGCCCCAGCTCGGTCAATATTGGTTCAAAGATTTTTGATTTAGTCTCAATAGTAGGAAACATTCTGATCTACAATTTGAGACCAAATCTAAATTTTTTGAAACAATATTGACCGATCCGGAGTCATATTCCCATCTTGCCAGAAGGTCTTCTTTGCTTGGACAGACTATAGAAATGTTGAGTTCCAATGAACTCAAAATTCTAATTTATTTGAAAATATTGAAGTACCTACCGGTATAGTTTGTCCAAGCAAAGAAGACCCTTTGGCAAGAGGAGAAAATGACTCAAGCTCGGTCAATTTTGGTTCAAAAATTGTGAATTTGAACTCAAATTATAGGAAACAATTCGATCTACTACTAAGACCGCATTTATAATTCTTGAACAAATATTGACCAAGCTGGAGTCATATTCCCATCTTGCCAGAGGGTCTTCTATGCTTGGACAGACTATACCACAATCAGCGTAAATGAAAATAAATAATTTTTTATTTAGTATTCAGTAAAGTAAATTAAATTTTCAGTAAGTAAATTTTTTATTTAGAAATCGTAAAAGTAAATTATACTTGTAAGAAAATATTATACAATGTAATTAGGATATTATTTAATTACTTAAATTCAATAATTCTCAATTTCAACATTTAAATTATAGTCTGCAAAATTGTCTTGTTATAACCCACTAACAGGGCCTATCCTTATTATGAGCCCACTGAGAGTAGTTTCAATTCAAGTGTTACATTTTACTGTTTAATTGCATTCAAGTGTTACATTTTACTGTTTAATTGCATTCAAGTGTTACATTTTACTGTTTAATTGCATTCAAGTGTTACATTTTACTGTTTAATTGCATTCAAGTGTTACATTTTACTGTTTCAATTGCATTCAAGTGTTACATTTTACTGTTTAATTGCATTCAAGTGTTACATTTTACTGTTTAATTGCATTCAAGTGTTACATTTTACTGTTTAATTGCATTCAAGTGTTACATTTTACTGTTTAATTGCATTCAAGTGTTACATTTTACTGTTTAATTGCATTCAAGTGTTACATTTTACTGTTTAATTGCATTCAAGTGTTACATTTTACTGTTTAATTGCATTCAAGTGTTACATTTTACTGTTTAATTGCATTCAAGTGTTACATTTTACTGTTTAATTGCATTCAAGTTTACATTTACTGTTCAATTGCCGTATAAATAGAATAAACCTTTTGTTTCATTATGCGAAGAAAACCGGCTGGGTTCGGCATATTTACAAAACAAAAGCCTGTAAATACCCCATAAGAAACTTTAGCGGAGAAAACGTAATAAAAGCTAGCCTCGTCGTAAAGTCTGTACGAGAAAAGAAGACCCTCTGGCAAGATGTGAAAATGACTCTAGCTCGGTCAATATTGGTTAAAAAAATATCGATTTTGTCTCAAATTGTAGATTAGAATGTTTCCAACAATTGAGACCAAATCAATAATAATTTTCGAACCAATATTGACCGAGCTGGAGTCATTTTCTCATCTTGCCAGAGGGTCTTCTTTGCTTGGACAGGCTATAAAAAGAGTGGAGAGATGGGTTTCGTGAACAAATGTTCCATGGCGGGTAAAATATATCCTATATAATATATAAGGTAAATATATAATAGAAGCAGAGGATGAGGGTCGTTCTGTATGCTCACGACAAAAAACAAAAATATAAATCATTCGATAGAAATAAAATTATATAAATATTTGTCAATATCGATTCAGTTGGATGGCCGTTTCAATTTGGCGATTGAAATCTGATATGGAAAAGACTTTGGATACAGTAGGCTAAGTATAGTCGGTCCAAGCAAAGAAGACATTTTGGCAAGATGGGAAAATGACTACAGCTCGATCAATATTGGTTCACAGATTGTAAATTTGGTCTCAAATTGTAGGAAACATTCTGATCTACAATTTGAAACCAAATTCATAATCTTTGAACCAATATTGACCGAGCTGGAGTCATTTTCCCATCTTGACAGAATGTCTTCTTTGCGTGGATAGACTGTATGACCTTGTCTGAATAAGATAATAATATACTGTATCCATTTATTATTTTCTCTCAACTATGGGCTACTTTTTTCTTTTTCTTCTTCCAATTCTTTATCCCCGCTTCTTTTCTACTTCTTTATCTTGATTTCGAAACACATGAATAAGTAGTATATAAGGCGATAATGAATAATTATTGATGAGAGTATAATGATAGATTAACGTTTGATAATAGTCGAATGAAAGTTTTGATCAACTGATACTGTCCAAGCAAAGAAGACATTCTGGCAAGAAGCGAAAATGACTCCTGTTCGGTCAATATTGGTTTAAAAATTATAAATTTGGTCTCAAATCTTGGATCAAAATGTTTTCTAAAATTTGAAACCAAATTTATATTTGTTGAAACAATATTGACCGAGCTTGAGTCATTTTACCATCTTGCCAGAGGGTCTTCTTTGCTTGAACAGACTTTATTAACGAGCTACTTTCCTGCTTCAATTTTTGACTGTCATTCATTTCATTCATGTAGATTAATTGCACAATACAGTGCATGGGCTACAATGTTATGCCATGAGCTTAGAAAAAAAAAACGAAAGAAAAGAAAAAGAAGAAGAAGAAGAAGGGGGAAGGAAGAAGAAGAAGGGGGAAGGAAAAAGAAGAAGGGGAAGGAAGAAGATGAAGGAGAAGAAGAAGATGAAGGAGTAGAAGAAGAAGAAGAAGAAGAAGAAGGGGGAAAAAAGGAGAAAAAGAAGAAAAAGAAGAAGGGGGAAGAAAGAAGAAAAAGAAGAAGAAGGGGGAAGAAAGAAGAAAAAAGAAGAGGAAGGGTGAAGAAAAAAGAAAAAGAAGGAGGTGGAAGAAAGATGAAGAAGAAGGAGGGGGAAGAAAGAAGGAAAAGAAGAAGAAGGGGGAAGAAAGAAAAGAAAGACGAAGGGGGAAGAAAGATGAAAAAGAAGAAGAAGGGGGAAGAAAGAAGAAGAAGAATGGGGGAGAAAGATGAAGAAGAAGAAGGGGGAAGAAAGAAGAGAAAGAAGAAGAAGAGGGAAGAACGATGAAAAAGAAGAAGAAGAGGGGAGAACGATGAAAAAGAAGAAGGGGGGAGAAAGAAGAAAAAGAAGAAAGGGGAAGAAAGAAGAAAAAGAAGAAGAAGAGGGAAGAAAGATGAAAAAGAAGGAGAGGAAGAAAGTATAGGAAACAGAAAATGGACAAAAAGAAGAAAAAGAAAAAGGAAAAGGAGAAGAAGAAAAGAAAAAAAAAGAAGAAGAAGAAAGAAAATGGAGAAGAAGAAGAAGAAAGAAAATGGAGAAGAAGAAGAAGAAGAAGCAGGAAGAAGAAAAAGGAGAAGAAGATCAGAAGAAGAAAAATTAGAAGTAGAAGAGAAAGAATAAGGAGGTGGAAGAAAGAAGAAGATGAAGAAGAGGGAAGGAAGAAGAAGAAGAAGAAGTGGGGAGTAGTAGTAGAAGAAGTAGAAGAAGAAGAAGAAGAAGAAGAAGAAGAAGAAGAAGAAGAAGAAGAAGAAGAAGAAGAAGAAGAAGAAGAAGAAGAAGAAGAAGAAGAAGAAGAAGAAGAAGAAGAAGAAGAAGAAGAAGAAGAAGAAGAAGAAGAAGAAGAAGAAGAAGAAGAAGAAGAAGAAGAAGAAGAAGAAGAAGAAGAAGAAGAAGAAAGAAAATGGAGAAGAAGAAGAAGAAGCAGGAAGAAGAAAAAGGAGAAGAAGATCAGAAAAAGAAAAATTAGAAGTAGAAAAAAATGAATAAGAAGGCGGAAGAAAGAAGAAGAAGATGAAAAAGGGGAAGGAAGAAGAAGAAGAAGAAGAAGAAGAAGAAGAAGAAGAAGAAGAAGAAGAAGAAGGAAGAAAGGAAAAAAGAAGAAGACAAAGAAAGAAAATGAAAAGGAAGAAAAAGAAGATGAAGTCGAAGACGAAGAAGAAGAAAAGGAAGAAGGAGAAGAAGAATAATAATAAGAAGAAGACAAAGAAGAAGAAGAAGAAGAAAAAGAAGCAATGAGGAGGAGGAAGAATAAAAAAGAAGAAGAAGAAGAAGAAGAAGAAGAAGAAGAAGAAGAAGAAGAAGAAGAAGAAGAAGAAGAAGAAGAAGAAGAAGAAGAAGAAGAAGAAGAGGAAAGAAGAAAAAGAAGAAAAGAAAAAGAAAAAGAAGAAGAAGAAAAAGAAAAGAGAAAGAAGAAGAAGACAGGCTGAGACTACAAGTTTGTGTCTGTGTTTGTGATTGCTGTTTGTCGCATGTCTATTGATTGACATAACGTGTAAGCAAACGCCACCGCCAAGTATAGGGATAGGGATAGGGCAGGCAGGCAGGTTCAACTACATTTCACAACTTTTAATCAAATCACATCCTCCTGCAAACAATCAACAACGCACTGCTTTTCAAGACACGACATTCATCCACTGGCGGCTCGTGCCCACGAAACAGGTGAAGTGCTGTACAGTAAAAGATACGGACACTTCACCTGCTCAGTGGTTACGACGAGCCGCCAGTGCATTCATCCTGAATATATCCGAACAAGCTGCGGTAAAGTATGTTTAAACAAAGAAGACATTCTGGCAAGATGGGAAAATGACTCCAGCTCGGTCAACATTGGTTCAAAAATTCAAATTTGGTCTCAGATTGTAGACAAAATTCTGATCTACAATTTGAGACTAAATTGATCATTTTTGAACCATTATTGACTGTGTTGGGGTCATTTTCCCATCTTGCCAGAATGTCTTCTTTGATCAAACATACTGTACCGAAGTTTGTTGGTATAGTCTGTCCAAGCAAAGAAGACCCTCTGGGCAAGATTGGAGAATGACTCCAGCTCGGTCAATTTCGGTTCAAAAATTATGAATTCAATCTCAAATTGTAGACCAGAATGTATCCTACAATTTGAGACCAAATTTGAAATTTTTGAACCAATATTGTCCGAGCTGGAGTCATTCCCCATCTTGCCAGAGATATAATCTTTGCTTGGACAGACTATACCAACAAACTGCGGTACAGTATGTTTAAACAAAGAAGACATTCTGGCAAGATGGCAAAATGACTCCAGCTCGGTCAACAATGGTTCAAAAATTTCAAATTTAGTCTCAAATTGTAGAACACATTCTGATCTACTATTTGAGAGCATATTTATAAATTTTGAACCATTATTGACCGAGTTGGTGTCATTTTCCCATCTTGCCAGAATGTCTTCTTTGCTTGGACAGACCGTACTAAACTACTAAACTTTGGGGGATCGCAGTGGAAAGACAATTAAAGAGGACAAATCACGTTGGGGGGGGGCGGAAGGGTAAATAGCGTGTAGAAGGATGGTGGTAATGAAGGAGAAGGGAAAGGAGGCAGAAGGAGAAGAAAAAGAAGGAGACTTGGGAAGATGGAGAAGTACTTTAGAAGTAGAAGAAAACAATGAAGACCATAAGAAGAAAAAATAAGTTAGGTTTTTTCAAAAATAGTTAGGAAAGATAAGGGAAGAAGAAGAAAAACATGATCAAGGTGTAGGTAAAAAAAGAGTAGAAAAAGAGGCTTTGACAAGGTTTATAAGAAAAGGATGAAGAACAACGTTAGAAGAAGAAGAAGAAAACAATGAAGAAGATAAAAAGAAGACAGTGAAGATGAGGAAAACATGAGCAACAAGTGTGAGAAAGATAAAGAACAAGCCGAAGAAGGTGAAAACGAAGAAGAAGAAGAAGAAGAAGAAGAAGAAGAAGAAGAAGAAGAAGAAGAAGAAGAAGAAGAAGAAGAAGAAGAAGAAGAAGAAGATGAAGAAAATAAGATGAAAATACGAGGAAGAAGGGAAAGGAGAAGAAAAATACGAGGAAGAAGGGAAAGAAGAAGAAGAATACGAAGAAGAAGAAGAAGAAGAAGGAAATGAAGACAATAAATGGAGAAAAATAAAGGGAAAGTGAAAGGAAAAGAAGAAGAAGAAGAAGAAGAAGAAGAAGAAAAAGAAGAAGGAGAAGAAGAAGAAGAAGAAGAAGAAGAAGAAGAAGAAGAAGAAGAAGAAGAAGAAGAAGAAGAAGATAGAGTGATAAAATGGGTGACTACAGATAAAAAAATAGATGATTGAAGTAGAAAAATACACAATAATAAATTCATAACATGAGAAAAATCGAAGTCGCTGAAAGTTCACTTTAGACCCATAACGTTAATATTATAATATTGATATACTGTAATGGTATTTGGTAAACATAATAAGAGAACCAAGACAATTTTATTTTGAATATTTGCACACAAAAAAAGCTAATAGGCAACAGACAATAAAAAAATTGTATAGTCGGGGAAGAATTTTTCATAGAACATAATTCTACTTATAATGAGGAAAAAATCTAGGAAAAAATAAAAAAATAAGCAAACAGCACACGTATCTTGTGTGAAGGATAGAACATGGAAATAACATTATTGATAATGATGATAATTATTATTTTCCCAAACTTTTTTAAATCTCATGTCCTTAGTTACAATCATCGACCACCATGGTTACAATTTACAAATTACAATTACAATTTACAATTATACTTGGATGTGATTTAACAGCAAGTTAATTACTTGATGTTATTAGTATAGTCTGTCCAAGCAAAGAAGACATTCTGCCAAGATGTAAAAATGACTCCAGCTCGGTCAAAATTGGTTCAAAAACTATCAATTTGGTCTCAAGTTGTAGGATACATTCTTATCTACAATTTGAAACCAAATTTGTATTCTTTGAACCAATATTGACCGAGCTGGAGTCATTTTCCCAGTTTGCCAGAATGTCTTCTTTGTTTGGACAGACTAGAGCTACCGATGCGAACATCAATAATAACAGTCTGTCCAAGCAAAGAAGACCCTCTAGCAAGATAGGAAAATGACTTCAGCTCGGTTAATATTTGTTCAAGAATTATAAATGTGGTCTCAGTGGTAGATCAAATTGTTTTCTACAATTTGAGATCACATTTTTAATTTTTGAATCAATATTGACCGAGCTGGAGTCATTTTCCCATCTTGCCAGAGGGTCTTCTTTGCTTAGACAGACTATACAAGTTACAGGAACATCATCATTCCCGTAACCATGTAACTGATACTGTAGTATTAGCAATAATTATTATCTAATTTCAACAGTAATTTACAGACAATCGTCAGGATTTTCCACAATTAGAGAAAAATCAGCAAGGACATTTGGTTGCATCCTTGATTGTGATTGAAATACTGACTGCGGTCCCCAATTGCTGACGAGTAATTTTGAGAATGTTGAATAATCAACTGAAAAACACATGGTTTACTGTTTCGATCATTTGCAAATTTGAATATACAGAGTGTTTCAGGAGGAATGTGCAATACTTCTCAGGATGATTCCTTACACCAAGAAGACAAAAACGTTCCATGGGACTAACCCCCAAAAACGCTTTGTTACCGAGATAACAATGGCGGAAAATTGAGATTTTTCAAAAATATTAATCTTTCTAGTTTTTTAGAGGCTTTAGTGAGGTTCCAAAATAATCAATTCCTATGTAAAATTAGCTGAGGAATTCAATGGAACCAGTTTCAAGTTTGTAACTTCAACGGTTATTGAGATAATTGGGAAAATATGCTAAAAAACCATTTTTCAACAGTAAGTGTTATAACTAAGTAAAGAATCATAAATTTGTATTTTTTATTAATGGAAGTTGAAGAGAGTCGGATTCCAAAGAAAAAGTTAAATGGTATTTAACCCACATTGATTATTGTCAATTTGATTTATTATTTTCAAGGAACCACGGATACTAGAATACATGTATTTTCAAGTATAGTCTGTCCAAGCAAAGAAGACCCTCTGACAAGATGAGATAATGACTCCAGCTCGGTCAATATTGGTTCAAAAATTATTGATTCGATCTCAAATTGTAGGAAACAATTTATCTACTATTAAGACCACATTTATAATTCTTGAACAAATATTGACCGAGCTGGAGTCATTTGCCTATCATAGCAGTGGGTGCAAGGAACGAATAAATTTCAATTTGAAACATATCTCATGTTTATTAACTGTTTTATTACCAACTAGCCGGCAGGCTCGCTTCGCTCGCCTTCTCCGCCTAGCCAAGGGGCTCCGCTCCCTGGACCCCCGCCAGTATCGGCAGTGTAAGTGAGTCAAACAGGCTCGCTTCGCTCGCCTGCAAAGCCTCTGCCAGTGTCAGCTGAGACAAACAGAAAATTCCGTTCAGAAGGGGTTCGAAATTTATTGAACACAGCATTTATTGACCTAATCTAGACCTGTTTACCAAATTTCAACATTTTCTGCCAACTCGCTCTCGTAAAATCTAAGAAAAATTCCGAAAAATAGTAAAACGCTCATATTGACCGTAACCTTGGAAAGTATATCGGACATTGTTTGAAAGTTCATTCAATATCTTCTTAATTACTCCATCTATAATCTCGCTGAAACATTGAATTTACACTAAGGATTGGTCGTATCAAGGCGGAAGATATGCAACCCACACCGCAATACATCCACAATTTTGAAAACCTGATTACTGGCGTAATCTTCAACGGATTTCAAAAATTTTTACACAACATTTCTAGACCTTATCTGAACCTGCCCACCAAATATCAACATTTTCTACCGATTGGTTCTCGAAAAATTGAGAAAACGCCGAAAAACTCTAGAAAAACTAAAATATTTGGCGTATCCTTGTAAAGTTCCTGAAATCCGTTCTTAGCGCAAATCTAAACGTCTAACTGAACATGCCTGCCAAATTTGAATGCATTCGGTTCAGTAGATTTTTAGTCCTGTTGATGAATGAATGAATGAATCAGTCAGTCAGTCGGTCAGTGCCATTTCGCTCATATAGATATGGATTGTTTTATTGGATTTCAGGCAAGAAATCGACGCTTTATGCCGAGTTTACAAAAAACTGGTCAGTTCGGCCAATAGCGGGCGTTTGAAGAGCAACAATCATGGACAAAGCAACAAGTCATCAGGCATTGCCGCATCACAGGGCAACAATGAGGTAAAGTTACAGAATACTGAATTGAAACAATTCATATGAAACTCAAAATATACTTCTATTTAAAAATACATAAGATTGATTAGATTCATTCATAACTCAAAAAATACTAAATTACAACTAGTTATTTGTGCATCTATACTGTTTACTGTTCTACAGTTCACGCCTAAGTTCCAAATTTAGACACAAAATATCATAGAGATGCTTCCCATGTTATTCAAATGGGTTTACTTTATTCCCTAGGGAATTTCAATCTTCTTTTTCTCCCGAGGGAGAGAATGAAGCGCTTTAGTATTCGATTCCAGGGAGTGAAATGCGACTTTAGATAGTAGGTGGAGGAAAAAGTAATTTATTCCCGAGGTGCGCACAAAAATTTTTGAATACTATTTAATATTTAAATATTTTTGAATTTTTAGAATACTATAAGAATGTAATAATTAATAAGTGTAATCTGCCATACTGTCGTAGGAGATGACATAACCTCACAATCGAAAAGCCGCAGCAGCTATTTCAAGTACGTAAACAGATCCTGAAAATGCAGGTTAGGAAGAAGAAGAAGAAGAAGAAGAAGAAGAAGAAGAAGAAGAAGAAGAAGAAGAAGAAGAAGAAGAAGAAGAAGTGAAGAAGAAGAAGAAGAAGAAGAAGAAGAAGAAGAAGAAGTTGATCAAGAAGAAAAGTAAAAAAGGGAAAAAAAGAAGAAGAGAGAAAATGAAAATGAAAAGGAAGAAAAAGAAGTTGATGAAGAAGAAGAAGAAAAGGACAAAGAAAGAAAATTGAAATGAAAAGGAAGAAAAAGAAAATGAAGAAGGAGAAAAAAAAGAAGAAAAATAAGAAGACGACGAAGAAGACAAAGAAGAGAGATAAAAAATAAGAAGAAAAAAAGAAATGGTATTAGAAAAAGAATGAAAACATAGTAGATAAAATGAAAAGAAAGTAGAAGAAGAAGAAGAAGAAGAAGAAGAAGAAGAAGAAAGAAGAAGAAGAAGAAGAAGAAGAAGAAGAGGAAGAAGAAGAAGAAGAAGAAGAAGAAGAAGAAGAAGAAGAAGAAGAAGAGGAAAAAGAAAGAAAATTAAAATGAAAAGGAAGAAAAAGAAGATGAAGAAGAAAAAAAAGAAGATGAAGAAGGAGAAAAAAAAGAAAATGAAGAAAAATAAGAAGATAAAGAAGTAGAAAAATTAAAATAAAAAGAAGAAGAAAATGAACAAGAAGAAGAAGAAGAAGAAGAATAAGAAGAAGAAGAAGAAAAAGAAGAAAAAGAAGAAGAAGTAGTAAGTATGATATATAAGACACCAATTCCCTCAGTCACACACACAAAACTGAGAGTAATCATTTCATTTATATTATTTCATTAAATTTACAATTAAATTTATTGCAGGGTCTGAGTCGAGTTATGTTCCGCGAGCTGCTACACAATACTTTCGATGTGGTCACTGAGGAGGTTCTAATGGAGCGAATATTCAGCGCTTTTGACCGACAGGTAAACAAAATTACAATAATTTTTTCATTCATGTACCATTATAGTTTGTCCAAGCAAAGAAGACACACCGGCAAGATGAGGAAATGACTCCAGCTCGGTCAATATTGGTTCAAAAATTATAAATTTGGTCTCAACTTGCAGATCAGAATGTTTTCTACAATTTGAGACCAATTTTACAATTTTTGAACCAGTATTGACCGAGCTGGAGTCATTTTCCATCTTGCCAGAATATCTTCTTTGCTTGGACAGATCATGCACAGGAGACACGTTTTGACGATCATGAAGACAGAACAAGATAGTATTTATTCTATGAGTACATATAGAATTAAGAAATTCCATTTTATCAATTTCAAGAAATTTTGTCAATTTCATCAACCAATAACATTTGCAGGCGGAACAAGATAGTATTCTATTAGTATATAAAATAATTTTAATTATTAAGAAATTCATTTTTTTTCAATTTCAAGAAACTCGGTCAATTCTATCAACTTATAACAGTTGTTGGCGGAAGAAAGATGTATTCTATTAGAATAGAGTTGAAAAAATCAATTTTTCTCTTTAATTTCAAGAAACTCGGTGAATTTTATCAACTTATAACGGTCCAGGCGGAAGTAAGATAGTACTGTATATAGTATGTCCAAGCAAAGAAGACCCTCTGACAAGATGGGAAAATGACTCCAGCTTGGTCAATAATTTTTCAAGAATTATAAATGTACATATAATAGTAGATCAAATCGATTCCTACAATTTGATATCAAATTAATAATTTAATTTGATTTAATTTAATTCACATAGTTTTTGAACCAATATTGACCGAGATTGAGTTTTTTCATATTGCCAGAGGATCTACTTTGCTTGGACAGATTATAATATAGTATAGACTATTATATACAGATATAGTCTGCGCAAGCAAAGAAGACCCTCTGGCAAGATGGGAAAATCACTCAAGCTTCGTCAATTTTGGTTAAAAGATTATGAATTTCATCTCCAATTGTAGGAAACAATTCGATCTACTATTAAGACCACATTATTTATAATTCTTGAACAAATATTGACCAGGTTGGAGTCATTTCCCATCTTGCCAGAGGGTCTTCTTTGCTTGGACAGACTATATTTGATATTTGTGGTCTATACAGACTATAAATATTGTATAGAGCTAAGAAATTCAATATTTTTTAAAGAATTACGAATATTTTTTTAACAAACACCGGTTGCAGGCGGCAGGCTGGCTGCGATTGGACGATTGGCTGCTCGGACTGTCAGTGTTTCTGCGTGGCACTCTGGACGAGCGCGCTCTGTTCGCGTTTCACGTCTACGATCTGAACAACGATGGCTACGTCAGTCGCGAGGAAATGTTCTTGCTGCTCAGGTATGTTTCAAACGCCTTAGGCCCATTCTACACGGGCGTAGGAAACGCGGCGCTAACGTCGCGTCGGCAACGCGTGCTCGACAGAACACATTGTGTTAAATGGGCTTGTCTACACGAGCGAAATAAACGCCCGCCCATTTAACACAATGGTTTTCTGTCGATCACGCGTTTCCGACGCGACGTAAACGCCGCGTTTTCAACGCCCGTGTAGAATGGGCCTTAGATTACAAATTGAAATTGTATGAATGAAGTACCTATACGAGTTTGTCCGAGCAAAGAAAGAGGGTAAGATGAGAAACTGACTCCAGCTCGGTCAATATTGGTTGAATAATTATTCATTTCTGTCTCAAACAGTAGGAAACATGATCTAAAATTTGAGAGCAAATTTATATATGTTGAACCAATATTGGCCGAACTGGAGTTGATCAATATTGGTTCAAAAATTATAAATTTTGGTCTCAAACAGTAGCAAACATTTTAATATACAATTGGACATAGTTATGCAGAAAGGAACCAATCCACAAAAATGAAAAAATGGGATTTTTGATAAACCCTAGGTAAATGTTTTTGGATGAAAAAAAAATCTCTGGAATCAACCCTTATGGCAATTATGTGAGTTGGTTCCTTTCTGCAAAACAAATATCCTACTTTATGTGTTATGCAGAAAGGAACCAACCCACATAATTTCCATGGAATGGGAAATTTTATTATTAGTAACCAGACTAAAATGTTAGTTTTTTCAGAGAAAAACATAATATGAGGCTAATTTTCAAACCATTAATTACTATCATACAGAGGAGTGTTCTGCCAAAATTCCACACCCCTACCCGTCTTGCTTCCCTCTCAACACACCCTTAAAGTTTCCATTTGTACGGATTTCTTTCATTGAATGTATCTCAGCAACCATTAAAGATGAGATATTGAAATTCTCGTCATTATTTAGAAAATAAAATTTACTTTTTTTATGTCATCACTATTTCACTATAGCTCAAGTGGTTCAGGAGTTATTTGCATGGAAGTATGATGGAAGCCCACATAGGTACAGACTTCTGCCTAAAAATTTCATTCTTTCCCTAAGAAAAGTAAACTGGGAAATGTCTAATATGAAACATTTAGAGAATTTTAATATATCCACTTCACAAATAATAGAAACATATATTTTGAGTTGAATCCAATTGAATTCACTGAATAATGATACAAAGTTCAACTATTTATCTCTATAGAGTACCGAGACACATGTGATATAAGAATTCTTGAATAAGAGGGGTAGTGTGGGGACTTCAGACAGGACACTTGCCAACATGCTTGTTATAAATGGGGAAAAAATCAACTCCATATAATTTCCCCAAATGGATTATTTCAAAATTTGATGAATTAAAAGGGGCATTTTAGTACTCACTTGATAGACCATAATATCAGGCTATCCGCCAAGCGCTTCTGAGATAGCGCTTTTCATTCATTAACTGACTTACACTTACGTTGAATTTCAGAGAAATATATGTTCTATCATTCAAAATGTTTGAAAAGTTTTTCAAGTTTCATAAGAGACGTTACCAGAAGAATCATCCTGTAAACTTTCATTTAGGAGATAATTAAAATTTTATGCAGAAATCTAGGGAATCCCTCCATTCTTCCATTTATATAACTTTTGAACCGCAGGAGCTACAATGAAATGGTGAGACATAAAATAAAGAGAATTTAATTTACTGAAAAATGAGAAAAAGTTCGTTTTCTTATTTTCAATGAGTGCTGAGATACATTCAATGTAAGAAACCCTTGAAAATGGAAACTTTGAGGGGTGCAGAGGGGGTAGCAAGAAGGGTGGGGGTGGGAAATTTTGACAGAACACTTTCCTTTATAAAATTAATCCATGAGTGGGAAAATTAGCCTCATATGATTCTTTTTCTCTCAAAAAACAGAAATTTTAGTCTGGCGTAACACATAAAGTAGGATATGTTTTTTGCAGAAAGGAACCAACCCACATAAATGCCATAAAAAGGGAAATTAAGGCTTTTTTCGTATATAAGTATGTATTTTATGATATTAAGAGCACATATACGTTCCGAAAATCAGAATATCTTAATGGATAATGAATGGGAGGTATTATTGCAGTTTCATCTTTGGTACGCAATATCTCAAAAGTAGATGATTGTGGGTTGGTTCCTTTCTGCATAACTCCGTAAAATTTTAGACCGAATTTATAGATTTTGAACCAAAATTGACCGAGCTGGAGTCTATTAATATTAGTCCAAAAATTATAAGATTTCCTTTTAAGTTGTAGAAAACATTCTGCTCTGAAATTTGAGACCCAATTAATAGATTTTGAGCCAATATTGACAGAGCTGGAGTCGGTCAATATTGGTTTAAAAATTTATTAATTTTGGTCTCAAACAATAGAAAACATTTTGATGTACAATTTGAGACCAAATTAATAGATTTTGAACCAAAATTGACCGAGCTGGAGTCTATCAATATTAGTCCAAAAATTATAAGATTTCCTCTTATGTTGTAGAAAACATTCTGCTCTGAAATTTGAGACCCAATTAATAGATTTTGAGCCAATATTGACCGAGCTGGAGTCATTTTCTCACCTTGCCAGAGGTGAGATGTGGACAGACTCTCATACGAGAAGTTGTGAGTTTTTATCCAATATGCTCACTATTATAGTCTGTTCAAGCAAAGAAGACCCTTTTGTAAGATGAGAAAATGACTCCAGCTCGGTCAATATTGGTTCAAAAATTATTGATCTTATCTCAATATTGTTGGAAACATTCTTATCTACTTTGAGACCAAATCAATGATTTTTGAACCAATATTGACCGAGCTGGTTCAAAATTTATAAATTTTGGTCTCAAACAGTAGGAAACATTTTAATGTACAATTCGAGACCGAATCAATATATTTTGAACCAATATTGACCAGACTGGAGTCGACCAATATTGCTTCAAGAATTATAAATTTTGGTCTCCAACAGTGAGATACATTTTAATGTACAATTGGAGACCAGATTTATAGATTTTGAACAAATATTGACCAAGCTTGAGTCATTTTCCAATCTTGCCATAGGGTCTTCTTTGCTTGGACAGACTATAGTACTGTAATCAGTACTGAGATTGAGAAATTGTATGAATGTTATCCACTATTAATTAGAAGCCTAGGTGCCGACGGATGAATTCCTTTTTATTTAAGAAGTTTCATTCAATAATAGCCGAAAATTAATGACAACAAAATGGCAGATGCTACGTAAACCTCCTTACTATAGAGCCTCTAAAAACTAAACATTCTACAAACTATTATAATTATACCTAATACTGTATCACAGTACCAAACAATAATAATTTTGAACTACGTCAATCAACTTCAGCCGGCTAGCTACAAGCCACCATTTTGATGTAGTCGCCTTCCATTCCATAAAACAAACCGAGCCCACTGATTGGTTGACAGCACACTGAGCTGGGATTGGCTGCCAGCAGACAGCTGATACGGGACACGCCTCCCAGCCAGTTCACTCCACCCATTCGTATTGCATCAGTTTTGAATTGAATAACAAAGGAATATTATAAACAATATTACTACGTACTTAGTAAGATACATATTGACTTGATAAGCAGCCACAGCTACTCCTAACGATCATTCTATCCCTATTCGTTATTATTAAAAACGAATACTTTTTAGTATCATAGCTGGTACTAAAAAGTTGGCAAATGGCAAACGATTGTTGTCAATGCTCAGCACTGTCAGGACAGTCTGAAGTTATCTTCGAGAGCATTCTATAAGAATGGTGTCGCACTAACGCTTGCTAACAGTACTGACAATTTATAACAGTCATTTGCTTCCATAAAATTATTTATTATTATTATTATTATTTATTAATCTATTGGAAAAACACACATCGGTTGAAAGAACAGGCATAGCCCTTGGTATTTCAAAACACAATTTTCATTAAAATATAGTCCAAAATTTGAGGTTACAAGTCCAAATTTCTTCTTCAGCCAAAGTTTTCTCACTCAAAGAAATGATCTGAAAGTGATAATAATTTTAAAATTTTGAATTTTGAAGGGTTGATCCGAAAAACACAAAATAGTTCCAAACTTTCATTAAAATAGGAAAATTAATTGAAGAATTTAGAGCCGAAAATCATCACACACTAACACATCATGTAAAATGATTGTGTTGTCACCGATTTTAAAAACATTTCTGTCCCATCTTTATCTTTGATAAGAGCCCGTTCTGGATAAGACTGTTAACGATTCCTCAATGGAAAATTCCCTCTTCTTCTTCCCCTTCTTCTTCTTCTTCTTCTTCCTGTTCTATTTCTTATTCCTATTCTCCTCCTTCTCAGAATCCCTCTCTTCGTATTCCTTTTACATACTTCTTTCCTCCTCCTCCTCCTCCTCCTCCTCCTCCTCCTCCTCCTCCTCCTCCTCCTCCTCCTCCTCCTCCTCCTCCCACTTCTCCTTTTCCTCCTCCTCCTCCTCTTCCATTCATTAGATTGACCCAAGGCCAAGTGTTAATGGAGAAGTATTCTTATTAACCTTTTCCAAGAATGGACATATATATATATATATATGTCTAAACTTCACCTTCTCACTTAGATAACTTACACTTCTTATTCATTTTGAAGAACCTCGAACTAAATTTTGTATAAATTTTTCATTCATTACGTCACCGTTTTTTCGTATTTTTACTAGAAGTTTCTATTTTGTGAAATTTATAAGATAATTTAGTTTTACTCATTCATATTACAATGTAGAATCTAAGCCAAATTTTGTTATCTATTTGAATAAAGTAATCTAATCTAATCTAATCTTCTTCTTCTTTTACTTCTTCCTCTTCATTTTCCTCTTTTTCTACTGTTGTATACACTATACACACTGAACAATATACTATTTTTTTTTCTTCTTCTTCTTCTTCTTCTTCTTCTACTGTTGTATAGTGTGTATAATATAATATACAATTTTTCCAATGTTTCCAATGATTTTGCAGGAACAGCCTGGTGAAGCATCCGCAGGACGACGACCCCGACGAGGGAGTGCGCGACCTGGTAGAGCTGGCCGTGCGCAAAATGGACGCCGACCGCGACGGCAAACTGTCGCAGAACGACTTTCGCGCCGCCGTCGCTGACGAGCCGCTGCTGCTGGAGGCGTTCGGCCAGTGCCTGCCCACTCAGCAGGCCGCCGAAACGTTCCTGGCCACGCTTGTCTAGGGAGGCAGCTGACCGGACTATTATAGCATACTAAGGGCCGGTTGTTCGTAACTTCGTTAAGTTTTAACGCCGTGATTAGCCTGGATAACGACATCTTGTAGCAACGGCAAACTAACTCAATTCAAATAGAGAATAGAAACATATAAATTATTAAAAAGCCTTGAGTTTCAATAGTTTCATTTACAATACTCGATGTCACATCATTTACATTAAATTTTATTGCCTAAAAATATTACTAACCTTCAAATTCATGAATCAAGTTAAGATTTATTATCATTGAGGCAATGTAATATAAATGATAAATGAGGTTATGGAAAATTTCAATGGCGGTTTTTCAAATTTAACAGGTCAGCAGCTGGTTAATTAGAATTCAATACTAATTTCACAGCACTAAACTAATCGGCCAGAATTTGAGGCGTTAAACATTTTAACATAATCATCAGCTGATGATTAAATTTTCAATATCTGAAAACAATAGCAGCTGAAGGTTTTGATTTTTGTAGTACCGTACTACCAACCTGACAACAATTAAGTTGTATTAGCATGAAATTTCCAGATCATGTTTTGTCTTAATTAATAAATAATTTATACAATAATGAGATAATTATTGATTCTAATATCTATTTGGAATAAGTACATTTGAATATTCTGCTACTACTATCACATTTCAATACTTTATTCATTTGAACGTTTTTCCACTTTGACACGGTGAAATAACGCTGATTAAACTATCAGAACGTACGTGCAACCGGCCCTAAGTATAAGTACCGAGCTGGAGTCGGTCAATATTGGTTCAAAAATTATAAATTTTGGTCACAAACAGTAGGAAACATGTTGATATACAATTTGAGACCAAATCAATATTTTTTGAACCAATATTGACCGAGCTGGAGTCGGTCAATATTAGTCCAAAAATTATTAGCTTTTCTCTTAAGTTGTAGGAAACATTCTGCTCTGAAATTTGAGACCCAATTCATAGATTTTGACCCAATATTGAACGAGGCAATATCTTTTGGCAAGATGAGAAAACGACTCCAGCTAGGTCAATATTGATTCAGAAATTTTAAATTTGGTCTCAAATTTCAGAGCAGGATGTTTTATACAATTTGAGATCAAATTAAACATTTTTGAACCAATACGGTATTTTTCGAGCTGTAGTCATTTTTCCATCTTGCCAGAGGGTCTTCTTTGCTTGGACAGACTATATATCTACGATTACAGTCTGTTCAAGCAAAGAAGACATTCTGGCAAGATGGGAAAATGACTCCAACTCAAACAATATTGGTTCAAAAATGTTTAATTTTGCCTCAAATTGTAGAAAACAGCCTGTTCTACAATTTGAGACCGAAGTTATAATTTTTGAATCAATATTGACCAAGCTGGAGTCACTTTTCCATCTTGTCAGAATGTCTTCTTTGCTTGGACAGACTACAATTTATAGTTGGATAGATTTGTTTATTTGCAATGGATTATTCATTCAACAATTTTTTTTCAATTAAATTCAATTTTACCAAGTTACCATTTTACCAATTTAATTCAAATTACCATGGATTTGGCATTTTCAACAATATTTCTAACCAATTGAATAAGAAAGCAGGCAGCATTCCTCCTATTTCCATTACAATCCCTACTATTACTGAAATATCCATCTCATATATGTCAACCTGACCTGTGTCTCATTTACCTACGAACCATCCTCTGTAATGATCATGACTTTGGCAATTTCAACAATATTCCTACCCAATTGAATGAGAAAACACGAATTAGTCCTCCTATTTCCTAGATGCATTTCATGTCAAGATTTGCATCTCATCTCATACTATCATCCACTGATACTATACTCCATTCACGATCACTTGAGACAGAATAAACAAACTTTTTGAGTGTGTGTGCGTGTAATGGAAGGTCTTCTTCTATGCGAAACTTTCGGCCACAGACCAACAGCTGTAGCCAATCACAGTTCAAGACAACAGTCTTGAGAGAAGACAAGTCGGACTGTAGCAAATCACAGCTCCAGACAAGAGTCAGCTGTTCAACTGAATCAGACTTTTTCGCATAGAAGAAGACCTTCCATTACACGCACACACACGCAAAAGGTTTGTTTATGTCGTCTCAAGTGATCGTGAATGGACTATAGAATACCTTCCAGTATAATGCATAAGGTGTTATCACCTAAAACAGTATCTTTGAATGCTAGACTAGCTATTAGATATTTAGCTAGGCTACTAAGGAATATATTTATTATTCAATATTCTTCATTAATATAATGATCATATTATCTAGGAAGGATAATATTATTCGGTATTCTTTGATAATGTTCATATTATATAGTTATTGATTGGGAGTTTTATTGTACAAGATGTTGGTTCTCTATTGGTTGTAATATGGAAATAAAAAGAAATAATATATTATATATTCACGCCTCACACATGTATTCATCATTCATTTTCCTCACACATCCTAAAACAAATATTTCTCTGATAATTGTGTTTTAAACTGTATGTATAAACTGTATATTTTAAACTGTATTGTATTCATTTATAACGAGCTAACTAGTTCTTCGATTTCACGAACAATGGATATGACTGTATAATAATGTACAAGAGACAGACGAAACCGCCTAACCTTCTGGAATTAGCTATACAGTATTCAATTATTACTTACATACGAGATAAATGTAAACACCACAATAATTATAAATACACATTAATTGTAATGAGTTGAACTTAAATTCCATTGAGTGTGTTCTCATACAATCAACATTAACATCATTATTGTAAAAAATTATGAAATTGGAAGAAGAATTAAAATTGTAACTTTTCACTGTGTCTTCACTCAATCTACATTTTGGTACCGAGAAAAAAATTGATAACAAATTTCAAAATTTAGGCAATTTGTTACCGAGGATACAAACCCACAATTATTGAAATAATTGAAATTCAAGGTAGCGAAATGTATTACATTCCAAGCTCAAGGACCATTCATTCCTATTGTTTACAAACAGAACAGGATTCTCCTTTAGCCATCAGCTGTATGGAAGAAAGTAAGGAGCTTTGAAATGGAGAACGAGGCATAAAAGACAGAATGGTTCACAGAAAGAGTATGATGTGATGTGATAAGGTCCTTGGTCCTTGCTGAATAAAGTCGCTGTCTTTCAAAGGAGCAAAACAGCTATCAAGGTAGTTTATGTATAATAAAAGGCAATCGCGCATGCTGAGCTGAGAAGACTCACGAAACAATATACTTTACTTAGTAACGGAGTATCTTCCCTGCTTGCGCGAGCTGTATGATGTGTGTGTGGAGTTTACTTTCATGCAAACGCTGAGAAAAGGAGAAAAGAAGAAGAAGAGCGAAGAGAAAGAGAAGAAAGTGGATCAGGTGAAGCGAAAAAATAATTGGAAAGCAGAAACTGAGTAACAAAGCATAGCTGAAGCAAAGGAAGGGAGAGAAAAGTGAACGGAGCGGCCTCTCGGAAAAGAAAGTGACCGGTGTGTGCGGGTGGCTTCAAGGGTCCTCTACGCGAAGGAAGCTCATAAGATACAGAGTGAATTAGCTACATGATACGGAACGTATATTATTGGTCTTCAGAGATTCTCATAGTTTGTGCCAAGGTAATTAGATTACTCAACTAGATTAATTAGATATATAATATTTTTGTTACATTAATTATTATTAGCTTATATCCAATTACCTTGGTTTGTGTTACAGCTAAGGTGGGCTCCGAACCACTGAAAAACTTTATGATTCCCATGAATATACTTATGATATTTGGCAGAAAAGTAATCTTTAAAGCTGAAATTGGTCAACCATACAAAGTGAGTAACATTTCTACCAATACTGCAAGACCAGGCCTTGTGTATCAAGGATACAAAGATACACAAGTGTTGTTGCGTTGCCGAGAGCAGTGCTTTCTGTTGCCGATCAACTCAACAGGTGGTTCTGACCAGAGCAACCGCGATGCTTTGATTGTTGTGCGCGCTTTTCAACTAAACGCATCATTTTCTAAACATTTTGTACCGCTAAACAAATTCTCTTATCAATTGAATGTAAAAGAAAGGATTAACTAATAGGAATAGTTATAGTGTTCTAATAGTTGGATTATTCTAATCTGGTGCTAAAAAGTTTTCAAAAAAAAAACTGGAATTAAAATCATCACTTCAAGTACAAACCTACAAGAAGGTATGCTCTTTTCAATTTACTATTTTGAATAATATAGGAATATTATAATTTAGTATTTGGATTGTATTTTTGATCATATTCTGTTCGAATTACATGAATTATAAATACGAATTAATAATTAACTTTTTTTGAGAAAACTATGTAAGCTTTTAGTTTAAGCCTTTTCAAGTTTTTTACTGACTTGCGATTAGTTAGTGGTTCTAAAAAAACTTATTATATTTTACCAATTTCTTAGGATAGATAACTATAAGAAAATTGAACTTTAAACTTAGGGCTATTTAAAATAATTGATAATTAAAATGAAAAATCAAATACCCTTTTTAGAAAACTTCAGAAGTATTATTTTACAGATATGTTTCGGGACTCAGCCCATTATCAATGTGAGTAAAATAATATAATTATTATAATATAATTTTTTTTCAAGTATTATTTTACAGACATGTTTCAGGACTAAGCCCATTATCAATGTGAATAAAATAATATTATAATAATAATATTGAATAAAATTATATATAATAATAATAATATTATTTTATTCACATCGATAATGGGCTGAGTCCCGAAACATGTCTGTAAAATAATACTTCTAAAGTTTTCTAATAAGGATATTTAATTTTTCATTTTATTCATCAATAACTATATGAATACTAAAACACTACTAAATACTACAATACTAAAATACTAAAACACACTTTTACCAATCTTAGAATAGATAACTATAAGAATATTGAAACACTTGCCTAGTAAATGTTTTATAGTTCTTTCAAGCCTCCCTACAACCTTAAACTTCAACAAAAGTCCAGTAAACTAACACAATCTGGATATTATTTGAGAATGTGTGGATACGAAGTTGGTGGAACATGCTTTCTTTTCAAATTTATTATTATTTTAAACCAGGGAATTGTATCAAACTCTACCAAAGTATCAGAAAAATGGTTGTTGTATATATGCTGTATAATTTAGTACAATAAATTCTTTGATGATCAATCTTTGCAGGTACAAGTACAATCTTAGTATGTACTTGCGAAGGCCAATGATAACAATTCTTTTTTTTAAATCCATTGTATGAATCTATGAAAGGCTTCTTCTCTCCAAAACATTTTCATTCATCAACCGATTCTCTATTGATCTATTTGTATCGAAATGACTACAGTCTGGTCAAGCAAAGAAGACCCTCTGGCAAGATGGGAAGATGACTCCAGCTTGATCAATATTTCTTCAAGAATTATAACTGTAGTCTTTACAGTAGATCAAATTGATAATTTTTTAACCAATATTGACCGAACTTGAGTCATTCTCCCATCTTGCCAGAATGTCTTCTTTGCTTGGACAGACTATATGTAAGCTAGTATACTGATTTATACAGGGTGTTTCAGGAGGAATGTGCAATATTTCTCAGGATGAATCCTTACACCAAGTAGACAAAAAAGTTCCATAGGACCAACCCCCAAAAACGCCTAGTTACCGAGATAACAATGGCGGAAAATTGAAATTTTTCAAAACTTATTAATTTTTCTAATTTTTTAGAGGCTTCATTCAGGGTTCAAAATAATCAATTTCCATGTTAAATTAGCTGAGGAATTCGATGAAACCAGTTTCAAGTTTGTAACTTCAACGGTTATTAAGATAATTGGAAAAATATGCTAGAAAACGCCATTTTTCAACAATAAGGGTTATAACTAAATAAGGAATCATAAATTTGTATTTTTTATTAATGAGAGTTGAAGAGAGTCGGATTCTGAAGAAAAAGTTGAATGGCGGCGATTGTGTAAATCTCACACAAATCTCAGTAATAGCAAAGACAATGTACTATTAGTACTAATAGTACATTGTCTTTGGTAATAGTGATCGAAAATCGCTACTTTACACAAATTTATCACTTGTACTATGTTTTGTCAATTTTTCGATTTTCGACGGCTATTTCTGAGATTTGGGTAAGATTTGCACAATCGCGGCCATTCAACTTTTTCTTCAGAATCCGACTCAATTCAGCTTCCAATTATAAAAAATACAAATTTATGATTCCTTATTTAGTTATAACCCTTATTGTTGAAAAATGGCGGTTTTTTAGAATATTTTTCCAATTATTTCAATAACCGTTGAAGTTACAAACTCGAAACCGGTTCCATTGAATTTCCCAGCTAATTTTACATAGGAATTGATCATTTTAGACCCTGAGTGGAGCCTCAAAAAAATTAGAAAAATTAATATGTTTTGAAAAATCTCAATTTTCCCCCATTGTTATCTCAGTAACAAAGCGTTTTTGGGGGTTGGTCCCATGGAACTTTTTTGTCTACTTGGTGTAAGGATTCATCATGAGAAATATTGCACATTCCTCCTGAAACACCCTGTATAAATCAGTATACTAGCTTACATATAGTCTGTCCAAGCAAAGAAGATCCTCTGGCAAGATGGGAGAATGACTCAAGTTCGGTCAATATTGGTTAAAAAATTATCAATTTTATCTACTGTTAAGACTACAGTTATAATTCTTGAAGAAATATTGATCAAGCTGGAGTCATTTTCCCATCTTGCCAGAGGGTCTTCTATGCTTGGCCAGACAATAGTCATTTCGATACAAATAGATCGATAGAGAATCGGTTGATGAATGAAAATGTTTTGGAGGGAAGAAGCCTTTCATACAATGGTTTAAAAAAAAAGAATTGTTATCATTGGCCTTCGCAATTACATACTAAGATTGTACTTGTACCTGCAAAGATTGATCATCAAAGAATTTATTGTACTAAATTATACAGCATATATACAGCAACCATTTTTCTGATACTTTGGTAGAGTCTGTATTAGTACTGGGTGAATGAACAATGATAATTCCAGATAAACATCATACAGGAAACAAAATTGAGCCAAATTACAAGATTGTGCGTCATTTATTCAATTCAATTGTAGATTTTCTGTTTATCATGCTGATAATTTGATGTGCCTTTTGTGCCTTGTAAGATGGGACTCCCACGACATAGTATGTGGGAGAGTAATTCTCATAATGGAAAAACAATTCAAAATTTCGCTCTCAGAATGCAAAACAAATTGTTTAACCTGTAACTAGGAAAGAGGTTAATATAATGACTCTCCAAAAGCATGGGTTCGATTTTTTCATCAACAATCGACGTACTTTTGAATAGGATAAGTCAATTAAAAACACATCTAGATACTCTGTACTATTTCTATGTGATTTTTTCAATTATAACGAGTGGAACTGATTGATGTTGATATCATTATTATTTGAAGTTCGTACCTACACGCAAACCAAGATGACAATCAGATTTCACTAAAAAATTACAACAGTAATCTGTTTGCACTACGTCTCCTTCTTCTTCTTCTTCTTCTTCTTCTTCTTCTTCTTCTTCTTCTTCTTCTTCTTCTTCTTCTTCTTTTCTTCTTCTTTTTCTTCTTCTTCTTCTTCTTCTTCTTCCTTCTTCTCCTTCTTCTTCTTCTTCTTCTTCTTCTTCTTCTTCTTCTTCTTCTTCTTCTTCCTTCTTCTTCTTCTTCTTCTTCTTCTCTTCTTCTTCTTCTTCTTCTTCTTCTTCTTCTTCTTTCTTCTTCTTCTTCTTCTTCTTCTTCTTCTCACTTCTTCTTCTTCTTCTTCTTCTTCTTCTTCTTCTTCTTCTTCTTCTTCTTCTTCTTCTTCTTCTTCTTCTTCTTCTTCTTCTTCTTCTTCTTCTTCTTCTTCTTCTTCTTCTTCTTCTTCTTCTTCTTCCTTCTTCTCTTCTTCTTCTTCTTCTTCTTCTTCTTCTTCTTCTTCTTCTTTCTTCTTCTTCTTCTCACTTCTTCTTCTTCTTCTACTTCTTCTTCTTCTCTTCTTCTTCTTCTTCTTCTTCTTCTTCTTCTTCTTCTCACTTCTTCTTCTTCTTCTTCTTCTTCTTCTTCTTCTTCTTCTTCTTCTTCTTCTTCTTCTTCTTCCTCTTCTTCTTCTTCTTCTTCTCTTCTTCTTCTCCTTCTCCTTCTCCTTCTCCTTCTTCTTCCTTCTCCTTCTTCTTCTTTCTTCTTCTTCTTCTTTCTTTCTTCTTCTTCTTCTTCTTCTTCTTCTTCTTCTTCTTCTTCTTCTTCTTCTTCTTCTTCTTCTTCTTCTTCTTCTTCTTCTTCTTCTTCTTCTTCTTCTTCTTCTTCTTCAATATATCAATATATTTTTCAAGCACTTTTCCAATTATAACCACCCTTGGAGAAATCATTTCAGTAGGAAATATTTTTCCATATTAGCATAAAATTATATTATATTCGATTGCCGAAATTTTTTTCTACAGTGGGCACAACTTCTTCCTGTATTACAGAGCTTCCAAATTTTCATAAAACAGGATTTCTTCGAGTAGTTGTGTAGGCAATATTGTGTAGGTAGTTATCCATATTTGTCTTTATCCATAGTTGTCTTTTCATTTATTAAACATGATTTGATTAAGAGATTGGTTCAGTATTTTTCTTAATGAATTTTCTTGTGGACAGCTTTTTTAAGTACTGTACGATCTACCGTCATTCATCGACCTACCAATAAATAGCATACCAAATATTTTAAGGATTATATCATTTAAGTGTAGCTCACTTATAGGATTTTCGTGAGTTTGGAAGCAAATTGATAATTAAAATATTTTACAACTATCCCTTTTATCGCCTTTCTAATCCATCAGTCTTAAACCTTGTTTACCTATTAACTTGCACAATCTCACCTTCAATCACTTTTTTTCATTTAAAAGTAGTTTCTCCACCCAACAACTATACACAAAGTAGTACCTACCGTAATTATAAAAAATATTAAATACGTGAAAGCTAGTTCACTGCTCCAACCTTCACCCTGCCGCGGATCTTGCATAAGCAAAACATAAAAAACTGGATCTTATTGCATACGGAATGAAACTGAGTTTGAGTAGAAAAACAAGATTTACTTGACAGAGAATGATAGTAATCTATCACCCCATCTCTCTCTCGGCCGCAACATGCAATTCTACAAAGTGCATTATGCACCGCAAAGATGCAATTATGTTGCAAAATGCAACCGCCGAATGCAATTTCAGTAGTAGTGACTGATAACATCTAGCGGGGTGTAATAATGATGATGATGATTGACAAATAAAGCCTCTCATCATCATCATCATCATCAACGTCAATGCGCCAATTCGTCATTACCATCAGAATCATCAAGGCTATCTTATAATTACTTGTTAATACCCCTGTCCCTATTACAGTAGGTACCAGTGTTAATAAATTTCTCAATTTTTAAATATCCTACAGTTTTCTTTTATGAAATTTGTACTTGATATTGTAAATAATATTGTAATATAATTTGTACTTATTTGTAAATAATAATTTTATAAGTAACATAAGAGAATTCGTTTTGTGTGCTTTCACACCCAGCACAACAGAACACGACACAGTGGCGACACGACCGGTCATCGTTTGATGCGCCGATGAGTAGAGAGATTAGAGTAAAAACTAAAAGTATTAAAATAATCACAACTTTCAAATAATGTATATTTGTGTTTCAATACACACATAGACTGCGAGAATTGTTCGAAACCCCAGAAAGGATACGATGAGAATGGCGCTAAATATAAGCAAATACAGTCGACTCTCGATAATACGAATTTGGAGGGACCTGAGAAAAAGTTCTAATAATTATCGAGAGTTCGTTTTATTGAAAGTTGGATAGAAGAGGAAAAATAACTCTGTAGAAATCAAAATTGTTTAATACTGTAGTTTATTAAATGTTCAAATTTTCAAATGCAAATTGTAAAACTATAAAAATAAAAATGATCAATAACTGAGAAATTTAATAAAGAAACTAGAAATAAAAAATTTGAAGTTGAAAGATTTATCATTAGAAAAACAAAAACAATTACAGTATTGTGTAATCAATCGAAAGTACATTATTATTTTTTATGACAAATTTTCTGTTGTAATTTTTTAGAGAAAGAACAATATTATTGTCAGTCAAAACAGGTTCCTATTTTTAAGGATAGCTCTGGTAACTTCCCCATCACCATTAATTTTGAAGAGAAAACGCCCGAAGATTTCTCAATGAAATCTTTGCTTCGATGAAGTGGATGAAAATTTTGGAGAATTTTATGTAGGTTTGATCATGTTTGTGAATTTTATGCAGATTTGATCAAGTTCATGTTCGGTAGAAGTTCATATTATCGAGAGTTTTTGTAAATAAATTCGAATTATCGCGTGTTGCAGTCGGATCAGGTTCTTCATTTTGATTCGTATTGTCGAGTGTGCCTATTAATGCATTGATTTTGTTAGAATTATCAAGAGTTTTTCAAGGGACCAGGGATCTAGTTCATATTATCAAGAGTTGAGAGTTTATATTAGTTTATCTAATTTGTATTATCAGAGACAATGTATTATTAATAATTGTCTCTGGTATTATCGAGAGTCGACTTTACCACGTGCTGTATTCCTATCGTCTTTGAGTATGAAGTTTTAAGTATTAAGTGTAATAAGTATTTATTAAGTATTAAGTATAATTTAAACAAATTCTTGATTTGAGTATGAAGCGCAAAAGGCTTTGCGTATCACTCGACTACGCCTCTACGCCCTGATCCTACATCATAGCTTCAGCCATCAGATTTCAAACCCGAAACCATTCCGAATAGTGCAAGCCCAAGCGCAACTGAATGCGATGTATTGGACTTGGTCACTTCGTGCGTTCTCGGCCACTTCCGTGAGTCTTCGATAGACTCCCTCAACCTCCCACTCAGCTAGCACTCACACCACAGCTCCAACGCGTCACGTACTCACGTAGCTTCAGTTTTAACGGAATTTTGAATTCGATAACCCAAATAGTTAGTTAATAAAGAACTTTAAAACAGGGCTGTTTAAAATAATTGAAAAATAAATAAAACTCAAACACCCTTTTTTTGAAAACTTTAAAAATTATAAAACACACATACATGTTTCGGGATCTAAGCCCATTTTCAATGTGGATAAAAATAGTTATGAAATAAATAAACAAAATTATAACAAAAATGAAAATAACAAGGAATATATTTGTGTTCCATATAGCACAACGCTCAATAGAGCCATTAGAAAAACTTTTACAAAAAATAAATTCAATTTAACGTTCAAGACAACAAACAATTCATTTGATTTAATAAAAAAGAAGTCAGAAATAAAAACACAGCATGATTGTTTCAAAAAATCTGGAGTGTATAAGTTGATATGTAGTGATTGTGATAAATTTTATGTGGGTCAAACGGGAAGAAGTTTTCATACTAGATTTCGGGAACATGTTCAAGCTTTAAAAGCCAGAAATACCACACAAAAATCAGCCTTTGCTGAACATCTTTTGGATTCAAGTCATTGCTACAAGGATATAAAAACAAATTTGGTAATATTGAATTTTGGAAGCAAAAATACTAAATTGAATGTGAAAGAGGAATTCCAAATTTATAAAGGGAGAAAATTGAATGGTGATAAAATATTAAATGAGGAAAATTTGAATAATAACCCAATTTTTGAGAAAATTTTAAAAAGCCTAGATTTTGATGTGTACATATGCTTTCAATTGTAACCATATGATTTATTTTATTTTACTTATATTTTAATTTTGTTTATTTATTTCATAACTATTTTTATCCACATTGAAAATGGGCTTAGATCCCGAAAAACATGTATGTGTGTTTTATAATTTTTAAAGTTTTCAAAAAAAGGGTGTTTGAGTTTTATTTATTTTTCAATTATTTTAAACAGCCCTGTTTTAAAGTTCTTTATTCAAATAATGGCTAATCAACCAAAGATTGTGCATAAGTTAAAATATGTTCTATTGAAAATCGCTAAAGCAAAAGAGGATATTATTTTCAATAAGGTATGTTTACAAAGAAAGATTATTCCTAATTATGTTCAGTTATCAACAAGATCAAATTCAAGAGCGGCTCATAGAGCAATAAAAACAGCAAAATTTATTTGGATGAAAGAAGAAATAAATAGCCTATATTCAAAAATAAAAAATCTCAATCAAGAGAAAATATATATTTTAAATCAAATCAGAGAACAATTTTATAGTGAATCTATTGAAGAATTTTTTATTTATACTGAGTCATGGATCAGACCTATAATTGAGAAAAAGAGAGTAATCCAATCAAAGAAATTAGAAGTTCTAACTCATAAACAAAATCAAAATTTGATCATACAGAATTGCATTAACATTGATGATTATAAACCATATGAGAGAGTGATGAATTTGACAAATATTGAATTTGAAGAGAAAGAAAATGAAATGCTGAGCAAGGCTTTGAAATATAATGTTAATTTGGATCATAAAACAAGAATAATTGAAGAGCAGCTGTTTGAAGTTGAAACATCTATCAGATGTGGAAAGAAGGAATTTCAAAGTGCATTAAGGAATAATTTTGTCCATGAACTAGACAAAGGAAATAATAATATCAATCATAAGAAAATTCTTGAAAAGTCTAAAGAGGATATGAAAACAGTAAATTCAATATCTGATAAATTAAGGAATGAACAAGCCATAATTACAAAAGCTGATAAGGGTAACACAACAGTAATAATAAAACAAAATGATTATAATGATAAAGTAGAGAAATTTATCAAAGAAAATAAATTTAAAAATTTAACAAAAGATCCAACAAGAGAATATAGTAAAAATATCAATAATATTATTTCAAAATGTCAAACAATTTCTAAAGGTAACCAGTTTAAAATGAAAATGATAAATCCATCAGCCCCAATATTCAGAGGCCAGCCTAAAATACATAAAATTGGAATACCTATTAGGCCAGTAGTAAATTATCACAGTGCTCCAGCTTATAATACTTGTAAATTTTTGAACAAAATCTTCCCCCAAAAAGTGACACTGAATCAAAATTATAGTGTAACAAATTCATACCAGCTAATTCAAAAAATCAAAGACATAAAAATTCCTGATAAAACAATCTTTGTATCGTTTGATGTTACTAATATGTACACAACTATACCTAAAATTGAGACAATAACTATTTTAAAACAAAATTTGATAGATAATAAAGTCAACAATAACGAAATTGAAGATTTGATAGAATTAACAAAAGCATGTGTGGATCAAAATTATTTTAGTTTTAATAATAACATTTATAAACAAGAGGAGGGATTGGCAATGGGGTCACCTCTATCAGGCTATTTAGCAAATGTATACATGAATAATTTAGAAAATTTTAAAATTTTGAATAATATCAATCCGTTAAAAGATAATATTATTTACTGGTACAGATATGTAGATGATGTAATATGCTTGTATAATAACAAAGATGGAACAATAAAGGACTTAGAAACATATTTGAATTCTATCTCACCATCAATAAAATTTACCATGGAAATTCAACAAGAAAAGATCAATTTTTTAGACTTAATAATTAGCAAAAAAGACAGCAAACATGATTTTAGTATTTATAGGAAACCCACACACACAGATGCATTAATTCCTAAAGATTCAAACCATCCTTGGCAACAAAAAATGGCAGCCTTTAGATCAATGATATATAGATTAACAAACATTCCCATGACCAAACAAAATTATGATAAAGAGATAAAGATAATAAAATTTTTAGCAGTAAAAAATGGGTACAACACCAAAATTATTAATAAAATGGTGTATAAACAGCAAGAAAAGCAAAAAAGTAAGCAAAATTATAACAAAAATGAAAATAACAAGGAATATATTTGTGTTCCATATAGCACAACGCTCAATAGAGCCATTAGAAAAACTTTTACAAAAAATAAATTCAATTTAACGTTCAAGACAACAAACAATTCATTTGATTTAATAAAAAAGAAGTCAGAAATAAAAACACAGCATGATTGTTTCAAAAAATCTGGAGTGTATAAGTTGATATGTAGTGATTGTGATAAATTTTATGTGGGTCAAACGGGAAGAAGTTTTCATACTAGATTTCGGGAACATGTTCAAGCTTTAAAAGCCAGAAATACCACACAAAAATCAGCCTTTGCTGAACATCTTTAGATTCAAGTCATTGCTACAAGGATATAAAAACAAATTTGGTAATATTGAATTTTGGAAGCAAAAATACTAAATTGAATGTGAAAGAGGAATTCCAAATTTATAAAGGGAGAAAATTGAATGGTGATAAAATATTAAATGAGGAAAATTTGAATAATAACCCAATTTTTGAGAAAATTTTAAAAGCCTAGATTTTGATGTGTACATATGCTTTCAATTGTAACCATATGATTTATTTTATTTTACTTATATTTTAATTTTGTTTATTTATTTCATAACTATTTTTATCCACATTGAAAATGGGCTTAGATCCCGAAACATGTATGTGTGTTTTATAATTTTTAAAGTTTTCAAAAAGGGTGTTTGAGTTTTATTTATTTTTCAGTTAGTTAATAGTATGCAATGAACAGTACAGTAGAACCGATTATCCGAACGAATTTTACATGGAATTGTATTACAAAAACAATGTATTTAACTTTGAATAAACTTTATTACATTTGAAAAGTACATAGCAGTGATGTTAAATTGATGTGGAAAGCAAAACAAATAGTGTACCTACTAAACTAAGTACAATTCAATAATTACAACACATCGCCTCGCCGCGTTACTATCACGTCGTAAACGCCGGTTTTCAATTCATCACTAATTAATTTATTACATTTATTACAATTCATTACCGATTCGGATAATTGGCAATACGGTTAATCAGCGTTCGGATACTCGGCGTTCTACTGTATTAGTAATCGTTTTGCAAGTGATTTAATCGGTTTTCTATTAGTGATTTTCTGTATTCGTCGTGTCTATTTATTGTGAATTTAATTTAATATGGAGTAAGTAGAAAAGGATTACATTATCTAATTATGTTACTCACACAGTATACAAGTCCACAATATATTTTCATACCATTTATTATTAACTAGATATTCAATTCTGATTTTCAACTGTATGCCTCCAATGTGAGTTGGGCTATTTTGATTGCGAGTTGGGCTATTTGAAGGAAAATGTTAGATGATCAAAAATAACTTGAAAAATCACCTATTTCCTTGAGTTACAAACATTTTGGGTCCTGAAAGTCCTGAGATAGTTATCACAATCATAACCAAGATTGTCCACAAATGCAGCAAGTAATTTAGAACTTTTGATTTCTGACTACGAAAGTGCATTGTCACTTTTTGAATGGGATGTTAATGTTGTAAAAGTCCGCGCAAGCTGTGTAGAGACGCCGTCACAACACACTTTACATAGTCACGGCGTGTCTTCTCAACTTGAGCAGTTTAGTCTGCTCCTTGTACGCTCCAACAGCTGATATTGTCATTTAGCTATATGTCTAGATGATGCTTTTCGGATTTATTTATTTGATTTCTACTTTTCTTGCAGATTTGACGTATAGTGAGATCGGACTTTTGTAATCGAATGAGACAATGGATGCCTTAAATAACTTTAAATAAGCGGTTAGTAGGTTAAATCACGTACAAGAGACAGACGAAACCACCCAACTTTTTAGCGACAGCTAAACCTATCTAACTTATTTTAAAATACTGTAGTAGGTACCGTAGCTAATATAGGAGCATGTTTTCATTGCTGAATTAGTCATATGTCAAGCCTGATTTCATTTTATTAGTTTTGGTTTCTTCTTCAACAACATTACTGTATTGTTTTACCTTCATACTGTATCTAATTACTTTATTTTATTGCTTTTTGTCGTTCGTTTGTTTTCTGTTGACATATGGAGTGACTAACAGTTTTTTTCCTGCGGAAGAGTGACTGGTCAAATTTTTAGATGTTCTATAATTATTGTAATTTGCTAGAAAATTACTGCAGATGTGATTTTGAAAATGGCGCAAGTAATCGGTAGCTTACGGTACGCGATTGAGATTGATTGGTTTGAACTTTGAAGAGGTCGTATTTCAATTAATAATTTTTGATAAATATTTCTAAAACACATTCAAATTATGAAGAAAGTCTATAAAATTTTGGGAGGTAATAATTTTTTCGAGGTAAAGGTTGAAAAGTTTGATGAGGTCAGTTGCTTGCTTTTTTACTAATTTTTTTATATACTACTAATTACTAATTTTAACAATTTATCAATTCATATTCTATAATTTTATTAGTCTTTCAACAAATGAATAAAAGCACTTTATACTGGTGTAAACAATAAAATTAGGTTTTATTCGAATAATTTTTGATGTAATACTTTTTTTTATGTAGTGTGAAAGATAAATACCTGAAGAATAATGTGCTGAAGCTGTGGTTAATGTTCCAAAATCCATGAAGCTGATTTCATTTGAAAAACGTTTCATAAGGTTGTTAACTTTATACTTGATGTCTATATCCTTTGTCTTGTTCGTTTATTGCGATTATTTATCTCCTCAAGATTCACTCATCACATCAGAAATTCTTTATAACTAAATTGCACAATAATAACACCACTCCAACCACAACACTGAGGTTGAAACCCGCAGTAGGCTACTTGAACCGACTACAAAGCCAGACAAAGGCAGACTGAGGTCTAGGTCAGTAACTAGGCAAGCGGCTGTATAGTCTGCCCAAGCAAAGAAGACCCTCTGGCAAGATGAGAAAATAACTTTAGCTCGGTCAACAATGGTTCAAAAATTATAAATTTGGCCTTAAATCGTAGAAAACATTCTGCTCTACAATTTGAGACCAAATGTATAATTCTTGAACCGATATTGACCGACCTGGAGTCATTTTCTCATCTTGCCAGAGGGTCTTCTTTTCTTGAACAGACTATACATTCCCAGATTTAACTCCTGACGCTGCATATTTCTTGTTTTTTTTTCTTTTTTTTGCTCAGGCCTAATAGTTATTTATGTAACTAGGACGTAAAGTGACAGATTGCTGTATCGGGAGAAACCAGCGAGAATAGAATATATTCTATTATTGAAATATATTTTCATAATTCTATTATCTCTGGGAGAAACGGGTTTGAAAAATGTTTCCCGAGTGCAGCAAGCACACAAGTGCCCAAGTTACACATTACATTTTCCTTAAGTTAACATTAAATGTGAAAAAATTTAGAAGATTGTTGATTTAGAGACCTATAACTATAAACTGGGGGTTGTAGGGTAACAAGACAGGTTATATAATTATGATTATATAATTTCAAATTCCGATCTCCTTCCGCTTTAATTTTCGTTTTCTTGATTCCAATTCCGATTCTGGTCTTCTTATTTTGCTTTCATTTTCGTTTTCGCGATTTCGATTCCGATCCGATTCTGATTCTGATTAAGACTCCGATTCTGATTCAGATTCAGATTCCGATTCCGATCTTCTTCTTTTGCTTTCATTCTCGAATTCGTGATTCCGATTCCAATTCAGATTCCGATCTTCTTCTTTTGTTTCATACTCGAATTTGTGATTCCGATTCCGATTCTGATTCGGATTCAGATTTCGATTCACATTCCGATTCCGATTTCCTCCTTTTGCTTTCATTCTCGAATTCGTGATTCCGATTCTGATTCGGATTCAGATTTCGATTCAGATTCCGATTCCGATCTTCTTTTGCTTTCATTCTCGTTTTCGTGATTCCGGTTTTGATTCAGATTCTCATTCTAATTCCGATTCTGATTCTGATCCCCATCATCTTATTTCGCTTTTACTTTTATATTCGTTTCTGTGATTTCGATTCTGATTCTAATTCCGATTCCAATTCTGATTCAGATTTCGGTTAAGATACCGACTCCGATCTTATAATTTTGCTTTCATTCTCGATTGCGTGATTACGACTTTCATTCTGATTCTAATTCCGATTCCGATTCAGATTTCGTTTCAGATTCCGATTCCGATCTTCTTATTTTGCTTTCATTCTCGTTTTTGTGATTCCGATTTTGATTCAGATTCTCATTCTAATACGATTTCGATTCTGATCTTCTTTTGCTTTCATTTTCGTGATTCCTGTACTGTAGGCTACTCTCATACTGTATATCATAGGCCTACTTGAATCTGTATACATATTTATTTCAACAGAACTTTTTCAAATAAATAATATTTGGATATTGGAATTTGGTCATATAAAACAAAATCTGAATTTAATCTGAATTTGATCATATTGAAGCAAGGAGATCTAAATATAAACTCTCTTTTGAATGATATTTTAAATAACATGATGTTGTCAAAAAAACAAATTTAATAATTAATCAGGCCTTGTTATCGGGCTTAGCACAGTAACCTCTCAATATTGTTCGATACTCTTTCCAAGTATAGTCTTTCCAAGCAAATAAGACATTCGGGCAAGATGGGAAAATGACTCCAGCTCGGTCAATATCGTTTTAAAAATTATGAATTTGGTCTCAAATTGTAGATCAGAATGTTTCCTACAATTTCGATACCAAATTTATAATTTTTAAAACAATATTGACCGAGCTGGAGTCATTTTCCCATCTTGCCAGAGTGTCTTCATACTTGGACAGACTATTATAGCTTACGGCAGAAAGTTATATCTAAATCTTATACGTGATGATGTCTCTTCTACTAACAGCTGATGTAAAACGTCTATTATTTGAAAAACATCATCTAGGCATAGCTAAATGCCAAACTTCAATTGACAACATCTGCTGTTGGAGCGCACAAGGAGCAGACGAAACCGCTTAACTTTTTGGGGCCATCTATATTATATATAATTAAATGCATCAGCTACCGAATCAGTGAAAACTTACCGAAGTGATTAAAGTGACTGTGCAAGTGAAAGTTATTCCATAGACTCTCTACAGTTCTGGTCTGTCCAAGCAAAGAAGACCATCTTGTAAGCTGAGAAAATGACTCATCTCGGTAAATATTGGCTCAAAAATTATGAATTTGGTTCCAATTTGTAGGAAACATTCTGATCTACAATTTGAGACCAAACTGATAACTTTTGAACCAATATTGACCAAGCTGGACTCATTTTCACATCTGGCCAGAATGCCTTCTTTGCTTGGACAGACCATACCACGGTGAGATAATTTCTTGCGGTTAAGTGATAGTCTGTAACCGGCCTTATGAATGATATAGTCTGTTCAAGCAAAGAAGACCTTCTGGAAAAATGGGAAAATGACTTCAGCTCGGTCAATATCGTTTTAAAAATTAAAAATTTGGTCTCAAATTGTAGATCAGAATGTTTCCTACAAATTGGAACATAATTCATAATTTTTGAACCAATATTGACCGAGATGGAGTCTTTTCTCAGCTTTCCAGAGGGTCTTCTTGCTTGGACAGACTATTACAGGAATCATCGTTACTTTGAAACATAACAGCTTTCCAAAAATATAATGAACCTTGATGCTTCTTATATAGAGTCTTCCAGAATTGTCTGATATATTGTCCAAGCAAAGACGACCTTCTGGCAAGATGGGAAAATGACTCCAGCTAGGTCATTATTTCTAAAAAATTATAAATCTGGTCTTAAAAGTAGATCAAATTGTTTCCTACAATTTGAGATCAAATTGATAATTTTTGAACCAAAATTGACCGAGCTTGGGTCATTTTCCCATCTTGCCAGAAGGTCTTCTTTGCTTGGACAAACTAAACTTTAAAAGAGGCAGTAAGTTCCGTTTTCTTGTGAACCACTGCTAACTGCTACCTCAACAAGACGGGTGAAACTCATCCAAATCTTTTGAAGCACCTCCAGAAGAAGAAGAAGAAGAAGAAGAAGAAGAAGAAGAAGAAGAAGAAGAAGAAGAAGAAGAAGAAGAAGATGTAGTGAGAAAATGATGAAGAAGAAGAAGTGGGAAGAAGAAGTGGTAGGAAGAAAGAAGAAGAAGAAGAAGAAGAAAAAGAAAAAAGTGAATCAAAGGAGTGTTATCCTAGAACTGGACTAGACATCTATAGTCTGTCTAAGCTAAGAAGACGCTCTGTCAAGATGGGAAAATGACTCAAGCTCGGTTAATTCTGGTTAAAATATATCAATTCAATCTCAAATTGTAGAAAACATCTGATCCACTACTAAGACCACATTTATAATTATTGAACAAGTATTGACTAAGCTGGAGTCATTTTCCCATCTTGCCAGAGGGTCTTCTTTGCTTATTGGGCATACTATAGACAAAGCTATAGTCTGTTCAAGCAAAGAAGAGCCTCGGGCAAGATAGGTAAATGACTCCAACCTGGTCAATATTTGTTCAAGAATAATCAATTTGATCTCAAATTGTAGGAAAAATTGTGATCTACAATTTGAGACCTAATTAATGATTTTTGAACCAATATTGACCGAGCTTGAGTCATTTTCCTATCTTGTCAGAGGCTCTTTTTTGCTTGGTCAGACTACTAGACTAGAAATAAAACTACAGTTGAAGTCATGTGGAATAATATTCTGTCCAAGCAAAGAAGAGCCTTTGGCAAGATGGGAAAATGACTCCAACTTGGTCAATATTTTTTCAAGAACTATAAATGTGGTCTTAATTGTAGATGAAATCGTTTTCTACAATTTGAGATTGAATTGATAATTTTTGAATCAATATTGACCGAGCTGGAGTCATTTTCTCATCTTGCCAGAGGGTCTTCTTCGCTTGGACAGACTATACTACTATCCTAAGCTGTAATACGAAGAACTGGGAAAAATTCCCAGACAAGAGTTTGGTCTGGCCGAGCAAAGAAGACCCTTTGGCAGGATGAGAAAATGACTTCAGCTCGGTCAATATTGATTCAAAAATTATTAATTTGATCTCAAATTGTAGGAAACATTATGTTGTACAATTTGAGACCAAATTTGTAATTGTTTAACCAATATTGACCGAGCTAGAGTCATTTTCCCATCTTGCCAGAATGTCTTCTATGCTCGACCAGTCTAGGCTGTGTGGGATTGACATTTTTGATTCACTTCTCGTAACATTAACATAACAAGATTACATTTCTTTCTTTTTTCTCCTAATATTCTCCTTCGGCTTTCATCTCATCCTCGGCTTCTTCTTCTTCTTCTTCTTCTTCTTCTTCTTCTTCTTCTTCTTCTTCTTCTTCTTATTCTTATTCGTCTTTCACTAAATCAAGTTTTATTTTTATTCTCAATCTCCTCTCCTTTTCTTCTCTTCCTCCTACTTTCTTCATCAAATTTTCACTTGATCTACGTCTTACTTATTCTATTTTCTGATTGGATTCTTTCATCCGAACATTTCTTTCTTCTTTGTATTCTACTAACTCTCCTTCATTACTCTTTGACAGTCCTCACTTCTCCTCTTATCTGCCTGACTTTATTTTCTTCTTCTTCTTCTTCTTCTTCTTCTTCTTCTCCTTCTTCTTCTTCTCCTCCTCCTTCACTCTTTTCTTCTTCTTTTTCTTCTTCTTCTTCTTCTTCCTTCTTCACTCTTTTTTTCTTCTTCTTCTTCTTCTCCTCCTCCTCCTTCACTCTTTTCTTCTTCTTCTTCTTCTTCTTCTTCTCCCTCCTTCTTCACTCTTTTTTTCTTCTTCTTCTTCTCCTTCTTCTTCTTCTTCTTCTTCTTCTTCTTCTCCTCCTCCCCTCCTCCTCCTCCTCCTCCTTCTCCTTCTTCTTCTCCTACCAATGTTTCATCTTATTCCTACTCTTCTGAGTATGATCATTTGCTTATTCGTCTTCTGCTATTCTGCTCTTCCTCCTTCTCCTTCTTCAACTAGTTTTTCATCTTACTCTATTCTTCCTCACCACCTCCTTCGTTCGTGTCGTCACATTCCTTCACATTCTCTTCTTCCTGTTCTATTTCTTATCCCTATTCTTCTTCGCCTTCTGAGAATCCCTCTCTTCGTATTTATTTCAAACCCTTCTATCTTCCTCTTCTTCTTCTTCTTCTTGACCTACCCCTATTACGTCTTCTTTTCCTTTCCCTTCTTTCTGTTTCCCTTCTCTTTCTGTTTCTTCTTCACCATTCCCTTTTTCTGCTATTTCCCTTCTCCTTTTCCTCCCTATTACCTCTTCTTTTTCTTTCCCTTCTTTATCTCCTCTTCCTCTTTATCTCCTTTCCTTCCTTCTCCACCTTTCCCCGTTTCTATCTCTCCCCCTCTTCTTATCTCTTTCTTCTCCTTTTTTGTATCCTATTCCGCTTATTTCCACGGTAAATAACGATAACTTCTCGCTATGGATTCTCCCATGAACTTTCACTTCAATGACCGTTCGCATATAAAGGCTTTCGGTCTCTCTGTCTCTCTCCTTCTCAATCTCTTTTCAACTCTCCAACATCTCTCTATCTCTCTCTCCCCATGATATTATTATCACAGTATCTGGAAATTATGCGCTTCTTCTTCCTACTCTTCAATTTCTTCTTCTTCTTCTTCTTCTTCTTCTTATTCTTCTTCTTCTTCTTCTGGTTCTTATCAGTCAGCAGCTCCTTTCTCCGATATAATTGTGGCCGGTTTTTGTTACGAAGGAAGGCCTTCAACAACCTTCATGAACTTGATTAGAAATTTAAAATTCACATTTCCTCACAATGCTATCAATTATGAATAGTGATATTATTGTGAATCTTTTCAGTAAGCTTGTGATTTGTTGATAGTAGTTCATCAAACGGTTCCATAAGAGCATGAGTGAGCGAGCGTAACGAGTTCTCTAAATATCTCATCGAGGATGAATACATCCGTTGCATATGCATGCTCGTATGTTATCTGTGACGATTTGTAAACAACATCTATTATTATCATGTTGGAAGTTCCAAGTAAACGGTCCGCATTGGTTTCGTGTTTGGTTTATGTTTGCTTTGCATTCGGTTTGGGTTCGATTCGGGTTCGTGTTCGGTGCTTGTTCGCTTTATACTTAATATCTGGTACCGAGCTTTGCTCTGAAGCTGCAGCCGAACCGTTGAATTACATAAATTATTATTGAATTACATAAATAAGTTATTGTAAAAAATCAAGGAACCTCCGGCCTTGTGAAAAATAAATTCAAAATTGATATGATCACTGATCACCTCTCACAAGTTTTTGACAGACATGAACATGTGTTATAGACTTGAATTTAACTCCATTCACTCCAGCTCAGGGGTGCCTATCCCCCCAACGTCTATGACGCCAATCCCCCCCCGAATGAACTGAAGATCCCCCTTATTTTTTGGTCTTCCTGTTAAACAAGTGAGAGTGAAATGTGAGACTATTGAATAACAAGTAAGCAGAATGTTTGGGCTGTACGCCTCACCAACTGGTCCAAGGGCAAACAAAGAAATAAATTTCGAGGGGGATATAAAATCAGGGTCGAACCCATGGAAACCCTTTCTCCGAGAGGGGGGCGTTGTTGCTTGCTTGGAATATCTATAATGTATTTGCCTTATCTCAACAAACCTATTCATTTTTTTTGCCGTGTAGAAAAATTCATTCAGCAATAAATTATTGTAGGTTAATTGATTAGAACAAGAGCAATTGGACCATATTGGTCTCTTGTAGTTGTTGTATATTGTATTGGACAATATTATTGTTGAGTTGAACGTTTTAGTTCTCTAAGCTGTGCTGAATGATTTTTCCTGTCATTCTGAATCTAAACTGGAGAATTTAGGCCTATGTGCTCTGGATACTGAGTATTGCGATATGATTGGATAATATATATAGGCTATACAGTATACTTGATTATTATATACCATAATTCCAATAATGTTTATAGATAATTGTGTTAGAAACAAGAGGTTTTGTACCTGATATCCATTATATATAAGTACCAGCATATTGTATTTTCTCAAATAAATGGAATGAAATTGTTGAAGTTATATAGAAAGACATAGAAAATCCTATCCAGGGCCCTCGCGTGGTTTTTTGACGCCCTGTGCGAGATTTTGACAGGCACCCCCACACCATTACCAGACGAATGCAATTCAACATATTATAATATATTCAAGGCCAAACATGGTTCAAGCTGCCTTGCATGTCCACAGTTTTCTCATTAGCAATCGCAATGTTGCGGCAAAAAGGGACTTGGATTATAGGGACTTGCTTATTTTAATCCATCCCAATAACATATTGTCTCGTATTTTCACGAATTGGATACGTGATAATAGTCTGGTGCCAAATGCGAAAAAGGGGGTAACCTTTTTTGAGGTATGTCGTTGATTTTTTGTTCGATTATGATAGATTTTGAAGTGTAAATTCCAAATCCGAGTGATGCCAAGCTGTAAAAGTTGAGCATTTTTTGTAATTCTGAAAATTGAGATTACATCTCACTGGAAATAAAGATGTTTCAACAAAAAATCGGAAACTTAATAACAAGCAAATTGAGGATTTCAGATTCACTGCTCTACCCAACTTTCTTGAATAAGATTCGAAATAGTTCCGAATTCAGCCAGCAGATGGCAGTAGCAATAGGGTGAATTGCTTTGACTTCCATTGGACACGCCTCAAAGCTCCGCCTACGATCAAAATGGCCGAAAACATCGGTTAGAAAAGTTTCCAAACTCAAACAGTAGATGGCAGCAGTTGATGGGTGATGTTTCAGATTTGACTTGGACACGCCTTCATGCCCCGCCTGCTCTTTCCTTATTGGTTGACAGTGTTTTGTGAGTTCTGTCTTAGAAAATGGCTGCTAGCGAAAAAAGATGGATGGTGTATCATACACAAAAAATTACGTTGATTTACTGTTGACGATCTTGTGCTAATATAATATTTATTTATGTATTCAGGCTGGTAAGATTCTATCAAGTAAGTATTTGAAGAACTTATTTACATAATTTAAACTCAGTTTTACTTTTATTGTGTAACTTTAGGCCAGTTCTAGACTTCAATAGTTTCATGTTGTATGAAATGAGATGAAAATATGATTTCACACTCCCATCTTAATTTTTTATACGATGAATATAATGATATAGAACTCAGACTATTCATGATCCAATACCGACCTCATGCTAGAAAAAAGTTTGAAAAACTACAACAATTCTTCAAAAATATTAGGGAAAAGGTTTTATTGGAAACTGGCTTGTGATTGGTCGACATAGTTTAAGGTGGTTGTCAGCCAATAATAGAATTAAATTTAAGAGGGGCGTTTCTTGGCTTGCTTTATACATTGATTGTGGTTTCCCAATTTCAAGATCAATTAATTATTGTGGATGAGTTTATACAGAGAAAATAATTTCTTTTGGATTCTAGTTGTTGGTGGAATAAGTTTTTTATCAAATAGTAAGAAAATTATTCTAATAATAGCCCGATTGAAATTTTTGAAATTCCCGTTTTGTGTCAGCCGCCCGGCGCGGTCGCACACTCCGCACAACGAGGGCCCTGATCCTATCACAAAATGAAATATACAAATTGCAGAGATTCATTTTGATACAGTTTATTGTATGACCAGAGTCAACGGTAAAATATTTATGAATGAATAGTAGGGCTAAATCATTCAAATGATTCTAACCAGTAGCATTTCTCATGTAAGATTTTACTCTCTGAAGTGTTCAAAAGAAGCGCTTAAATTAAGAAGAAGTTGCTGTTGTGACAGAAATCGTTGCAACAAAATATTCAAAATTTCATGAACCATTTGAAAGGAAAAATGTGCTTGTTGCATTCATTCAAGCGAAAACGGAAATATTTGGGTTTGTGATGCTTAGTTTCAGATTTAATCTATTTTCTTCTCTCCAGATTTCCCCCGTGAAGGGGATTTTTTCAAAAACGAACCCTAAAATTACATTTTTAGAAGTTTTCAGCCTTATTGGTAAAAATTTTGGCAACTCCAACAAAGTGCATCCTATCTAGTGTAAGATGAGCCCCAATATCGGTGGGGGGATATATCCCCTCAATCTTCCCTGGGTTCGCCGCTGCCAACTACAACTTTTATTAGAGTGCTGAAAACGAAATATTGTTGCTTCAAGCACGTACCTCAATGTCCCAACTGGAGCTGTTATTCTTTACAATTATCAAAGAGAATTGGTTCTCCAGGTTAAAATAAATCCCCCAAAAATTTGTATGACGCCATTGGCGTCACCCCTTGGCCTTGTAGGCACCCCTGCTCCAGCTGGATAGCGTTGGTCAGCTAACGATAACAGCCATTATACGCAGTACTTGGGATTATGCCTGAATAAGGAATATTTAATTCTTTTATTAATCCTGCCAGAGAGTTTTCCCGGACATGAGACCTGGTGCAATCTTATTTTTCCATCACGGTTATATTACATTTCAAATTTCAAGAAAATCGTTAGAGCCGTTTTCTAGATCCGTGGTTCCACATACAAACATATACATACATACATACATACAGAAATTACTCACTTAATATAATAGGATACTTATATTTATTCTCTTCTTCTTCTTCTTCTTCTCCTCCTTTCCCTCCTCCTCCTCCTTCTTCTTATTTTTCTTTTACCAATGTTCCATCTTATTCCTACTCTTCGTCATACTCATTTTTGCTTTGTCTTCTCTACTATTCCGCTCATCCTTCATCCGACTGATTGTTCAAATCTTCATATTTATGTGGGAGAATAATTATGATTATTCATACATAAAATTCTATGTAGTTTACTTTCCAACCTAGGCTACTCAAATAAAAAGTTTCAAGAAAATAGCTAATCTCAGCTGTAAAAGTAAAGACGGCAGGGCATGTTTCAAAAGAACCACAGCGACCACACCAGGAGAAAATAATTGCACTATGAAATCATAATTGACATAAAATATGAATTCTCGTTCAAAAGGGTTTCACAAACTATAACTCTGGCCAAGCAAAGAAGAGCCTCAGGCAAGATGAGAAAATGACTCCAGCTCGGTCAATATTGTTTCAAAAATTATTGATTTGGTCTCAATTTTACGAAACATTTTGATCTACAATTTGGGACCAAATCAATAATTTTTGAACCAATATTGATCGAGCTAGAGTCATTTTCTCATCTTGCCAGAGGCTCTTCTTTGCTTAGCCAGACTATAATATAGTTGTTGGTTGATGCAGTTTCCAATCTCTTGAAGTTATTTATAGGCCTATAGATTGTCAAAACAAAGAAGACCCTCCAGCAAGATGAGAAAATGACTCAGATCAGGATATTTCCTACAATTTGAGACCAAAATTTATAATATTTGAACCAATATTGACCGACTCCAGCTTGGTCAATATTGTTTTGAAATCTATAAATTGGGTCTCAAAATGTTTCATACTGTTTAAGACCAAAATTTATAATTTTCGAACCAAAATATTGACCGACTCCAGCATGGTCAATATTGGTTCAAAATATATAAATTTGATCTCAAAATGTAGATCAAAATGTTTCTGTTTGAGACCAAAATCTTATAATTCTAGAACCAATATTGACTGACTCCAGCTCGGTCAATATTGGTTCAAAATACATAAATTTGGTCTCAAATTGTAAATCAACTTGTTTTCGCTGTTTGAGACCAAAATCTTATAGTTTTTGAACCAATATTGACCGACTCCAGCATGGTAAATATTGGCTCGAAATCTATAAATTGGGTTACAAATTTCAGAGCAGAATGTTTCCTACAACTTATATTAAGACAAAATCTTAAAATTTTTGAACCAATATTGATCGACTTCAGCACGGTCAATATTTGTACAAAATCTATAAATTTGGTCTTAAATTGTTAATAAAAATGTTTCCTACTCTTTAAGACCAAGATTTATAATTTTTCAACCAATATTGACCGACTCCAGCTTGGTCAATATTGGTACAAAATCTATAAATTTAGTCTTAAATTGTTAATAAAAATGTTTCCTACTGTTTGAGACCAAAATTTATAATACAAAATTTAACCAAAATTTTGAACCAATATTGACCAAGCTGGAGTCATATTCCCATCTTGCCAGAGGCTGTTCTTTGCTTGGGCAAATAACATTATTTATACATTATGGTCAAATATTAATAATTTATACAGTAATTATTATTCTTCAAATCTAATACCCGTCTTTCGGAGGAGACGATAAGCCGTCGGTCCCGACTACCTAAAAAGTAGTCGTCATCTATCATCCATTTCATTACTCACGCACAAGCCTATGAGCTTATGTGGTCTTCACCCTCATAAACAAACAAACAAACAAATACGGCGGTGATCCTTGAGCATAGCAAATTACTCGGTGTATGTCCCAGAAAAGAAGACATTCTGACAAGATGGGAATATAACTTCAGATCGGTCAATATTGGTTCAAAATCTATAAATTTAGTCTGAAATTGTTAAGCAAAATGTTTCCTCCTGTTTGAGACCAAAATCTCATAATTTTTGAACCAATATTGACCGACTCCAGCTCGGTCAATATTGGCTCAAAATCTATAAATCTATATTGACTACAAAATCACTATAGGTACTAATACACATTGTGGATTTCCCAATTCAATATCATCTATTCTTTCTATAAGAAGATAGCATGACTTAATAGCATGACGTTTCTTAAGTAACTTGTGCCCAATACAACATGTAAAACCATCTTAACAGAACTATTATAGTCAGTCCAAGCAAAGAAGACCTTCTGCCTAGATGGGAGAATGACTCAAGCTCAGTCAATATTGTTTCAAAAATGATCAATTCTATCTCAAATTTTAGGAAACAATCTAATCTACTAGTAAGACCAAATTTATAATTTTTGAACAAATATTGACCAAGCTGGAGTCATTTTCCCATCTTGCCAGAGGCTCTTCTTCGCTTGGACAGACTAAACCCATCTCTGATGATTTGCCTTGTGATTAGATTTATTTTGTAGACAATTTGCCAAATTACGAAACCGCAATTTTGTGGTTACAATAATTCGCAATCACAATTATTGCAGTCTGAATTGGCCATTTATATTATTGTATTGTACATGAATTATCATGTTTCTTCTGGTTATTTGTGAATAATTTGATTTTGATTGCTCAACACTATGAGTCAATGATAACTCCTTCACAGTACAGTCTGTCCAAGCAAAGAAGACCCTCTGGCAAGATGAGAAAATGACTCCAGCTCGGTCAATATTGGTTCAAAAACCATTTGTTTTGTCTCAATCGTAGGAAACATTCTTATCCATAATTTGAGACCGAATCAATATTTTTTTAACCAATATTGACCGAGCTGGAGTCATTTTCCCATCTTGCCAGAAGGTCTTCTCTGCTTGGACAGACTATACCACAAAAGACTTGTGAAAGAGATAGATAGTTTTTGTTAGAATTATGTAGAGAATTATTGCAAGTTATGAAAATTAGGTAGCCTATTGTTCTTTTCTTATAAAATATATGTAATTTAAGTTCGTCAATAAATGTATATTCGTCACAAGATAGTTCTAAGATAGTTCTAAGTACTTCGAGTATAGTTTCTTGATTATCAATATTTGTAATTATTCTTTAAATCCAATATGGCGGCGCTCCTTGAGCATAGCAAATGTCTCGTAGTATGTCCCAGCGAAGAAGACATTCTGACAAGATGGAAAAATAACTCCAGCTCGGTCAATATTGGTTCAAAAATTATAAATTTGATCTCAAATTCTAGGAAAGTTTCTTATCTACAATTTGAGACCAAATTCATAATTTTTGAACCAATATTGACCGAACTGGAGTTATTTTCCCAGAATGTCTTCTTTGCTTGGACTGACTTGGACTGCGTATCAAATATCCGCCAAGTAGAGAGAGCTCAATGATTTCATAATTTGAAGATCTTTATTAAGTATTTCTAAGAATGTTTGAATTTTTTATTACAGACAATAAAACAATAATGTATTGAGTATAGATGAGAATATGTTTCTGTTTAATTTTTAATTTTTAATTGTAAAGTGGATTTCAGACAACATCTTAGTTCTTTCAATAATTTCTTTCTTTCCTTCTTTCAATAGCTTAGCTATAAGTTTAGTTTCAGAGCCTCATCCTTTTTAAGGTTCTTACTGAACTCATAGCATCAAACCTATTCATTCCTTAACTGCTTCTATGAATTTAATACATTTACTATTGAAGGTTTATAGGAAGTTTTGGTGTCTTAATCTTCAAAAGATGACTGACAATTTTTTGTAACGAGTTATTGAAACACAACATAAAAGACAAACTCAATACCTACGACCTTGTACCTTACTATAATGAAGGTAAAGGCGACTTTATACTGAAAGCAATGATATCAATCATCAGAGGAGACAAAAATAGTCATCAACTGTAACTGACTGACTGAACAATACATCCGTCAGATATTAAGCCTAACCTTGGCCGTCACACTGATGGGTAGTCCGCGTAAGCTGTGAAGAAACGCCCTACAATACACTTTACATTATGATGGCGTCTCTTCTCCAGCGAACGCGAACTATACGCTTGACGTATGCCAAAATACTACACTTGACTCCTTCAATATTTTCTAGGCTTTTTCCAAAAGGACAAACCTCACTGCAATAATATATTATTGTCTATGCAATTAATAATGGACTAGTGACAACCGAAGCAGAGCAATAAAGTCCTTCACCTTCAAAAAGCTTATAGGCATTAAATTAATGGGGACTGTCGAAAGCAGATATTTAATAATAATTATTACTATACTTTATAACTTATTTGGTATCAAACTTCATTTGTTTGTGAAATTGATTTGTCAATTATTTTTGACAACGTAGAAAGAGGAAGGATATAGGTTGAGAGGATAGATGGTGAAATAATAGTAAAATAGTTATTTGTGTAACTAGTGCCTAAAGAGGTAGATTGCTGCATCGAGTGAAACAGTTTTTTCACGAGCCGAAGGCGAGTGCGGAATAGTTTCTCGAGTGCAGCAAAGAATATTCTATCGACTTCTTCTGTCCAATGCTCTATGCGAGTCGTTTTGTGAACAGTATTCATTACCTCATTGGCTTCATCACTTAGTTTTATAAGATGATCGTGAGAAAATTGAATCATAGAAAGAGTTCATTTTTAAGTTATTTGAAATACGTTGGTTATTATTTTACCTTCCTCGTGAATAACTAATAAGTTTATAATAAGGTACTATGTTTGCAAAATTTGTACTACAAGCCAATGAATTTGTAAGGAATGAAAATAAAATACAATCATTCATTTTCAGTAAGTCTTCACTGTCCTGGATCATTAAATGATCATAAATTTATGATAATACTGAATTATTACACATTTGATAAGCTTGATTATATGTTTTACTAGCCGGCAGGCTCGCTTCGCTCGCCTTCTTCGCCTAGCAAGGGGGCTCCGCCCCCTGGACCCCAATAGTATCAGCAGTGTCAGTGAGTCAAACAGGCTCGCTTCGCTCGCCTGCATGACCTCTGTATTTAGCATTTCTAGACCTAATCTGGACCTGTTCACCAAATTTCGACATTTTCTACCAATTTATTCTCGAAAAATCCAAGAAAAGCTCTGAAGATTCCGAAAAATAGTAAAACGCTAATATTGAGCGTAACCTTGGGAACTATATCGGTCATAGTTTGAAACTTGATTCAATATCTTCCATACTAGTTCATCTATAATCTCGCTGAACCATTGAATTTACAGTAAAGGATTGGTCGTATCAAGGCGGAAGATATGCAACCCGCAACACATCAACAATTTTGAAAACCTGATTACTGGCGTAATCTTGAACGGATTGCAAAAATATTTCAACACAACATTTCTAGACCTCATTTGAACTTGCCCACCAAATATCAACATTTTCTACCGATTGGTTCTCGAAAAAATTAGGAAAACGCCGAAAAACTCTAGAAAAACTAAAATATTTGGCGTATCCTTGAAAAGTTTTCAAAATCCGTTCTTAGCGCGCGTCTAAACGTCCAACTGAACATGCCTGCCAAATTTGAACGCATTCGGTTGAGTAGATTTTTAGTTCTGGTGATGAATGAATGAATCAGTCAGTCAGTCAGTGCCATTTCGCTTTTATAGATATAGATTATCATTTGTATTTGTATACAATGTATTTTTTGGCAAAAAATAATTCAAATTAGATGAAGTACCTCGACTTACGTTAGACAAAAAGCTTACCTGGAGGAGCCATACAAACAACATATATGTAACAAACTTTTTACATGTAGTGTACATGTTCATGGCCTTAGATGCAAATTCACCAAATAATTATTAAAAAATTAGCTTATAATAATCTATTTCATAGCATACTACTCTGTATGGTATCTGTCTCTGGGGTAATTCCAGTGGTGTTCATGAATATTATTACTGATACAAGAAAAGAGAATAATAAAATAGGTTAAGTGTAAGAGAGGACCGTTAAGTCCTAACTTCGCCTTTGTAAAAAGTCAATAAATAAATGAATAAATAAAGTAGGAGATCACTTTTTATCAAAGAGAAAATAGCCTTTTATTTATTTAAAATAGAAAATAGCTTTTTTTTATTTTGTGTATTGAATGTATAAATTGAGACTGGAAATAATTTGTCTTGTTATAATATAAGATCTGATTTATTATACATGGATACAATACCAGAAGTCTGCACATGCAGGCTTAATTTTCCATTCTGTAGTTGAGAAAAATGTCTAAAACTCATAAAATTCTTGGCATGCAAATGTTTAATAATTCCAAGCTTTCTTTATAAGTATTGACTGTTTGAAAAGTTTTATATTAACTTACTGTTTGATAAGCTTTCCTTTGTACTCCTTAAATGATTACTTTGAATGTAATATAAATAAATTATTCTCATTTCTAAATTTGTGATATTATAGCTTGTTACTTTTTTACTTACTATGTATTTGTATTTTTTAGACAATAAATTCTATTCTATTCTACTTTAAGCTTTATAGTATATATTATATACAATGTATATTCTCGATATTTTGTGGTGAAAATGTACGTGTAAGCAGAGACAATGTATTATACATTGTATTTACAATGTATTATACAATGTATTATGTGAATATACATTACAATAATACAGACAATAATAATACATTGTCTCTGGTGTAAGCTAAGTTACTGATGATGTGACCAATAGAGTTCTATTTGATTTGATTTATTTGATATTCTACTTCAATACCAGATTTTTTACTTCCAACTGTTACTGAATTCGGCTCTCATTGGGTATAGTCTGTCCAAGCATAGAAGACCCTCTGGCAAGATGAGAAAATGACTCCAGCTCGGTCAATATTGGTTCACAAAATTATTGATCTGGTCTCATTTGTAGGAAACATTCTGATCTACAATTTCAGACCAAATCAATAATTTTTGAACCAATATTGACCGAGCTGAAGTCATTTTCTCATCTTGGCCGAGGGTCTTCTGCTTGGACAGACTATGGTGAATATATAGTCGGTCCAAGCAAAGAAGACATTCTGGCTAGATGGAAAAATGACTCCATATAGGTCATTATTGTTTCAAACATTATAAATTTGGTCTTGAATTGTGGACAAAATTCTGCTCTACAATTTGAGACGAAATTTATAATTTTTTAGACAATATTTATCGAGCTGGAGTCATTTTTCCACCTGGCCGGAATGTCTTCTTTGCTTGGACAGATTATACCAATATGGTAAGTTTTATTGCATTGTTGCGGGGAGACAGCTCCGAATGCCTAAGGAATGGTAATCTGAGAGACAAATAATGTAAAAGCAAAAGTCAATATCCTTTCTCATTCAAGGGATCACACTATATCATTCTATACAAGCTTGAATATAAACAAATCGTCTACAAAAAATCACTGTCGTTATGAGAAGAGTCGGCACTTTTATTCACAGGTTTTCAAGTAAATTTGAACCAATCTGAAAAGTTATAATAAGATATCAATAGCTGTTATAATATCAACCAAACAATCTAGTATGATGATGATGATAATAATAATAAAAATTTAATGATCAGTAGATTAAAAAATAACTCCAGCTCCGTAAATATTGGTTCAAAAACAGTAAATATGGTCTCAAATTGTACAGCAGAATGTTTTCTACAATTTGAAAACGAAATTATGATGTTTGAGACAATATTGACCGAGTTGGAGTTGTTTTCCTATCTTTCCAGAATGTATTCTTTGCTTGGAATAGCCTATACCATGAGGATCATTTCCTCAGGGCCATCGCGTGGTATTTTTGGCGCCCTGTGCGAGATTTTGGCCGGATTTTTGGCGAGATCATTCCACTGAAAATAAAGGTACCAATAACAAGCAAATTAAAGATTTAAACGATTTTCACTGCTCTACTCAACTTCCTTGAATAACATTCGAAATAGTTCCGAATTCAGTCAGCAGATGGCAGTAGCAATAGGGTGACTTGCTTCGACTTCCATAGGACACGCCTCCAAGCTCCGCCTACGATCAAATCGGCTACAAAAGTTTCCAAATTCAACCAGTAGATAGCAGCAGTTGACGGGCGATGTTTCAGATTTGACTTGGACACGCCTTCATGCCCCGCCTGCTCTTTTCCTATTGGTTGACAGTGTTTCGTGAGTTCTGTCTTAGAAAATGGCTGCTAGCAAGAAAATGATGGATGGTGTAGCATACACAACAAATCACGCTGATTTAGGCTACTATTAACGATCTTGTGCTAATAATATTTACCTATGTTTTCAGGTTGGTAAAATTCTATCAAATTAGTACTTGAAGATTTTATTTATAGAACTTAGAATCAGTACCTATTACTTTTATCGTGTAACTTAGGCCAGTACTAGACTTAAATAGTTTTATGCTGTATAAAATGAGATGAAAATATGATTTTGCACTTTCATCTTATTTTATTTCACTTTAATTTTATTTTTATATGATGAATATTGAATATCATGAATATTGAATAATAGAACTCAAACTATTCATGATTTTATTCATGACAGTTCGGTAAAAATATTAGGAATAAGTTTCTATCGGAAACTGGCGGAATGTAAGGTGGTTGTCAGCCAACAATAGAATTGAATTTAAAAGGGGTTTCTTGGCTTGCTTCATACATTGATCGTGGTTTTTAAATTGATCAATTCATTATGATGAATGATTTTATGCAGAGGAAATAATTTCTTGTAGATTCAAGTTGTTGGTAAAATAATTTTTTATCGAATAGTGAAAAAATTATTCTCATAGCCCAATTGAAATTTTTTAAATTCCCGTGCAGCAGCCGCGGCGCCCTCTTGGCCGTGGCGCCCTGTGCGGTCGCACACTCCGCACACCCCACGTGAGGGCCCTGCATTTCCTATCTTCATGCTCAAATCGGAGCTGTACATTACCAATATAGCCAATTCCTAATCATTGAAAATAATGAACATATTTTAGCAAATAATATTCATAAATTTTATTCAATGTACTTTGTGTTCTAATTCAAACAATTATTTTACTTGGTGTATTTTAATATTTCTTTTCTTCTTTTTTGTTCACAGACACGCTACTCCTCGTCTTCGTTTCTTCATTGTGACACCGAATTGAATACTTTTGATAGCAAAATAATTTTGTTATCATAATTTATTCAATGGCTACTTCGGTGGCGAAAAAGTTCGATACAGCCAACAATGGCCCCAAGGATCCATCGGAATATGGGTGTGTATTTCAACTACAAATATATTTTAGCTTATAAAATAGAGTCTGATCATTGGATGATAATGAAATGAAATATTCTTCATTAGGCGGAGTTAGGACTAGGAAGTCCTTTCTACCACTCAACTATTAGCTGATAACAACAATGGTTTTAAAATAGTTACTAGTGCGGTACACATTGATGAAGCATCGTCATAAATTTTAAAATTATTCAATGTTAGATTAGTTTGGAAAAAAATAATTGTAATAAGGAAGACGCATTCATGTACATTTTTATGTAACTTATGTATTGAATAAAGAGATTTGTTTGATTGATAGTGGCTATGTGGCTAATTAGTTTGCATTAGACTAAATTTGGAGCGGTCCTAAGACCGGTATTACACGATAATTAATTTTTCCATCTTAATTAAAGTTTTGAAATATTCTGTGTTTTTCGGATCAATCCTTCAAAATTCAAAATTTTCCAACTATTATCACTTATGGATCATTTCTTTCAGAGAGAAACCTTAGGCTGAAAAAGAAATTTAGACTTGTAACCTCAAATGTTGGACTATATTTGAATGAAAATTGTGTTTTGAAATACCAAGGGCTATTCTTAAAGCCTGCTCTTCCTTACCAATGTGTTTTTGCCAATAGTTCATTTTCATTTAGTTAAAATTTATTTATCAAATAGTAAAACAGGCTCCATAGCCCAAGACTGTTCCTCTTAAATTTATAAAAATCAAACAGAAAAGGTTATGTCATAAACCATTCCTAAAACACTAAATTTTACACCAAAGAAAAATTTGACAAATTTTAAAATCTTTTCACAAAAAAGTTCACCAAACAAAATCACTAAATAAAAATACCCAAAATGTTCCTGAATTATGAATAAACTTGAAAAACTTAGACCAGGATAAAATTGAACACACAAGAAGCCATTACAGCTGATTATAGTTCTATGATCATATGGAAAGAGATGAAAATACGAAATCACAAGGTCTTCTTTACAGACCTTGCGAAATCATGTTTTCATCTCTTTCCATATGAACATATCCTTAGCGAAGACCAAGGTGTATTGAATAGTATTCTATAGGCTACACCTTGAGCGAAGACAATTCAAAGATTCCGTGTTCAAATCTGTTTAACAATTTATACTGTAGAAAAATATTATGTGAACTCCTTTTAGCATTAGGTAACATTTTTCAAACTTTATCCATATTATTAGGCTAGCTTTATCCATTCCTAGCTTTATTCATCTTAGCGTGTCTTTGTCATTACTTTGAAGAGTCATCATCTTTCCGCTGGGTAGAGGAATGATGGAAGAAAGATAGCAATCTAATTTATGTGGAATAGTTGGTATTTTCAATTTGATACCTATCAATTTAGGAGAGAGTCAAATTCCTGAATAGAAAATAATATACATGAGAAGTCTGAAGCCATGAGTCCGTTTCTCATAAGCAATCCGTATCTTCAATTTCTATGAACAAATAATCCAGGTAGCCTACGGTAACATAGATACTAAATTTCATATTGATAAATAGTTATACTTGCTTTGCAGCTCACTCACAATTTCTTTGAGTCGCGGACGCGTTTCGAGCAATGGTGCTCATCTTCGGCGCTCCTTACTAAGACTGATTAGCTTTTCAATCTAGTGAGGTGGAAAAGCTAATCAGTCTTAGTAAGGCGCCGAAGATGAGCACCATTGCTCGAAACGCGTTCGCGACTCAAAGAAATTGTGAGTGAGCTGCAAAGCAAGTATAACTATTTATCAATATTTATTACTGCAGTTTCAAGAAGCATGAAAAACCTCAACAACTAAATTTCAACTTTATCAGTACTTAGCCTACCTATATAGTACCTACTTCCATAATTGAAAAATAAATAAAATCAAACACCCTTTTTTTTAGAAAACTTTAAAATTATAAAACACACATACATGTTTTGGGATCTAAGCCCATTCTCAATGTGGATAAAAATAGTTATAAACATTGATAACTATTTTTATCCACATTGAGAATGGGCTTAGATCCTAAAACATGTATGTGTGTTTTATAATTTAAAAGTTTTCAAAAAAAGGTGTTTGATTTTTTATTTATTTTTCAATTATTTTAAACAGCCCTAAGTTTTAAAGTTCTTTACCTACTTCCAGTATAGTATGGTAACTTGAGAAAATAGTGCCATGAAAATAGGCTGCTCATCTGTTTTATATTTTCAATCAAATTATTAATCTGATTCATAGTTTAATAGGTACTGTGCTTGATGAATGAAAATGTTTTATAAGCAATTCTTTTTATTCTAAATTTGCTCCAATTGAATTCACCGCACATTCAAATTTTACACAAAACCATTATCGATAGGTCGAACATTGTATCGACTCAACCTTATCGATAGTTAGAACTTTCTCTTTTCTCCGAACTCCGAACTAACCTAAAAATTATAGTTTACAGAACAACAAACTCTGCTTCTCTCTTCCTTTCAAAAATTATAATATAGGGTATAATTTTATATTCAAAGCAAATTCTTGCTTGATTCGAAAATTATTTCCTCAAAAAGGTATGCTGATATACTATTTTACAGTTCTTGCAATTATTATTTCAATCACATTTATATTTTGAGATAATTTTGATTTCTTGCTACCGGTGTGCTGTTTCGGTGCCCGGTGGTCAAAATTCTATTTACTTTATCACGATTATATAGGAATCTATCAATTGTTTATACAAATATTCACTCGAATACAGATTTCTATACTAAAGCTTAATCTATCTCTTGGTGAAAAGTGAGTAAGTTACATTCCATCAATTACATGTTTCCCATTCTTCGGTAGGCTACACTTTGGTGAGCCTCTGTTTTCTCAGTCTTCGTTAAAAAAACATGCTACTCTACCCAATGCATTCCATCAACAAACAAATTTATTTGATCTATATTTTCTTAATTTTTCAGAATATTATGGATACAATGGCTGGTGGCGTCATCTCTGCTGATTGCCGAACTGTTGGTTCTTGGCGTGAAATTTCTCATCACAGCAATCGAGTCTCTATACCGAACTTTTCTACCGCCAATGGAGAAGTCATTGCAAGGTGAAATTGTATTGGTAAGTATATTATTTCAAATACTATTTTTGATTGGAGATCTGGTGAGTGTTTGCCATTTATGAAAGATACTTAGTTGAGTGAAGCTCTTTATTAGTTCAAGCAGATGTCTCCTGAAAATATTATAGTCTGATTATATAGTGATTACTTGCACTCAGTCATACTATTTTCAGTTTATTCCTTGTTATGTAGCATAGCATCCTCTGTAACAATAAAATGATTATCATCTAATTATGAGCATAGAATTTTCTGTATCAATAAATTGAATATATTTTTAGCATTTCCAACAACATTCATTTTGAATTTATTGAGAACATGCATTGGTCCTCCTGTTTTGAGTTTATTTCGTACTATATAGCATTAACACTGTCATTGATAACATGTCAATATTGTGGGACATTGTGGTATATAAAGGGAGATTGTGGGACATTTTAAGATATTGTAGGACATTGTGGGATATGAAGGGATATTGTAGGACATTGTAGGACATTGTGGGATATAAAGGGATATTGTTAACCCAAGTGAATGAGGAAACATCCATTATTCCTCCCATTTCCAGTTTATTCCTTGCCATGTAGCATTTTGCCTGCCTTGAGAAGCTGTGAGTTGTATCAGCTCACCTAATAATGAAAATATATTTGTAGTCTATATTTTACAACAATCAAGATTGTATACAATGAAGCTTGAACGTGAACTTCAATGTTTCTCTTGTAAGTAATGCATTAGAACGGTATATCATCGCATATGAAATGCTACTTAAGCATGAACTTGAATGGATTTTTGTGATTGTTTTCAGGTAACGGGCACCGGTCACGGTATCGGGCGCGAGCTGGTGTACCAGATGGCGCCCCTGGGCTGCACCCTCGTCTGCTGGGACGTGGACGAGTCGGGCAACCAGGAAACCGTCAAGCTGCTCGCCGACCGCGGATTCAAGAAGAACGTGCACGCTTACAAGTAAGTCACCTGTTATTGAACAAACGTTAGTGAGTCCTATGATTGGACACTGATTTTCTTTCGTCTGTCTGTCTGTCTGTGACACGTTTACGGCCAAACTCATGGATATAATCACTAGAGATTTGACAGGAATATTCTTTTTCAACTGCGTCAATGTATGTGTAAGGTTTTTGAAAATTTAAGGCCAAAAAAAGGAAAAATGTTTTGCCTACTCTCTGATACAGGTATACTCCATACACATGATCTGTCGCTATATTTATGTTAGTACCTATTAGTACTGAAACATATTCATATTTATTTCAGTACAAAATAATTAAATTTTTGTGGAAATAAGAAACAGGCCATTACCCAAAACTTCTTAAATTCATAAATTTAATGGAATGGAAATTTTCAGGTTATGTAAAAATTTCATTTTCAGCCGAAGAATTCCACACCAAGAAAGATAATTCAGAAGTAGGTTATAAATAATGAATTTAGAAGAGTTATTTTAACATATAACTGGTCACAAAACTGATCACAATTATTATCTGTCCAAGCAAAGAATGCATTATGGCAAGATGGGAAAATGACTCCAGCTGGGTCAATATTAGTTGAAAAATCTTAAATTGCGTCTCAAATTGTAGGAAACAATCTGATCTACAATTTGATATTAAATTTATAATTTTTGAACCAATATTGACTGAGCTGGAGTCATTTCCCCATCTTGCCAGAGGGTCTTCTTTGCTTGGACAGACTATTTATACTTCAGATGACATATTTTGATTGAATTCCGCTGAGATTATTCAGATAAATTAATGTGAACAAAATTATTATGACAGGAAAAGTAGGATCGTCTCTGATGTGAAGAGTTTATTATAAATTTAGATACAGCTAAGGTTTTTATTAAGTTAAAGTGAAGGATTGGTGTGGCGTGCAATATTTATCTGTATGCATTCAATTTTGCTGATTACACTGTCTGGTACTTTCGAATCAAATCAAAATCCATTAAATACGGTACAGCAAGTACAAAATTGTATAAAGTGTACACTAATTCCGGAAAACTGCGAGAAAAATTCTATTATCACCTGAAGAGGCGAAACATTTCATCAATGTTCAACCAGATTCAGGAATAATTTGAGAGAAGATGCACATCAAAGTGCTATGTATGAGCGAGGTGTAAGAAGTTCAGGTATCCTGATCAGGTATAAGTTATTGCCCTCTCACATAATATTGTGCCAACCCTGTTGTCTCCATTCATGTAAATAAATAAACATTCATTCTAAATATAAACTACAGGGAAGCACTGGCGGCTCTTGCTCACAAAACAGGTGAAGTGCCCGTATCTTTTACTATACAGCACTTCACCTGTTTCGTGGGCACGAGCCGCCAGTGCAGGGAAGTTTTTTCAGATTTATATTAAAAAAAAAAGACCTGCTGTAAATCCTTATTGAAATGTCATAAAAATGTATAATGAATTTATCTTATCATTTTGTAACTATTGTTTTTGTGATTGGACACCGGCCGAAAAACCTACGGGTTTTGCAGAACCTCAATTGTTTTTGAAATTGTAAATAAAAATTTGATTTGATTTTGTCCATTTGTCTACTCAGTGGGGGAATATAAAAATTATTACAAAAATTGAGATGAGGGTTTAAGTAGATAGATGATAATATTTTATTTTTGATTGATAACAAATTGACAAATCTTTATACTCTTTTATCAGATGTTCAGCGGTAAATCTTACGGAAATCTTAGATGTAGCGGATGTGAATCTTACAATCTCAGAAATAGCGATCAAAAATCGCAAAATCGCTACTAAACACAAAATTATCACTTGTGGTATGTTTTGTCGAATTTTGCGATTTTTGATCGCTATTTCTGAGATTTGGGTAAGATTTACACAATCGCTGCCATTGAACTTTTCCTTTAGAATCAGACTCTCTTCAACTTCCATTAATAAAAAATACAAATCTATGATTCCTTATCCAGTTATAGCCCTTATTGTTGAAAAATGGTGTTTTCTAACATATTTTTCCAATTATCTCAATAACCGTTTAAGTTAATAAGTAGGTTATATTATACGACTTTAGTTGTCATACAAAAACAATAATCTGTTTACTTTTAAAGCTGTTATGATGTCAAGTGACAAACGTCTTTAAAACCAATTATTTTTCTATTCAGTTGTTACTTGATTACGGTACTCCTCTTTCATAAACATCACAATCTCATTGTGGTTATCAGACTGAAAGAGTTTTGTATTGATAAAGCAAACCTGCTGTACTAATAGGTGGAAGAGTAGTTTTCTTATTATGATAAACATTTCAGTGAATAATTCGAATTGAGATTTGTTCCTAGCAAAAACAGCAAAAATTGTTGAAACGTTGAGCTTGAAACTTTGATAACAATGATGTTAAAAAGACAGCTAATGAAGTCAGTTTTCGAGTTTGTTGTTAGCTTTATTTACTTTGAGCTTATTGAATTACTTAAGCTCTAATAATACTGATAATTATTGAAGCAAACCTACAAACAAGCAGGCGTCAACTTTAATTTTCTCACTTCATATTTTACTTATTTTCAATTTTTCAATTTTTTCACTTTCACTTATTTTTTTCACTTATTTCACTTTAATTTCTCACTTCATTTAATTCATAAATTACTATTATTATGAATTAAAATTTTAATTTGACATCTCAGCTAGCTTTCTTATGATGAATAATTTATCAAAAACTGAAATTGTTATTTTGTGGGTTTCATAATATATAATGGCTTTTTATAATTAGTCAATATATGGGGGTTCTACGTGACAAAATAATATAACTCTATTGATTTGCTTCATACTTTATAATTGTTAGTATGTTACCTAGTTAACCTGATAACCTGAATAAGCAAGCTGAAGATCTGTCGAGAACTTCTATATTATCCAGGAATTAGTTTTATCATCTCATTTCAACATCAAAATGACGTGTTGTTCAATTTTATTCATTCATTGATCATTATTATTCCTTGATCATTTAATTTTTATTATGCAAAATTTACATTTATCCTATTATATTAAGCGAGTAATTTCTGTATGTATGTATGTATGTATGTATGTATGTTTGTATGTTTGTATGTGGAACCACGGATCTAGAAAACTGCTCTAACGATTTTCTTGAAATTTGAAATGTAATATAACCGTGATGGAAAAATAAGATTGCACCAGGCCTCATGTCTGGGAAAACTCTCTGGCAGGATTAATAAAAGAATAAAATATTCCTTATTCAGGCATAATCCCAAGTACTGCGTATAATGGCTGTTATCCTTAGCTGACCAACGCTATCCAGCTGGAGTGAATGGAGTTACATTCAAATCTATAACACATGTTCATGACTGTCAAAAAATTGTGAGAGGTGATCATATCAATTTTGAATAGTGCTGGCAATTGGTCTCTCGGTGAGGTGGTCTATCGGTGAACGTGATGTTGAGTCACGAACACTGTGGACTGCACTTGGATGGGTGACCGGTTCTGGCCAAGTACACATTGGCGAGGTGGAACTACCCGTAAGGGTCTCCCCACCATTAAAAGCCATAAGAATATTTTTTTATCAATTTTGAATTTATTTTGCACAAGGAGGTTTCTCGATTTTCTACAATAACATATTTATGTAATTCAACAGTTCGGCCGCAGCTTCAGAGCGAAGCTCGGTACCAGATATTAAAAATATTATTATGTGTTTTTCAATTCTATTCATTTCATTCATTGATAATTTTTATTTCTTGATCATGCATTGTATTTTTATTATGCAAAATACAATTTTTAAAATGTATTTCTTGTTTACTGTTTCTAGATGCGATGTGTCAAATCGCGAAGAAGTTCTGGCGGTGGCCGCTAGGGTGCGCGCCGAAGTCGGTGACGTCACAATGCTGGTGAACAATGCGGGCATAATGCCCTGTCGGCCGCTGCCCAATCACAAGCCGGAAGAAATTAGAAAAATATTCGACGTCAATGTGTTGGCTCACTTTTGGGTGAGTTTGGCCAAAGTTTTCCATTGTACCAAAACTGTAACAAACTTGATTGAACAGAACTCAGCAAACACATGATGTGTTTCTGCGCAAATTATATGTTTACAATAAGCTTCATTCAATCGATACCTCATTCACGAAGACTTGAGACAAAGTAAACAAACACACAACGTGAACAAATGGAGCTGCTACTTTTGCGACGACAAACCATAGCAACGATAAGACACTGTCCTAACGAAAAATATTAACGACACACGCTGATATACGCATTGCCAATGCTATAACATGTCTATGTGACGTCATTTATTGGTTATGGTTTGTCGTGGTTAAGGTAGCAACCCCATACTCAGAAGCACACACACTCAACTTTGTGTCTATTTCGACTCAAGTCATCGTGAATATTAAAGACACATACACATTGCCAATGCTATAACATGTCTATGCGACGTCATTTATTGGTTATGGCTTAGGTATAGATAACATGTTTGTCAGACAACATATTTATTTTAAAAAAATGGATATACTGGTTTTGGTTGTTAAACCATTATCAATATCTGATAAATCAGAGCTCGGTATCTTAATTAAAAAGACAGTTCCAGTCTTTTTATCCAGTATGAATCACTACCACAATATAACCTCCACTTAAACACAAAAAGTTATCTATTTTTTTATAGTATAGTTTTTCCAAGCAAAGAAGACATTATGGCAAGATGGGAAAATGATTGCAGCTCGATCAGTATTGGTGCAAAAATTATAAATTGAGTCTCAAATTGTAGATATGAATGTTTTTTTAGAATTTGAGACCAACTTTTTAATTTTTTAATCAATATAGACTGAGCTGGAGTCATTTTCCCTTTTTGTGAGAATGTGTTTCTTGCTTGGTTTCGTTTGGTAGCTTCTATCTTGACAAAATACTTAATTTCTCTACACTTGGTGTTTCAAGAAGAATGTGCAATACTTCTTAGGCCGATATTACACAATAATAGTTCTATGATCATATCTAACCATATGGAAGGAGATGAAAATACGAAATCGTATTTTCATCTCTTCCATGTGATCAGATATGATTAGAACCAGAGACAATGTATTATTATAATAATACATTGTCTCTGGTAGAACTATTATCGTGTAATAGCGGCCTTAGTGTGCTTATTCCTTAATCCAATAAGAGAAAAGTTCCATGGGACGAACCCCACAAAAACGCTTTGTTACCCTGATAACAGCGGCGAAAAATTGACATTCAATAAAAATACATTAATTTCTCTTATTTTTTAGATCTAAAAAATTTTCGCCTGAGGCTTTATTCCGTTATTCGCGGGTTCTAAAATTATCCATTCCAGAGAAAATTAATGTTAATGTTAAAATTAAAATTAGCTGAGAATTCAATGAAACCAGTTTGTACTTCAACGATTATTGAGATAGGTTGGACAAATAGCTGAAAACACTATTTATCAACAGTTGAGGGTTATAACTGGATATGAAATCCAGAAAAATGAGAAATTGACTCAAGCGCGGTCAATATTGGTGCAAAAATTACAAATTTCGTCTCAAATTGTAGATCAGAATGTTATCTGATTAAATTTATAATTTGATTCACAATTTGAGACCAAATTTATAATTTTTGAACCAATATTAACTGAGCTGGAGTCATTTCCCCATCTTGCCAGAATGTCTTCTTTGCTTGGACAGATTATAGTTCACCGTTAAAGCTACAAACTTCCAACTGGTTCCATTGAATTACTCAGCTCATTTTAATCGTTTCTTGAAATTAATTTTCCAATAATATTTGTGATATTGTTTGCAGGCCCTGGAGGCGTTTCTGCCAAGCATGGTTGAGAAGAACCACGGCCACATAGTGGCTCTGTCGTCGATGTGTGGCATTGTTGGCATTCCCAATGTTGTGCCCTACTGCGCTTCAAAGTTCGCCGTCAGAGGTCGGTAGTGAACCTGTCTATGAATAGAATAATCTAAGGCCTGTATTAGGGTGTGTACATGTCGGAGCTGAGATAAGTGGCCTAGCTTTGACACTAGATGAAAGATCTTAGCAGCGATAAGAATAGCGATCATAGTAGAGAGTAATGAATGCTATTCTTCTATCAGCTGTACATGCTGAAGCAGCGACTCTAGCCACGCTCAAATGTTTATCAAAGCATCAAAGCAATAGTTACAGGAGTAACAGAAGACAGAGTTTTATAGCATACTCTTATTGTTAGTTCGTTTATCTTGATCACAATCACTTATCTCAGCTCCAACATAGTCTGTCCAAGCAAAGAATATTAAGAAGAAAGAAGAAGAAGAAGAAGAAGAAGAAGAAGAAGAAGAAGAAGAAGAAGAAGTGATCAAGGAGTGTTATCTTACTTGCAACTATAGTATGTCCTGAAGCAGCGACTCTAGCCAGATGGATAATGACTCCAGCTTGGTCAATATTTGATCAAGAAATCTGTAAATGTGTTGTACATAGTGGATCAAAATGTTTCCTACTGTTTTTAGGGTAATGAGATTGAGAATGTATTTTTACTTCAATATTTGATCTGGAGTGCCAGACTTTACAGTCTAGGATAGAATAGTTTGGAGCTTTGATCCGATTCTTATAAGATTGTTGTTCTATTGTCCTCTAAAGGTGAAGCCCACATGATCCCATGGCTTGTGCAAGCGTAATGAGATTGGTGATGATGAGAGATGACTACTTTTCTGTTAGTCGGGACCGACGGCTTATCGTCTCCTCCGAAAGACGGGCTGGCCGTATTTATGTGATTGTGCTGTGGTCGAAGAATTGTTCCCAAAGAGTTGAAAAGACACGTGAAATATTTGTTTCGTTGAATTGAGAAATTTCCAACCTTAAATTAGTCTATGCCGATTTGCCAGGGCTATTTTCTTAAATAATTGCAATTACAAGTAATACCACAAATATTTTATTTCAGAGAATAGATTTTCAATGTCGTTCCTCTTGGAAAATGTTTGACAAATTATCAAATACAGTATTCCAAATCGTAGAATCAAATCTGAAAATAATTTGAAAGTCTGAGTTTACCAGAGATTGATAATGGTGTAACAACCGAAACCGGTATCTCGATTTTCTAATAAATCAGTGGTTTGACAACATCTTGTCTTTTCATTTATTTAGTTTGACAAATGTTTGGCAGCTGATGGGAAAATGTTTATCTCAGCGTACTGTATCAAGCAATTCACACCAATTGTCACATAAGAGGATACACAGAGCATCTGTAGAGTGTAGACTATAATAAGAGTTCCACAACACATGAAATAAGATGAAAGTATGATATCCTAAGGCTCTATAAAGAGGGTATATCCCCTCTTTTAGGTAGTCAACCTGTTATTCATTAAAAGTTTCCAAGTGATCAAAGAAATGTTTAATATAGATAGATGTTTCAAAATCCACTTTTCAATATAGGTAAAGTCTGTCCAAGCAAAGAAGACCCTCTGGCAAGATAGGAAAATGACTCCAGCTTGGTCAATACTTGTTCAAGAATTATAAATGTTGTATATCAAATTGTTTCCTACAATTTTAGAACAAATTGATAATAATTCTTGAACAAATATTGACCAAGCTGGTGTCATTTTCCCATCTTGTCAGAGGGTCTTCTTTGCTTGGACAGACTATAAAGCCTCGTTTCCATTACTATAAAAGCAGCACAACCACATTTGCCTAAGATGCAATAGAAACATGGAAATGTTTAGAGCAACGCACACTGGTCAGCTGATTTTTTGAAATCAGCTGATCTGTAAAATCAATTGTTTTTTTCTTGTGCTCACGTACAGTATTAGAAAGTATTGGTAATGTATTGTTTAAGTATTGGTAGCATTGGAAAGTGGAAACGCGTACTTGAAGCAACAGCCGACAACCTTGATATAGTCTGTCCAAGCCAAGGTCCAAACAAAGAAGACATTCTGGCAAGATGGGAGAATGACTCCAGCTCGGTCAATATTGCTTCAAAAATTATAAATTTTGTCTCAAATTGTTGAGCACAATGTTCTTTATAATTTGCAACCAAATTTATAGTTTTTCAACCAATATTAACCGAGTGGAAGTCATTTTCCCATCTTGCCAGAATGCCTTCTTTGCTTGGACAGACTAAAGCAGCTGAATAAGTTTCCTGAATAGCTAGCTGCAGGAAATTGATAACTCTTGTTGGCTACTTTATTCATTTTTTCAAGTTATTTCCAACTATTTCAAAATATTTTGTATTACCATTTGCAGTACTGCATTTCCCACTAGGCCCAGGCCTAGGGCGCAACATTTTAAGAAGCGCACAAACTAGCGTGGATCAGATATGATCGGACAAGCGATCGATAAATTTTTTTGTAGCTAGCAGCAAATATTTATTTATCTTGAAAAGAAAATTACAAACTAAACTCTGATCGTTTTGATAATTGGTGGGTACCGGTATAATACTGTTATTATTCCCTACAATTTGAACACTCAACGATTAAAAATCCAATCAAAAATGGCAGAGAAAATGGCGAATAACACAATGCCAAAAATTATTTTATTGAATATTTATTATTCAATAGATCATTATAAGTCATATGATTTGAGCCATCATAGAATTGCATTGTTATTTTCGACCGCCAGCTGCCGGGTGAATTTTATTGAATAATTCATGTTATTTCCAACTATTTCAAAATATTTTTATTGTATTTGATGAGATGTTGTGGCCTAGGGCGCAAAATCTTTAAGAAGCGCACAAACTAGCGTGGATCAGAATATGAAAACACAGAATTTTGTCTGTAGCTAGCAGCAAATTTTTATTTATGTAAAAGAAAATTACAAGCTAAACTCTATATCCAACATAATAACAGACATTAGATTAAATAAATATTTGCTGCTAGCTACAAAAATTATTTTATTGAATATTTATTATTCAATTATTGAATATTATTTATTTTATTGTTATTTTATTGAATAATTATTATTCTAAACACATTTTAATAACTTTTGACAGTACAATATCATCAAGAATAACTGGTATGTTTTATTAAGTTGTTAGCCTATTTATAATTTCTTTAATCTAAAACAGTTATGAGAAAAATACTGTATGTGTATGCGGGATGGGGGTGTAGGGTGAGGGGGTGCTTTTTGGTTTGTAGGCCTAGGGGCGCTGAACGGCTAAATGCGGCACTGACTATTTGTTATTACACAGTATTTCAAGATACTGGAAAATCATGTTAATATTGATTGCCTTTCTTGTCTAACACCCAAGTCTTATTGTATTTTTCTCATTGTTTCACGAAATTGGAAAACTTAAAACTACTGTTTAGAATTGTCTGATGTTGAGAACTGAATTTATTTGCAATGTTTTCCAGGTCTGATGGAATCGCTGTATGAAGAGTTGAGAGCCAGCAACGGTGGAAACTCAAAATCGTTGGTGAAATTTACAACCGTCTATCCCATCATGGTTGGAACCGGACTTGTTAAAAAGCCAAGAAATAGGTGAGATCTTATTTATTTATTTATTTACAATGACAAAAATATATGTTAACAAAATAATAAACATTATTATTCCAAGCATGGGCCGGAGCCTGTGTGCAGGAAAGAGGTGTATCAGTTCACAGTGGAATATTACATAAAAAAACGGGAACTTTTGAAGTAACACGTACGTGAATAAAGGAAATGTAATCATTAGTTTTATTGCTGAAAATGTGAAGTAGAATAGTTGCCATTTATAGTTAAAACAAGAAAAATGCCAATATTCATGGACAATGTCTTTGAGACGACAACCATTCAAACGTATACATTCCTGAAGGCAAACAGTAGTGAGATTTCCATGTAAGCGTGGAATGTCGAAGCACTGTGTTTTACTTTTTCTTGTGGGGCCATTTGAAAAGTAAAGCATAGCGTACGCTTTACGCTCAAAAATAGTATATTATTATTAATATACAAATATTAATATTATTGAGTTGAAAACAAGGATTCATGAAGAAATCGCTGAAATTCGCATTGCAGTGATTCAACTTGCCGTGCAAAATCTCACTGTTTGCTTCCAGGAATGTATAGGTTTGAATGGTCGTCATCTCAAGGACATTATCTACAAAAATTGGCATTTTTCTTGTTACAACTATAAATGGCAACTATTCTACTTCACATTTTCAGCAATAAAAGTAATGATAACATTTCCTTTATTCATGTAAGTGTTACTTCGAAAATTTGTGTCACCCTGTATTACTGTATTATCTCTGTAGCCTACATAGGTCTAGTGAAAATTAAAATTAGAAATAAAACAAACAAAAAGATGTATGCTTTCATCAATTACAAAATCCAATGAACTAATACATAAATGAAAGATACAATGACCACTTATGAGAAGGAAATGAGTTGAAAGAAATATTGAATGATGAATGAAGAAATGTAGAGAGGAAGAAGAAGAGATGGAGGGGAAGGATGAGGACAAGCCAAGAGCGCTGAAAAAGTTCGGTTTCAAAAACTATTAACCTATAATAAGTTCACCTACAATAAGTTATAATAAGTTCTTTATTCCTTCTTTACAACATAAAGACACTTTACAACAAAAAAAGCAAGAGATACGTTACACGGAATTCCTCCACAAAGACCAATCGTCTGCGTGTGAAGGAGAGTTCCATGGACAACACATTTGCAATCACCAAATATTTTTTATAATTAGAAATTAGATAAATATTTTTAAAATTCAAGTAAAATGAAGAAATAACTGATTCATGATGAGAGAGACCGCGACAAACTGGGTGACAAAAAAGAGAAAAGACAAATTTATCAGTTTTAAAACGAAAAAGGGGGAAATTTTTTTCCCTGTATGGAAAAACTAATGTATTATTTGAAGGGAAACTTTCGCTCCTCTAGGGTTGTTGGCGAATGTAACGAGAGCGGAGAAAGGCTTCAGCCGCCTCCCAGCCAATGAGATAAAGCCACCTGTCGACTACCCTTCTGTACACAGCCAAACAGCCCACCTCAGCCTCTCTGATCTCATTTGGAATGTTTCTACATAAAATGTGCGCTAGGTAGAATGAATTTGAAAGTTCTGATCCGTGTGTCAATTGAGGAATTCTATAATTATAGTTTGTCCTATGACGGGTTTTGTACCGGAAATTTAAATTTGATTCGCCAATGATCTGAGATTTGTATTTTTTTATGTGAATTAAAAGTGATTTGATAAAAAGTTGTCTGGTATTTGGGCCGGAAATTCTGGAAAAAGCAAGCAAGTCGGGTATCTGTGGCTTTTTTTTCAATATTTGTTTGATTATTGTTCTCTGTGTAACGGCCAGGGGTTCAACGACAGTGGAGGAAACACCATCCCAAGCCAGGATGCCATACTGAATCAGCGACTGAGCATATGCAAAGTACACCTTTCTGCACTGCTCTATGCTCATCACTTGGCTGATCTCAGAAAAAGCAAATAATAATTTTCTGAGTCTGCATTTGACGCACTGGATATGTGTGTCATTTAAAAACTACCACCAGTTTTTTTACTAACGTGTAGAAATATCAAACAAGATGACGAAAGTCCAGTTAAAAATTTTTAGAAACATATTCATATCTCATCTTGAACAATAATCTTAGTTCACTATGCTATTAATGATGCTGTATCACACGGAGGATTTTTCTGTCTTATTAATAATTATAACAATTAATAAAAATCAAGTTGTATAGTTGAATTTTTGAAAATTAATAATTCCTATCCTTCTTTCCTCGATTACCCATTTACTGACATGCCTTTTAAATACATCATAAGAACGAGCTTCGAGATCCATTAATTTAGATGGTAATTTTGAGTATAAAATGTTTGCTTTGTAGAAGGAATCTGTTGCACTTATGGATTTATATATTCTAGGAATAACCAAACCCACAAGTGCAGAGTTCCTAGTAGAATAATTATGACGGGTCTGAGCAAAAAAATCCTGTTTGTTCCTATATGTACATGATTAAAGCTCTGGCATATAACTGTGTGATGTTGAAAACCTCGAACTCATTGAAAAGGGCATCCGAGGGTACCTACGATTTTTCTGTCGAACGGTTTTCGTGATCGATTTTTGCATTATTTCTAAAGGTTTAATAATAGACTTGAAAGCTCCTCCCCACACTAGGATAGCATATTGCATGTGATTGTATTATACCCCTAATTTCAGAAATAGCACAATCGTAACTAAACACTGATTTTTTACTTTTACTGTGTTTTGTCTATTTTGTCTTCTTTTGATCGCGATTTCTGAGATTTGGGTAAGATTCATACAATAACCGCTATTCATCGTTTTCTTCAGAATTCGATTCTCTTCAACTTTCATTAATTAAAGTTGGTATAGGGACAGTTTTGGGCTTAAGCCTGTTGAACCTTATCATTAAGTGTTATTCGTGAATAACTGAATAAATAAATAAAAATAATGTAGAATTTAATATCCAATTATAACCCTTAATAATTTTTTAACAATGGTGTTTTTTTAGCATATTAATATACTGATAATTATTGTTCATAAAAATCTTATAATCCATCAAAAAGTAAGTTATGCATTTCTAAGATAGCAGATACCGTTCTATTTTCCCCTAAATTATAAACGTTTTAAGAGTGGATGATGGTGGACGGCAAACTGCCGAACGGCAAAATCAAGCCCCATAAGAACAATGTAATTTTTAACAATCTCTCAAAACAGATAGAGCCTCTATTTATGGTCAGAATTTCACGTTCTTCATCTCATTGGAAAGAGAATTAAATTCTCCAGGGGCGTAACTTTTTACTTTTTCGATTTTTTGTTTATTTCAATAATTAGAGTTCAATACTTTTTTAGTTAATTAATTATGCGATAATTATCAAAATGAACTAAAAATTGAAAAAGTAAAAAGTTACGCCCCTGAGAGAGAGATTTAATTCTCTTTCCAATGAGATAAAGAACGTGAAATTCTGACCATAAATTTAATAGAGGCTCTATCTGCTCCAAGAGATTGTTAAAAGTTACATTGTTCTTATGGGGCTTGATTTTGCCGTTCGGCAGTTTGCCGTCCACTACCAAACACTCTCAACTATTGAAAAATAAATGAGAATCAAACACCCTTTTAAAAAACTTTAAAATTATTAAAACACAGACATGTTTCCACATTGATAATGGCCTAATGTGCCGAAACATGTCTGTGTTTTAATCATTTTAAAGTTTTTTGAAAGAGTGTTTGATTTTCATTTATTTTTCAATTATTTTAAACAGCCCCAAGTTTTAAAATTCACTCTCAACTATATATCTTGCATTTTCTGGCTTCCTGAATGGATTTGACCAAACCGAATTATTTTATTGATAATGAAGTTCAATCATAATTCCCCCTTCTTAATGTGATTAGTTAATGTGTAATTCTTTATAATATTCTATCTTTAATATGCAATTCTTTACAACATTCCGTCTTTGAACTTTAGGGAAAGATTGGACAAATGAAAATAATATTCTCAGTAACAATGGTGAATTGAAGGTCTTGATATTTTTAATAATACTAAAACTCACCTTATTCTTAAATTTTACTTGTCTTTCTTCAATTTTTTCACTTTTCTTGGCTTCCTGAATGTATTAGACTACTATTGTTATAGTCTGTACAAGCAAAGAAGACATTCTGGCAAGATGGTAAAATGACTCCAGCTTGGTCAATATTGGTACAAAAATGATAAATTTGAACTCAAATTTTAGATCAGAATGTTTCCTACAATCTGAGATCAAATTTATAATTTTTGAATCAATATTGCCCGAGCTGGAGTCATTCTCCCATCCTGACAGAATGTCTTCTTTGCTTGGACAGACTATATTATAATTCCATAGATTAATGTACATTGCTCATTTATCTACATAGAAAAAAAGTGATGTGTTTGGAAACAATAATAATTTTATTCAATTTGAAGAAAAAGTTCAATTTCAATTGGAAAGAGATGGTAATGAATGTATTATTAAACAATAGTCAATATTCCAGGTCTGTTCAATATTCTGGGTACATTCAATGCAAAAAAATGTGAATTTAATAATCAGCTCTTGTTTCTTTAGGTTTCCGGCCCTGCTGAGCCTTTTACCTCCAGAAAAAGTGGCTACCAACATAATAACAGCAGTGCGACGCAACTACAAAGAACTCAGCATTCCATCTCCCATGCTAACTCTTGACCGTATTGCTCGGTAAGTATTCAGTTTTTCCATTAGTAAAACGGACTTGAAATCTCATTATTATTTTGAAATATATTTGCTGCACTGATTTAGTGAAAAGCTGTAGTGTGTCCACATCACTGGCGGCTATCGTGCCCATGAAACCGGTGAAGTGCTGTACAGTAAAAGATACGGGCACTTCACCTGTTTATTGGGTACAAGCCACCAGTGGACTCCACAGGTCAATTTACTTTCAAGAAGTCGCAAAAAGTCCATCAAATTTGATATAGTATGTCCAAGCAAAGAAGGTATCCTGGCAATATGGGAAAATGACTCCGGCTTGGTCAATATTGTTTCAAGATATATAATTTTGGTCTCGAATTGTAGAAAACATTCTGCTCTACAATTTGAGATCAAATTTCTAATTTTTGAACCAATATTCAGTGACCTGGAGTCATTTCCCATCTTGCCAGAATGTCTTTTTTGCTTATTCAGACTATTAAAAGACTTTTTCTACAACTGTGCGTAAAACAAGATTTTACGAGCTGAATTCTCCTCGTAAAGAAGCCAATTTCTGACGAGAATCTTCATTACGCTCGCTAACCATCTGCGCATGCGCAGTAGAATTACTTTATGCTCGCCAAGCAACGCGCATGAGCAGTAGAGTTACTTTACGCTCGCTAATCAGCTGATCATGGCTCGCCAAAAGTAGGTCAGGTGGAGTCATAACATAACCTAACAAAAGTCGACAATGTCTGTACAGGTAACCGGTAATTACACAAGAGTAATTTAATAGTTGGCAGTATTTGAGGACTGAAAAAACTGTAGATTAACAGGTTCGTGCACTTGTAGAAAAAATATTGTATGTAATTCGCGCGTAATGCTTCTTTATCGCTCTTGCAAAATTAACACGCTCCGCTACGTGTCGCGTGATAACTGTTTTGCGCGAGCGATAAAGTCGCGCATTACGCTCTTAATACATAAATAGCTATTACATTATCAGACTAGTAAAATACGAGATGTTACAATAATGTGACCTCTAAATTCGATTGATTTTTAATAGCCTTTTGTATCTTCTTGAAAGGAATTTTAATCTTGGGCACATCGCTTAACAATTCGTCATTTTTCATTATATTATGTTTGTTTTGATTAGTCTTGTGTAGTATAATCTGTTCTAGCAAAGAATTCATTCTGGCAAGATGGGAAAATTACTCCAGCTCGGTCAATATCAGTTCAAATTTATTAGTTCAAATGATAAATTTCGTCTCAAATGATAAAACAGAACGTTTTCTACAATTTGAGATCAAATTTCTAATTTTTGAACCAATATTGACTGAACTGGAGTCATTTTCCCATCTTGCCAGAATGAATTCTTTGCTAGGATAGATTATATTATATTTGAATGATCTAATTTCATTCTTTGAGTAGTTGTGAAATTGATATTGTGGTAGTTATCTATATCTATAAAAGCGAAATGGCACTGACTGACTGATTCATTCATTCATCACCAGAACTAAAAATCCACTGAACCGAATGCGTTCAAATTTGGCAGGCATGTTCAGTTGGACCTTTAGACTCGCGCTAAGAACGGATTTTAGGAACTTTTCAAGGATACGCCAAATATTTTAGTTTTTCTATAGTTTTTCAGCGTTTTCTCAATTTTTCCGAGAACCAATCGGTAGAAAATGTTGATATTTGGTAGGTAGGTTCAGATAAGGTCTAGAAATGTTGTGTTAAGATATTTTTGAATTCCGTTAATGATTACGCCAGTAATCAGGTTTTTCAAAATTGTAGATGTATTGCGGGTTGCATATCTTCCGCCTTGATACGACCAATCCTTACTGTAAATTCAATGGTTCAGCGAGATTATAGATGAACTAGTATGGAAGATATTGAATCAAGTTTCAATCTATGCCCGATTTAGTTCCCAAGGTTACGCTCAATATTAGCGTTTTACTATTTTTCGGAATTTTCAGAGTTTTTCTTGGATTTTTCGAGAATAAATTGGTAGAAAATGTCGAAATTTCGTGAACAGTTCCAGATTAGGTCTAGAAATGCTGTGAACAATAAGTTTTGAATCCCTTCTGAACGGAATTTGCAGGCGAGCGAAGCGAGCCTGTTTGTCTCAGCTTACACTGACAGAGGTTATGCAGGCGAGCGAAGCGAGCCTGTTTGACTCACTGACACTGCTGATACTGTTGGGGGTCTAGGGGGCGGAGCCCCCTGGCTAGGCGGAGAAGGCGAGCCTGCCGGCTAGTCCATAATAAATGAAATACAAGATGTTGTCAAACGACTGATTTATTAGAAAATCGAGGTACCGGTTTCGGTTGTTACACCATTATCAATCTCTGGTAAACTGATTGTCAATCTCTGGTCAGTTTACCAGAGATTGATAATTGTGTAACAACCGAAACCGGTATCTCGATTTTCTTATAAATCAGTGGTTTGACAACATCTTATCTTTTCATTTATCTAATTTCATATACAATCCAATAAAAAACTTCATATTGAACAGCTAAAAATGTAAGATGCAGTAAAATTGAGTATAGCTGATACCAAAATGTTGGGCGCGGTATCGTCTGCTCCTTGTGCGCTCCAACAGCTGATGTTGTCAATTAGAGTTGTTATTCAGCTATGCTTAGATGATGTTTTTAAAATCAAAAGCGACAATAGATGCTTTACATCAGCTGTTAGTAGGTCACAATAGCGGGGAAACTTTTAGGTGACAGCTTGGTGAATTGTGGGAAATATTTAATTTTGCAAGTAACATTGAGGTTACCTCCTTGACAAAACTATTCCAATGTGGTTCCAATTTCATTATGGTTAATAACTCACTTATTACATAAAATATGATTACACTTATTGGTTAAAAACTGAGACTAATGTCCAAAACGTATTTTACTAATAAATTTTTCTCAATGACTGAACATTTAAAGAACGATTACAATGAACGAAACAATGAAGCTTAGTTTAGGTAGGTATTTTTTATTTAATTAATGAAAAAAAAATTAGAACAAGTTTCAGATAGACAATAGTTATTTTCCCTATTTCCGGCATTATCAAATGGGCTTACCTCTTTTTGCAAAATTATGGTTGTGATTCTTGCAACGACTTTTAGATGTCTCGTATAGTCTGTCCAAGCACAGAAGACATTCTTGCAAGATTGGAAAATGACTCCAGCTCGATCAATATTGGCTCAAAAATGATAAATTTGGTCTCAAATTGTAGATCAAAATATTTACTCCAATTTGAGACTAAATCGATAATTTTTGAACCAATATTGATCGAGCTGGAGTCATTTTCCCATCTTGTCAGAATGTCTTCTTTGCTTGGACAGACTGCACCAAGGAAGCTTCCTCCCTGCATTGATTAATTTTGGACTACTGCATATAAAAAATCTGCCGTGTATAGAGGGCTCAAGTCAACAAACTATTTGAAAACTGAACTTTAAAACTTAGGGCTGTTTTATTTAAGGGTGTTTGATTTTTATTTATTTTTCAATCAAAAAACTATTCTTATTGGATGGAATTTCATGAGAAAATTGTCTACAAATGACGTGAATAATGTATTATTATCTATTTTTCAGACTGCTACCTGGAAAGTTTGTCCAGCACACAAGAGACTTCATGGACACCGGACTTGATCCCGATGATTGAACTACAATCAAATTACTAATTTACAAAAAAATATACGTAACTCAAATAAAATGATAATATTGAAGTGAGTTAACATTCAAATTGTTGAGGTGATCAATAAGATAATAAGGACTATGATAAGTGATTTAAAGCAATGTGATAAGGAAAGTAATCATAAATTTGTTAATAAAGTAAATTGAACAGTTTTGTTTTGAAGTGAGTGTATTTTTCGCGTCAAAAAATTCTGTTAATAAAGTTTTGTATCTGTACAGTATTTGGAACATTTTTTAGTTTCCATATAATCTTTGACTTATTCCTTGACTTTTGTATTTTCCTTGAAGTTTTAAAATTTCCTTGAAATTTCTTTTATAATCTAACTTACGCTATATATTTCAAAGCGAAATGGCACTGACTGACTGATTGATTAGCAAAACAAAAATACTGAACCAAATGCTTTTAAATTTGGCAGGCATGTTCAGTTGGACCGTTAGACAGACTTCAAGGCTGGGCGTATGCTGGGACGCTTGCATACACGCACACGCAAAACAGCTAATCACAGCTCTTGTCTTGTCCTTAACAAGAGCTGTGATTGGCTGGCTTGCGTGTGCGTGTATGCATGAGTCCCAGCATACGCCCGGCCTTATCGACAGTGCGAGGCATGCGCCGCGAGTGCGTGCCTCGGACTGTGGAAACCGGGTTTGCTCGTAGTGTGCTTGTCGGTAAAAGGGCCGTGCGCAAAGTTGCTTCGCCCCCGAGGCGTGCGTCAAGTGGATACCTGTGCTGTTTGCCTCGCCATGCACAATTCTACTAGTATCCTATACAAATCCTCTACAAATTGAACCCATTCCTATGCATTAATTTTTGAACTATTAATGACCGAGCTGAAGTTGGTCAAAATTTGTAATTTTAAAACTATTATTGACCGACCAGCTCAGTCAAAATTTGTTCAAAAACTGTGAACTTGGTCTCAAATTGTGGATAAGAATGTTTTCTACCATTTGAGACAAAATTTGTAATTTTTGAACTATTACTGCTCGATCAAAATTTGTTCAAAAACTATAAACTTGGTCTCAAATTGTGGATCAGAATGTTTTCTACTATTTGAGACAAAATTTGTAATTTTTGAACTATTACTGCTCGATCAAAATTTGTTCAAAAACTATAAACTCGGTCTCGAATTGTGGATAAGAATGTTTTCTACTATTTGAGACAAAATTTGTAATTTTTGATTTATTACTGCTCGATCAAAATTTGTTCAAAAACTATAAACTCGGTCTCAAATTGTGGATAAGAATGTTTTCTACCATTTGAGACAAAATTTGTAATTTTTGAACTATTACTGCTCAATCAAAATTTGTTCAAAAACTATAAACTTGTTCTCAAATTGTGGATCAGAATGTTTTCTACTATTTGAGACAAAATTTGTAATTCTTGAACTATTACTGCTCGATCAAAATTTGTTCAAAAACTATAAACTTGGTCTCAAATTGTGGATCAGAATGTTTTCTACTATTTGAGACAAAATTTGTAATTTTTGAACTATTACTGCTCAATCAAAATTTGTTCAAAAACTATAAACTCGGTCTCGAATTGTGGATAAGAATGTTTTCTACCATTTGAGACAAAATTTGTAATTTTTGAACTATTACTGCTTGATCAAAATTTGTTAAAAAACTATAAACTCGGTCTCAAATTGTGATCAGAATGTTTTCTACTATTTATTTGAGACCAAATTTGTAATTTTTGAACTATTACTGCTTGATCAAAATTTGTTCAAAAACTATAAACTCAGTCTCAAATTGTGGATCAGAATGTTTTCTACTATTTATTTGAGACCAAATTTGTAATTTTTGAACTATTACTGCTTGATCAAAATTTGTTCAAAAACTATAAACTCAGTCTCAAATTGTGGATAAGAATGTTTTCTACTATTTGAGACAAAATTTGTAATTCTTGAACTATTACTGCTCGATCAAAATTTGTTCAAAAACTATAAACTCGGTCTCAAATTGTGGATAAGAATGTTTTCTACCATTTGAGACAAAATTTATAATTTTTGAACTATTACTGCTCAATCAAAATTTGTTCAAAAACAATAAACTCGGTCTCAAATTGTGGATCAGGATGTTTTCTACTATTTGAGACAAAATTTGTAATTTTTGAACTATTACTGTTCGATCAAAATTTGTTCAAAAACTATGAACTCGGTCTCAAATTGTGGATAAGAATGTTTTCTACCATTTGAGACAAAATTTGTAATTTTTGAACTATTACTGCTTGATCAAAATTTGTTCAAAAAATATAAACTCAGTCTCAAATTGTGGATCAGAATGTTTTCTACTATTTGAGACAAAATTTGTAATTTTTGAACTATTACTGCTCGATCAAAATTTGTCAAAAACTATAAACTCAGTCTCAAATTGTGGATAAGAATGTTTTCTACCATTTGAGACAAAATTTGTAATTTTTGAACTATTACTGCTCAATCAAAATTTGTTCAAAAACTATAAACTCGGTCTCGAATTGTGGATCAGAATGTTTTCTACTATTTGAGACAAAATTTCTAATTTTTGAACTATTACTGCTTGATCAAAATTTGTTCAAAAACTATAAACTCGGTCTCAAATTGTGGATAAGAATGTTTTCTACTGTTTGAGACAAAATTTGTAATTTTTGAACTATTACTGCTTGATCAAAATTTGTTCAAAAACTATAAACTCGGTCTCAAATTGTGGATCAGAATGTTTTCTACTATTTGAGACAGAATTTGTAATGTAACGATTGGGCCGAGATATAACCATTTTGAATTATTAACTGAATTTTTCTGTATCTATATGTAACGAAATCCTGATCGGTTGGGAGCTTAATTGGTGGATTCGTTCATCCAAATGCCAGATATGCCTTTTATTTTGAACACCTAATTTAGCAACTAGTCACTATGAGCAAGGAATTTTAATAAAAATGATAGTTTGTGATCATTGAAACTTTGCAGATTTATTGTGATATCTTTCCATTTTAAATAAAATTATCTACTATCAAGTCATCTAACAAATCAGAATTTTGGAAAAAACAAAGTTATTTAATACGTAATTTCTTTAAAATTTCAATTTTCAATTTAATATTCCAATTTCCGAAAAAAAACTGCTAACTTGCTACTTTAATTATTAAGGCCTCGGTCGACGTACTACTAATTTAATTCAAATTTGAGCTAGAGAACTACAACAAAAGTTTGGCACTCACCATAATCATTTTAAACCACACAAGATACACAAACACTTTCATAATGAAACTGAAACTTTACATATGCCTACTCTTGAACTGAAACTAATACGGAAATAACTACGATTTGCCCCTCTGGATGAAAAACCCCATCCAGAGAGCCGAGGCCTGTTCATAACTACATTTTTGATGTTTTCGCGGCTGTGTCTCAAATCGAACTCTTCAATTAGCACTGGAAATCATTCCCCCTCCAACCACTCTACGCGTGGAGTCAGGACTAATTCCCAGCAAAAATTCCAAGGGTCATTCTCCTATTGGTACACTTCCAAATAAGGTAGCAATTTTGGTTACAAAATTGAAACCAGTACCTGGGAATGCACCAACAACAATAATTTTGACAACTAAGCTTCAGCAAGTTAGCAATTTTCTATTAAACGTTACCAATTCTAATCAAAACCAAAGTTCATGAAAAAAATTTGCTTAAATCTAAAAGTTCATCAACCTGAAAAATAATTTATTACATGCACACAAAAATAAAACTTCAATAATACAACAACTCAATTTTCACCATATTACAGTAATTTTTGAACTATTACTGCTCAATCAAAATTTGTTCAAAAACTATAAACTCGGTCTCAAATTGTGGATCAGAATGTTTTCTACTATTTGAGACAAAATTTGTAATTTTTGAACTATTACTGCTCGATCAAAATTTGTTCAAAAACTATAAACTCGGTCTCAAATTGTGGATCGGAATGTTTTCTACCATTTGAGACAAAATTTGTAATTTTTGAACTATTACTGCTTGATCAAAATTTGTTCAAAAACTATAAACTCGGTCTCAAATTGTGGATCAGAATGTTTTCTACTATTTGAGACAAAATTTGTAATTTTTGAACTATTACTGCTTGATCAAAATTTGTTCAAAAACTATGAACTCGGTCTCAAATTGTGGATAAGAATGTTTTCTACCATTTGAGACAAAATTTGTAATTTTTGAACTATTACTGCTTGATCAAAATTTGTTCAAAAACTATAAACTCGGTCTCAAATTGTGATCAGAATGTTTTCTACTATTTATTTGAGACCAAATTTATAATTTTTGAACTATTACTGCTTGATCAAAATTTGTTCAAAAACTATAAACTCAGTCTCAAATTGTGGATCAGAATGTTTTCTACTATTTGAGACAAAATTTGTAATTTTTGAACTATTACTGCTCGATCAAAATTTGTTCAAAAACTATAAACTCAGTCTCAAATTGTGGATAAGAATGTTTTCTACCATTTGAGACAAAATTTGTAATTTTTGAACTATTACTGCTCAATCAAAATTTGTTCAAAAACTATAAACTCGGTCTCAAATTGTGGATCAGAATGTTTTCTACTATTTGAGACAAAATTTGTAATTTTTGAACTATAACTGCTTGATCAAAATTTGTTCAAAAACTATAAACTCAGTCTCAAATTGTGGATCAGAATGTTTTCTACCATTTGAGACAAAATTTGTAATTTTTGAACTATTACTGCTCGATCAAAATTTGTTCAAAAACTATAAACTCGGTCTCAAATTGTGGATCAGAATGTTTTCTACTATTTGAGACAAAATTTCTAATTTTTGAACTATTACTGCTTGATCAAAATTTGTTCAAAAACTATAAACTCGGTCTCAAATTGTGGATAAGAATGTTTTCTACTGTTTGAGACAAAATTTGTAATTTTTGAACTATTACTGCTTGATCAAAATTTGTTCAAAAACTATAAACTCGGTCTCAAATTGTGGATCAGAATGTTTTCTACTATTTGAGACAGAATTTGTAATTTTTGAACTATTACTGCTCAATCAAAATTTGTTCAAAAACTATAAACTCAGTCTCAAATTGTGGATCAGAATGTTTTCTACCATTTGAGACAAAATTTGTAATTTTTGAACTATTACTGCTTGATCAAAATTTGTTCAAAAACTATAAACTCGGTCTCAAATTGTGGATCGGGATGTTTTCTACTATTTGAGACAAAATTTGTAATTTTTGAACTATTACTGCTTGATCAAAATTTGTTCAAAAACTATAAAATCGGTCTCAAATTGTAGATCGGAATGTTTTCTACTATTTGAGACAAAATTTGTAATTTTTGAACTATTACTGCTTGATCAAAATTTGTTCAAAAACTATAAACTCGGTCTCAAATTGTGGATCAGAATGTTTTCTACTATTTGAGACAAAATTTGTAATTCTTGAACTATTACTGCTCGATCAAAATTTTTTCAAAAACTATAAACTCGGTCTCAAATTGTGGATCGGGATGTTTTCTACTATTTGAGACAAAATTTGTGATTTTTGAACTATTACTGCTCAATCAAAATTTGTTCAAAAACTATAAAATCGGTCGCAAATTGTGGATTGGAATGTTTTCTACTATTTGAGATAAAATTTGTAATTTTTGACTATTACTGCTTGATCAAAATTTGTTCAAAAACTATGAACTCGGTCTCAAATTGTGGATCAGGATGTTTTCTACTATTTGAGACAAAATTTGTAATTCTTGAACTATTACTGCTTGATCAAAATTTGTTCAAAAACTATAAACTCGGTCTCAAATTGTGGATAAGAATGTTTTCTACCATTTGAGACAAAATTTGTAATTTTTGAACTATTAATGACCGAGCTGAAGTTGGTCAAAATTTGTAATTTTTGAACTATTATTGACCGAACAGCTCGGTCAAAATTTGTTCAAAAACTATGAACTTGGTCTCAAATTGTGGATAAGAATGTTTTCTACCATTTGAGACAAAATTTGTAATTTTTGAACTATTACTGCTCGATCAAAATTTGTTCAAAAACTATAAACTTGGTCTCAAATTGTGGATCAGAATGTTTTCTACTATTTGAGACAAAATTTGTAATTTTTGAACTATTAATGACCGAGCTGAAGTCGGTCAAAATTTGTAATTTTTAAACTATTATTGACCGACCAGCTTGGTCAAGATTTGTTCATAAACTATGAACTTGGTCTCGAATTGTGGATAAGAATGTTTTCTACCATTTGAGACAAAATTTGTAATTTTTGAACTATTACTGCTTGATCAAAATTTGTTCAAAAACTATAAACTCGGTCTCAAATTGTGGATAAGAATGTTTTCTACCATTTGAGACAAAATTTGTAATTTTTGAACTATTACTGCTCGATCAAAATTTGTTCAAAAACTATAAACTCGGTCTCAAATTGTGGATCAGAATGTTTTCTACTATTTGAGACAAAATTTGTAATTTTTGAACTATTACTGCTTGATCAAAATTTGTTCAAAAACTATAAACTCGGTCTCAAATTGTGGATAAGAATGTTTTCTACTATTTGAGACAAAATTTGTAATTTTTGAACTATTACTGCTCAATCAAAATTTGTTCAAAAACTATAAACTCGGTCTCAAATTGTGGATCAGAATGTTTTCTACTATTTGAGACAAAATTTGTAATTTTTGAACTATTACTGCTCGATCAAAATTTGTTCAAAAACTATAAACTCGGTCTCAAATTGTGGATAAGAATGTTTTCTACCATTTGAGACAAAATTTGTAATTTTTGAACTATTACTGCTCAATCAAAATTTGTTCAAAAACTATAAACTCGGTCTCAAATTGTGGATCAGAATGTTTTCTACTATTTGAGACAAAATTTGTAATTTTTGAACTATTACTGCTCGATCAAAATTTGTTCAAAAACTATAAACTCGGTCTCAAATTGTGGACAATTTGAGACAAAATTTGTAATTTTTGAACTATTACTGCTTGATCAAAATTTGTTCAAAAACTATAAACTCGGTCTCAAATTGTGGATCAGAATGTTTTCTACTATTTGAGACAAAATTTGTAATTTTTGAACTATTACTGCTCGATCAAAATTTGTTCAAAAACTATAAACTCGGTCTCAAATTGTGGATCAGAATGTTTTCTACTATTTGAGACAAAATTTGTGATTTTTGAACTATTACTGCTCGATCAAAATTTGTTCAAAAACTATAAAATCGGTCTCAAATTGTGGATCAGAATGTTTTCTACTATTTGAGACAAAATTTGTAATTTTTGAACTATTACTGCTTGATCAAAATTTGTTCAAAAACTATAAACTCGGTCTCAAATTGTGGATCAGAATGTTTTCTACTATTTGAGACAAAATTTGTAATTTTTGAACTATTACTGCTCGATCAAAATTTGTTCAAAAACTATAAACTCGGTCTCAAATTGTGGATAAGAATGTTTTCTACCATTTGAGACAAAATTTGTAATTTTTGAACTATTACTGCTCAATCAAAATTTGTTCAAAAACTATAAACTCGGTCTCAAATTGTGGATCAGAATGTTTTCTACTATTTGAGACAAAATTTGTAATTTTTGAACTATTACTGCTCGATCAAAATTTGTTCAAAAACTATAAACTCGGTCTCAAATTGTGGATAAGAATGTTTTCTACCATTTGAGACAAAATTTGTAATTTTTGAACTATTACTGCTCGATCAAAATTTGTTCAAAAACTATAAACTCGGTCTCAAATTGTGGATCAGAATGTTTTCTACTATTTGAGACAAAATTTGTAATTTTTGAACTATTACTGCTTGATCAAAATTTGTTCAAAAACTATAAACTCGGTCTCAAATTGTGGATAAGAATGTTTTCTACTATTTGAGACAAAATTTGTAATTTTTGAACTATTACTGCTCAATCAAAATTTGTTCAAAAACTATAAACTCGGTCTCAAATTGTGGATCAGAATGTTTTCTACTATTTGAGACAAAATTTGTAATTTTTGAACTATTACTGCTCGATCAAAATTTGTTCAAAAACTATAAACTCGGTCTCAAATTGTGGATCAGAATGTTTTCTACTATTTGAGACAAAATTTGTAATTTTTGAACTATTACTGCTTGATCAAAATTTGTTCAAAAACTATAAACTCGGTCTCAAATTGTGGATCAGAATGTTTTCTACTATTTGAGACAAAATTTGTAATTTTTGAACTATTACTGCTTGATCAAAATTTGTTCAAAAACTATAAACTCGGTCTCAAATTGTGGATCAGAATGTTTTCTACTATTTGAGACAAAATTTGTAATTTTTGAACTATTACTGCTCAATCAAAATTTGTTCAAAAACTATAAACTCGGTCTCAAATTGTGGATCAGAATGTTTTCTACTATTTGAGACAAAATTTGTAATTTTTGAACTATTACTGCTCGATCAAAATTTGTTCAAAAACTATAAACTCGGTCTCAAATTGTGGATAAGAATGTTTTCTACCATTTGAGACAAAATTTGTAATTTTTGAACTATTACTGCTCGATCAAAATTTGTTCAAAAACTATAAACTCGGTCTCAAATTGTGGATCAGAATGTTTTCTACTATTTGAGACAAAATTTGTAATTTTTGAACTATTACTGCTCGATCAAAATTTGTTCAAAAACTATAAACTCGGTCTCAAATTGTGGATCAGAATGTTTTCTACCATTTGAGACAAAATTTGTAATTTTTGAACTATTACTGCTCAATCAAAATTTGTTCAAAAACTATAAACTCGGTCTCAAATTGTGGATCAGAATGTTTTCTACTATTTGAGACAAAATTTGTAATTTTTGAACTATTACTGCTCGATCAAAATTTGTTCAAAAACTATAAACTCGGTCTCAAATTGTGGATCAGAATGTTTTCTACTATTTGAGACAAAATTTGTAATTTTTGAACTATTACTGCTCGATCAAAATTTGTTCAAAAACTATAAACTCGGTCTCAAATTGTGGATCAGAATGTTTTCTACTATTTGAGACAAAATTTGTAATTTTTGAACTATTACTGCTCGATCAAAATTTGTTCAAAAACTATAAACTCGGTCTCAAATTGTGGATCAGAATGTTTTCTACTATTTGAGACAAAATTTGTAATTTTTGAACTATTACTGCTCAATCAAAATTTGTTCAAAAACTATAAACTCGGTCTCAAATTGTGGATCAGAATGTTTTCTACTATTTGAGACAAAATTTGTAATTTTTGAACTATTACTGCTCGATCAAAATTTGTTCAAAAACTATAAAATCGGTCTCAAATTGTGGATCAATTCTTCTACTATTTGAGACAAAATTTGTAATTTTTGAACTATTACTGCTTGATCAAAATTTGTTCAAAAACTATAAACTCGGTCTCAAATTGTGGATCAGAATGTTTTCTACTATTTGAGACAAAATTTGTAATTCTTGAACTATTACTGCTCGATCAAAATTTGTTCAAAAACTATAAACTCGGTCTCAAATTGTGGATCAGAATGTTTTCTACTATTTGAGACAAAATTTGTGATTTTTGAACTATTACTGCTCGATCAAAATTTGTTCAAAAACTATAAAATCGGTCGCAAATTGTGGATCGGAATGTTTTCTACTATTTGAGACAAAATTTGTAATTTTTGACTATTACTGCTTGATCAAAATTTGTTCAAAAACTATAAACTCGGTCTCAAATTGTGGATCAGAATGTTTTCTACTATTTGAGACAAAATTTGTAATTCTTGAACTATTACTGCTCGATCAAAATTTGTTCAAAAACTATAAACTCGGTCTCAAATTGTGGATAAGAATGTTTTCTACCATTTGAGACAAAATTTGTAATTTTTGAACTATTACTGCTCAATCAAAATTTGTTCAAAAACTATAAACTCGGTCTCAAATTGTGGATCAGGATGTTTTCTACTATTTGAGACAAAATTTGTAATTTTTGAACTATTACTGCTCGATCAAAATTTGTTCAAAAACTATAAACTCGGTCTCAAATTGTGGATAAGAATGTTTTCTACCATTTGAGACAAAATTTGTAATTTTTGAACTATTACTGCTTGATCAAAATTTGTTCAAAAACTATAAACTCGGTCTCAAATTGTGGATCAGAATGTTTTCTACTATTTGAGACAAAATTTGTAATTTTTGAACTATTACTGCTTGATCAAAATTTGTTCAAAAACTATAAACTCAGTCTCAAATTGTGGATCAGAATGTTTTCTACTATTTGAGACAAAATTTGTAATTTTTGAACTATTACTGCTCGATCAAAATTTGTTCAAAAACTATAAACTCGGTCTCAAATTGTGGATAAGAATGTTTTCTACCATTTGAGACAAAATTTGTAATTTTTGAACTATTACTGCTCAATCAAAATTTGTTCAAAAACTATAAACTCGGTCTCAAATTGTGGATCAGAATGTTTTCTACTATTTGAGACAAAATTTGTAATTTTTGAACTATTACTGCTCGATCAAAATTTGTTCAAAAACTATAAACTCGGTCTCAAATTGTGGATCAGAATGTTTTCTACTATTTGAGACAAAATTTGTAATTTTTGAACTATTACTGCTCGATCAAAATTTGTTCAAAAACTATAAACTCGGTCTCAAATTGTGGATCAGAATGTTTTCTACTATTTGAGACAAAATTTGTAATTTTTGAACTATTAATACTGCTCGATCAAAATTTGTTCAAAAACTATAAACTTGGTCTCAAATTGTGGATAAGAATGTTTTCTACTATTTGAGACAAAATTTGTAATTTTTGAACTATTACTGCTCGATCAAAATTTGTTCAAAAACTATAAACTCGGTCTCAAATTGTGGATCAGAATGTTTTCTACTATTTGAGACAAAATTTGTAATTTTTGAACTATTAATGACTTGATCAAAATTTGTTCAAAAACTATAAACTCGGTCTCAAATTGTGGATAAGAATGTTTTCTACCATTTGAGACAAAATTTGTAATTTTTGAACTATTACTGCTTGATCAAAATTTGTTCAAAAACTATAAACTCGGTCTCAAATTGTGGATAAGAATGTTTTCTACTATTTGAGACAAAATTTGTAATTTTTGAACTATTACTGCTCGATCAAAATTTGTTCAAAAACTATAAACTCGGTCTCAAATTGTGGATCAGAATGTTTTCTACTATTTGAGACAAAATTTGTAATTTTTGAACTATTACTGCTTGATCAAAATTTGTTCAAAAACTATAAACTCGGTCTCAAATTGTGGATCAGAATGTTTTCTACTATTTGAGACAAAATTTGTAATTTTTGAACTATTACTGCTCAATCAAAATTTGTTCAAAAACTATAAACTCGGTCTCAAATTGTGGATCAGAATGTTTTCTACTATTTGAGACAAAATTTGTAATTTTTGAACTATTACTGCTCGATCAAAATTTGTTCAAAAACTATAAACTCGGTCTCAAATTGTGGATCAGAATGTTTTCTACTATTTGAGACAAAATTTGTAATTTTTGAACTATTACTGCTCGATCAAAATTTGTTCAAAAACTATAAACTCGGTCTCAAATTGTGGATCAGAATGTTTTCTACCATTTGAGACAAAATTTGTAATTTTTGAACTATTACTGCTCAATCAAAATTTGTTCAAAAACTATAAACTCGGTCTCAAATTGTGGATCAGAATGTTTTCTACTATTTGAGACAAAATTTGTAATTTTTGAACTATTACTGCTCGATCAAAATTTGTTCAAAAACTATAAACTCGGTCTCAAATTGTGGACAATTTGAGACAAAATTTGTAATTTTTGAACTATTACTGCTTGATCAAAATTTGTTCAAAAACTATAAACTCGGTCTCAAATTGTGGATCAGAATGTTTTCTACTATTTGAGACAAAATTTGTAATTTTTGAACTATTACTGCTCGATCAAAATTTGTTCAAAAACTATAAACTCGGTCTCAAATTGTGGATCGGAATGTTTTCTACTATTTGAGACAAAATTTGTAATTTTTGAACTATTACTGCTCGATCAAAATTTGTTCAAAAACTATAAACTCGGTCTCAAATTGTGGATCAGAATGTTTTCTACTATTTGAGACAAAATTTGTAATTTTTGAACTATTACTGCTTGATCAAAATTTGTTCAAAAACTATAAACTCGGTCTCAAATTGTGGATCAGAATGTTTTCTACTATTTGAGACAAAATTTGTAATTTTTGAACTATTACTGCTCGATCAAAATTTGTTCAAAAACTATAAACTCGGTCTCAAATTGTGGATAAGAATGTTTTCTACCATTTGAGACAAAATTTGTAATTTTTGAACTATTACTGCTCAATCAAAATTTGTTCAAAAACTATAAACTCGGTCTCAAATTGTGGATCAGAATGTTTTCTACTATTTGAGACAAAATTTGTAATTTTTGAACTATTACTGCTCGATCAAAATTTGTTCAAAAACTATAAACTCGGTCTCAAATTGTGGATAAGAATGTTTTCTACTATTTGAGACAAAATTTGTAATTTTTGAACTATTACTGCTTGATCAAAATTTGTTCAAAAACTATAAACTCGGTCTCAAATTGTGGATCAGAATGTTTTCTACTATTTGAGACAAAATTTGTAATTTTTGAACTATTACTGCTCGATCAAAATTTGTTCAAAAACTATAAACTCAGTCTCAAATTGTGGATCAGAATGTTTTCTACCATTTGAGACAAAATTTGTAATTTTTGAACTATTACTGCTCAATCAAAATTTGTTCAAAAACTATAAACTCGGTCTCAAATTGTGGATCAGAATGTTTTCTACTATTTGAGACAAAATTTGTAATTTTTGAACTATTACTGCTCGATCAAAATTTGTTCAAAAACTATAAACTCGGTCTCAAATTGTGGATCTATTTGAGACAAAATTTGTAATTTTTGAACTATTACTGCTTGATCAAAATTTGTTCAAAAACTATAAACTCGGTCTCAAATTGTGGATCAGAATGTTTTCTACTATTTGAGACAAAATTTGTAATTTTTGAACTATTACTGCTCGATCAAAATTTGTTCAAAAACTATAAACTCGGTCTCAAATTGTGGATCAGAATGTTTTCTACTATTTGAGACAAAATTTGTAATTTTTGAACTATTACTGCTCGATCAAAATTTGTTCAAAAACTATAAAATCGGTCTCAAATTGTGGATCAGAATGTTTTCTACTATTTGAGACAAAATTTGTAATTTTTGAACTATTACTGCTTGATCAAAATTTGTTCAAAAACTATAAACTCGGTCTCAAATTGTGGATCAGAATGTTTTCTACTATTTGAGACAAAATTTGTAATTTTTGAACTATTACTGCTCGATCAAAATTTGTTCAAAAACTATAAACTCGGTCTCAAATTGTGGATAAGAATGTTTTCTACCATTTGAGACAAAATTTGTAATTTTTGAACTATTACTGCTCAATCAAAATTTGTTCAAAAACTATAAACTCGGTCTCAAATTGTGGATCAGAATGTTTTCTACTATTTGAGACAAAATTTGTAATTTTTGAACTATTACTGCTCGATCAAAATTTGTTCAAAAACTATAAACTCGGTCTCAAATTGTGGATAAGAATGTTTTCTACCATTTGAGACAAAATTTGTAATTTTTGAACTATTACTGCTCGATCAAAATTTGTTCAAAAACTATAAACTCGGTCTCAAATTGTGGATCAGAATGTTTTCTACTATTTGAGACAAAATTTGTAATTTTTGAACTATTACTGCTCGATCAAAATTTGTTCAAAAACTATAAACTCGGTCTCAAATTGTGGATCAGAATGTTTTCTACTATTTGAGACAAAATTTGTAATTTTTGAACTATTACTGCTCAATCAAAATTTGTTCAAAAACTATAAACTCGGTCTCAAATTGTGGATCAGAATGTTTTCTACCATTTGAGACAAAATTTGTAATTTTTGAACTATTACTGCTCGATCAAAATTTGTTCAAAAACTATAAACTCGGTCTCAAATTGTGGATCAGAATGTTTTCTACTATTTGAGACAAAATTTGTAATTTTTGAACTATTACTGCTCGATCAAAATTTGTTCAAAAACTATAAACTCGGTCTCAAATTGTGGATCAGAATGTTTTCTACTATTTGAGACAAAATTTGTAATTTTTGAACTATTACTGCTTGATCAAAATTTGTTCAAAAACTATAAACTCGGTCTCAAATTGTGGATCAGAATGTTTTCTACTATTTGAGACAAAATTTGTAATTTTTGAACTATTACTGCTCAATCAAAATTTGTTCAAAAACTATAAACTCGGTCTCAAATTGTGGATCAGAATGTTTTCTACTATTTGAGACAAAATTTGTAATTTTTGAACTATTACTGCTCGATCAAAATTTGTTCAAAAACTATAAAATCGGTCTCAAATTGTGGATCAATTCATTCTACTATTTGAGACAAAATTTGTAATTTTTGAACTATTACTGCTTGATCAAAATTTGTTCAAAAACTATAAACTCGGTCTCAAATTGTGGATCAGAATGTTTTCTACTATTTGAGACAAAATTTGTAATTCTTGAACTATTACTGCTCGATCAAAATTTGTTCAAAAACTATAAACTCGGTCTCAAATTGTGGATCGGGATGTTTTCTACTATTTGAGACAAAATTTGTGATTTTTGAACTATTACTGCTCGATCAAAATTTGTTCAAAAACTATAAAATCGGTCGCAAATTGTGGATCGGAATGTTTTCTACTATTTGAGACAAAATTTGTATTTTTTGACTATTACTGCTTGATCAAAATTTGTTCAAAAACTATAAACTCGGTCTCAAATTGTGGATCAGAATGTTTTCTACTATTTGAGACAAAATTTGTAATTCTTGAACTATTACTGCTCGATCAAAATTTGTTCAAAAACTATAAACTCGGTCTCAAATTGTGGATAAGAATGTTTTCTACCATTTGAGACAAAATTTATAATTTTTGAACTATTACTGCTCAATCAAAATTTGTTCAAAAACAATAAACTCGGTCTCAAATTGTGGATCAGGATGTTTTCTACTATTTGAGACAAAATTTGTAATTTTTGAACTATTACTGCTCGATCAAAATTTGTTCAAAAACTATAAACTCGGTCTCAAATTGTGGATAAGAATGTTTTCTACCATTTGAGACAAAATTTGTAATTTTTGAACTATTACTGCTTGATCAAAATTTGTTCAAAAACTATAAACTCGGTCTCAAATTGTGATCAGAATGTTTTCTACTATTTATTTGAGACCAAATTTATAATTTTTGAACTATTACTGCTTGATCAAAATTTGTTCAAAAACTATAAACTCAGTCTCAAATTGTGGATCAGAATGTTTTCTACTATTTGAGACAAAATTTGTAATTTTTGAACTATTACTGCTCGATCAAAATTTGTTCAAAAACTATAAACTCAGTCTCAAATTGTGGATAAGAATGTTTTCTACCATTTGAGACAAAATTTGTAATTTTTGAACTATTACTGCTCAATCAAAATTTGTTCAAAAACTATAAACTCGGTCTCAAATTGTGGATCAGAATGTTTTCTACTATTTGAGACAAAATTTGTAATTTTTGAACTATTACTGCTTGATCAAAATTTGTTCAAAAACTATAAACTCGGTCTCAAATTGTGGATCAGAATGTTTTCTACCATTTGAGACAAAATTTGTAATTTTTGAACTATTACTGCTCGATCAAAATTTGTTCAAAAACTATAAACTCGGTCTCAAATTGTGGATCAGAATGTTTTCTACTATTTGAGACAAAATTTGTAATTTTTGAACTATTACTGCTCGATCAAAATTTGTTCAAAAACTATAAACTCGGTCTCAAATTGTGGATCAGAATGTTTTCTACTATTTGAGACAAAATTTGTAATTTTTGAACTATTACTGCTCGATCAAAATTTGTTCAAAAACTATAAACTCGGTCTCAAATTGTGGATCAGAATGTTTTCTACTATTTGAGACAAAATTTGTAATTTTTGAACTATTACTGCTTGATCAAAATTTGTTCAAAAACTATAAACTCGGTCTCAAATTGTGGATCAGAATGTTTTCTACTATTTGAGACAAAATTTGTAATTTTTGAACTATTACTGCTCGATCAAAATTTGTTCAAAAACTATAAACTCGGTCTCAAATTGTGGATCAGAATGTTTTCTACTATTTGAGACAAAATTTGTAATTTTTGAACTATTACTGCTTGATCAAAATTTGTTCAAAAACTATAAACTCGGTCTCAAATTGTGGATAAGAATGTTTTCTACCATTTGAGACAAAATTTGTAATTTTTGAACTATTACTGCTCGATCAAAATTTGTTCAAAAACTATAAACTCGGTCTCAAATTGTGGATCAGAATGTTTTCTACTATTTGAGACAAAATTTGTAATTTTTGAACTATTAATGACCGAGCTGAAGTCGGTCAAAATTTGTAATTTTTAAACTATTATTGACCGACCAGCTTGGAAGAGTTAAA
>CM029548.1:670751-679511 GCA_017141385.1 Sogatella furcifera | reverse complement strand
TTCCTTATTGGGGACATGGGGAACACTATTTTGATTGCAAAAACCTTTCGGCAAGATGGAAAAGTAAGCCCGTCTTTGGTTCAAAAACTATAAATTTTGAGCTTAAATTGTGGGAAACAAGCTCTAAAAAACCAATTTTAAATTTCAACAAATTTTAAAATTATTTTCCCAAAACCTTTTTTGCTTGGACAGACTATATTAAGAACCTCAGTAGCAATCTACTAAATAGATCAATTTGTAGTAGAAGCATTTCTGAATAAAGATTCATTCAATTTAATTAATTCTACATTATTTATTCACCATTCACTATCAATCGTCATTTCCATAAATTAAATATTGTGCGCTACTCACTCCTCAACTCACCCATAAACAACCCTCATTATTTTTTTTCACTCCCCCCCACTATTAAATCCTACAAACAGCAGCTAAATCCGAACCCCCCTCCGCCATCATACACAATCACTAAATGACAATTGAAAAATAAAAATTGTAAAAAATGATATCAGTGTACTAACAGCAGTGTTACAGACCAATTAGGGCGTTATTGAGGGGATTGGTCAAAATCAGATTTCGGACCGCGGGTCGGTTTTCGGGTCGGTGAAGAGAAGTGATTTGGGGGTTGGAACTCTAATGAATAGTTGGGTGATAAGGGGTGAATGGGAGGGGGTGGTTATGGTCGATGACACTGACGACCGTTAATGGAAACACAAACACACACACACGCGCACAACACACACTAATCCCTTCTCGCCAGCAAATGTCATCAGCCAAGGAGAATCGATTTATTGCTCTTTTGTGAACCCAGTTTTTTGAGGGTTAGATTTGTGGATCTTCGACCCTCGACTCTTGACTGTATCGATTCTCAACTATCGAAGCTCTCAGTTCACTTTTTCTGCGATTGTTATGAGTCAGCCAGCCTACAACACTTTGAAACTGGAACTAGATTCTAATAATCTAACATTTTATAAAACAATAATTTATGTATTTTACTCTTCTCCCATAACACGTTTCCATGTTTCATTGATGGCGCTATATAAACTCAAACTTCAATGATGCTTTAAAAAGATCTATTATTAATATATAAATATATTATTATTTGACGATATTCATCAATCTCCTTGTATGATATTAAATGAAAAGACGATAGTGTTCTTTAAACAGGGAAGATTTGTTTGAAATACTGTGTTGAATGGTGGATATATTATTATCTTATAATTCAAGAATATATTTAAGGTAATAAGCTTCCAGAATCAATTATCTACACGCTGCTTATTTACAGTCAAGTCCCTTTCTCTCGAAATGATCGTAAACATACACTTTACAAGTGTAAGGTTAAGTGTAGAAGAGACCTATGAGTCTAACTTCGCCTTGTAAAAAGTCAATGAATAAAGTAGATGCGTTTGACTGCCAAGATTGAAGAGACAACATTAAATAATTTAAAAAGAATTTGAAAAATAGAAAATTGTAATTATTTATTGGATTCATTATCACAAATATTCGGTACCAATATACGAGGCGCTATGATTTGATTTTCATTTGTATGATTTTTAAGTTTTGATTTGGACACAAAATCATAATTGATGAAAAAACTTTACTTTTTTGAAGATTATGGTTCCTTGATCGATGACGATCCATATGTGTAAATCACAATGAATATTTCACTTTTCTTGCTCATTGTTCAAGGTTTGCTTCTATTTTGTCAAATGTTTGACAAATGCGCCTACAAACCCACTTGTTGAATCTTGTAAGTAAATAAAACCATTTTCGAATCTCTGGGTGTGTTCTAAGTATCTAAACTTTTCTCCAATACTATACAACACTGGCGGCTCATTAACACACGAAATAGGTGAAGTTCTGTACAGTAGAAGATACGGGCACTTCACCTTGTTACGTGGCATGAATTTACGAGCCGCCAGTTCTGTACAATATTGAACAAAATAGGCGAATAGAAATTGAAAAATCAATGTTTAACACAAAGAATGACAGTAGCTCTGAATGAAAATGCCATTGTTGAAAATATCTTCCCAAGGGCCATTGTCCAATTTCATGACCCTAAAATTAAATTGAATAGTTATATATATATTTATTTTATAATTTCACATAGAGATTTTATCAATCATATAAATTGATCACCTCGACTGTCGAACACTGCAAAACTTGGAACTCGATCCTCGACTATTCCACAACTCTCGACTCGATTTTATTAGGGTTGGGACAAACTAGGTCGACCCACTGCAATAGATTATAACTATATAGTTCTCTGCACAACATGGGGATTGTTCATACCCCATTCCCCTATTCTAGTATGTGCATAAGAAGCTATTGAGCGTGGCGTGTGACATGGTTGGGTCTTTTGTAGGGCGTCGCCGACGCCGACGTCGTCGTTAGTCGGTCGTTAATCTTCGAACAAACTGCGCGTCGATGTAATTCACATTCGATCTCTCTTTACTCTCTTCCCTCACTCTTTCTCTTTCTCTCGTGTCTTTCTCTTGAAATGATATCCTCATTCAATGTGCGCCTCCTGACTTTGAGTTACCCTACATCCCATATTTCTTTCTTTCTCTATTATCAATCAAATCAACAATATTCAAACGAATGTGTATCAAGATAGTCAACAGTTAGACCCTTCCGGCAAGATGGAAAATAACTCTAGCTCGGTCAATATTGGTTCAAAAATTATCAATTCAATCTGAAATTGTAGGAAACAATTTGATCTTCAATTCGAGACTAAATTGATAATTTTTGAACCGATATTGAACAATCTGGAGTCATTTTCCCATCTTGCCAGAGGTGTAACTTAGCGGACCAGACTATACCGTGAAATGTGGGTTAGTGAGTAATTATGATAAGCAAATAAACATGAAAAAAGAGGGGTGATGGAATCAATATTATAAGAATCATGAAATCGATAAGATCGGTTGATCATAGCAGCCTTATGATGTATGAATAAGTTAAATACCAATAAATCAATATTAAGATTACATTGGAAGATATTTAATATTTGATTTAATCCCTTTATTGACTCTCCATATTTCATATCATTCTTGTATTGTACTTTTATTTTCCTTATCTTGGTCTGCATGTGGTTGATAACTCTCTTTTAATGGTCTTATGATAACAATCAGAAATAAAGAATGAACATTAATCATTTTAAAATTCCATTCACATCAGGAAGAATACAGGGTGTTTCAGGAGGAATGTGCAATACTTCTCAGGCTGATTCCTTACACCAAGTAGACAAAAACGTTTCATGGGACCAACTCCCAAAATCGCTTTGTTACCGAGATAACAATGGCGGAAAATTGAAAATTTTCGAAATATATTAATTTTTCTAACTTTTTAGAGGCGTTAGTGAGATTCTAAAACTATCAATTCTTATGTAAAATTAGCTGAGGAATGTAATGAAACCAGTTCCAAGTTTGTAACATCAACGGTTATTGAGATAATTGGAAAAATACGCTAGAAACGCCATTTTTCAACAATAAGGGTTATAAATGGATAAGGAATCATAAATTTGTATTTTTTATCAATGGAAGTTGAAGAGAGTCGGATTGTAAAGAAATAGTTGAATGGCGGCGATTGTGTAAATCTTACCCAAATCTCAGAAATAGCGATCAAAAATCGAAAAATCGCTACTAAAGACAAATTCATCACTTGTGCTATGTTTTGTAATTTTGCGATTTTTTTATCGTCATTTCTGAAATTTGGGTAAGAGTTACATAATCGCCGTCATTTAACTTTATCTTTAGAATCCGACTCTCTTCAACTTCCATTGTTAAAAAATACAATTTTACGTTTCCTTATCCAGTTATAACCATTATTGTTGGAAAATGGCGTTTTTTAGCATATTTTTCCAATTATCTCAATAACCGTTAAAGTTACAAACTTGGAACTGGTTTCATTGAATTTCTCAGCTAATTTTACATAAGAATCGATTGTTTTATAACCTCACTGAAGCTTCTAAAAAATTAGAAGAATTAATATATTTTGAAAAATCTCAATTTTCCGCCATTGTTATCTCGGTAACAAAGCGATTTTGGGGGTTGGTCCCATGAAGCTTTTCTGTCTACTTGGTGTAAGGAATCAGCCTGAGAAGTATTGCTCATTCCTCCTGAAACACCCTGTATACACAAAGGAGAAAGTCATGAATTTGATGAAATTCCACATGGTTCATGAATTTCAATTGAATATTCAAATACATTACATTCGCTATTCAATCAATGAATGCTAGAATTTTGTAAAATGACGTCGAAAAAACAATTTTTAGTATGAATTATTTTCAACTCAAAAACAAAACTCACTATCATGAACATTTTTCCTTTCAAGGCTTCAAAAGCATCCATTAAAGAATAATGAGGCTTCGAAACTCTTATCATGATTACGTGATCAATATTCAGTTTATTTGAATGACGTCATTCTTGCAATGCTTCAAATTAATCAATAAAGTATGTATATTAAAACTTGTATTCATAATTTATTCAATTGTAGGCTCTCGAGTATTGAATATGTATCCACAAATTATAACTTATTGGGTGATTGACTGTCTCAATGATAATATCATTGGGATAAGTATATATTATATCCTTCAAAGAGAGAAATCACTAAAAAAAATTTTTTAGAGAAATTACTGAAATTACAAGCTTTGACTATTCATAAAAATTAAAGACTAGTTCATCCAGTTTCAAAGAAATAATTGTAACTTGAATTTAATGGATTCGAAAGTATTAAACTTACAACTGCTGCCATCTAGGTGCAGATTTTAGAAATTAAACAGCTTTAGCTGTACATCAATGGGAAGAGAGCTTGGAGGAGTGTCTGTAGGCGTGGTCTAGAACTGGAACTCGTTTGCCATTGGTCTGTCGTTCTTTTTCCCCTCCCCATTTTCAAGCACGGCATTCTATGGCATCCAACTACCATTTTTCTTAGGATACATCCTGTTTAGATTGTAACTCATTGTTTAACTTTCTAACTTTCCTTTATGCCTATTGGTATTGCTGTTCCCTGCTTATTTATTTCAATTAGTTCTTCTGTTTGCTTGGAATATTTCCTTGAAAACTGAGAAGAGAAGAAATCCTATTATATTAAGCGAGTAATTTCTGTATGTATGTATGTATGTATGTTTGTATGTATGTTTGTCCCAGTGGTAGAGAGCGTCTAATCGGTGAGATTAGATAAGCGACGTGCCTCTACCAACACTGTTGTAACGGTGGCCGGTTCCTCTGAGTTCAATTCATGAGCCTCAAAAATCGCTTCCCGGTGGTTCGGAACCCACCTAAAGCAGTAGGTCCATTCATATCTCATCATCCTTTCCATTACCCACGCACAGGCCCAAGAGCCCATGTGGGCATCACCCTCAAAAAAAAAAAATGTATGTTTGTATGTTTGTGGAATCACGGATCTAGAAAATGGCTCTAACGATTTTCTTGAAATTTGAAATATAATATAACCGTGATGGAAAAATAAGATTGCACCAGGCCTCATGTCTGGGAAAACTCTCTGGCAGGATTAATAAAAGAATAAAATATTCCTTATTCAGGCATAATCCCAAGTACTGCTTATAATGGCTGTTATCGTTAGCTGACCAACGCTATCCAGCTGGAGTGAATGGAGTTACATTCAAGTCTATAACACATGTTCATTACTGTCAAAAAATTGTGAGAGGTGATCAATTTTGAATTTATTTTTTACAAGGAGGTTCCTTGATTTTTTACAAATAAAATATTTATGTAATTCAACAGTTCGGCCGCAGCTTCAGAGCGAAGCTCGGTACCATAGATATTAAGTGTAAAATGAATAAAATTCACCTTGCTCATCATATGCTATAATTTAAATTATATGTTTCCTTAATCTCTTTTTATCACTGTTTTTTCTATTTAAAATAATTATCAAACTAGCCTTCTTGAATTATTTTTTCAATGCATGACTTGTTCCAACTAATTATAGTCATACTACTCTGGCGACTCGTGCTAATGAAACAGGTGAAGTGCCCGTATCTTCTACTTCACAGCACTTCACCTGTTTTGTGGTCACGAGCCGCCAGTGAGTCATACAGTTGCATTTGAAAATGACTATAATTAGTTGAAACATGTCATGCATTGAAAAAATAATTCAAAAAGGGTACATCGATAATTATTTTAAATAAAAAACTTATATTATATTTATGAAACTTTCTGCATGCCTATTAGATACTACAAGTTAATGTATATTTGTATTCACTACAAAGATAATACTGTATAATCACAATTTGTTCAAGCTTATTAAGAGTTCTCCTGTTACTTAAGACAATAGGATTATGTTTCAAAGCAGAGTCGGTACTTGAATGTGGTAAAGGTGATAAAGTGAGACAGAAGATCGGTGAGAGGAAAGAGACGAGGATATAATTAGAGAATAACAGAAAATGAAAGAAAATTTGAAGTAATTTGGGTAGAAAGAGGAGAGAATTTGATGAAAGTTGAAAAGTTACATTATGGAAAGATAACTTAGTAGAAAGATAAGCGAAGAAAGTGAAAATAGAATAAGAGAGAGAAAATAATTGAATGTGGGAGAGAAAATGTGATAAAGATGGAGAAAACGAGGGAATGATGAGATAAAGAAGAGAAAATGAGAGATTTAAGAAACAAAAATGTAAAATTCGGAGATGAAATGAGGAATGAGGGGAATAGTGAAAATGAAAGAGAGGAAATCAGGGAATGAGCGAGACAGAGAGAGACAGAGAGAGACAGAGAGAGAGAATAGCGTAATGAGAGAGTGAGGTGATTGCGGTTCGGTAATTGCACAAAGCTGTTGAAGTGTGCGCTGAGGCGAAAATCTGGTTACCCATGGCAGCAGGTGAGGTGAGGTAGAGCTCACGTGACGTGACAATGAGAGAGTAAGTCACGTCAATAGCGTGACACTCTCTATATAATATAATTTGGCAATCAGCTGTTTGAGTAGAGTACAGTGAATGACAACACAGTGTATAGATGAGATAATTTGTAACCAAATAATACCTCTCTAGCTCCTAGCTTCCAACAGAAACAGGATATTATTTGAGGTTATATTTGATCATTTAATAATAAGGGAAGGTTATATTAATATTGACTCAGTTGGTACTGTAGATGAGATATTTTGTAACCAAATTATAATCATTCCAGCTCCCTGCAGTATATACAGGGAGTATATCAGACTGGTTTCATTGAATTCCTCAGCTAATTTTACATAGGAATTGATTATTTCAGAACCTCAGTAAAGCCTCTAAAAGATTAGAAAAATAAATATTTTTTTGAAAAATCTCAATTTTCCGCCATTGTTATCTCGGTAACAAAGCGTTTTTGGGGGTAGGTCCCATGGAACTTTTTTGTCTACTTGGTGTAAGGAATCAGCCTGAGAAGTATTGCACATTCCTCCTGAAACACCCTGTATTTGAGGTAATATCATATTGAATTAGCTAATTCAATAAGAATTGATTAGGAAAGGTGATACTTACATGTGAATAACAAGGAATGATTATTATATCTTATGTTGAGTTGATAACCCAACAAAAGATAATAATTATTGACTTCACTCAATAATCAGCTATGAACTTCAGATGGACTTTAGATATTGTTATTATAGTTGAATTGATTTAACTTCTGACTTCGACTGGAGGGGAGTCCTCCAGTCAATAGGAGAGAGAGAGTCTGCTCAGCCAATAGTAACAAGAAATGAGCAAATGATGCACGCGCTGTTGTCAACTTTCCACTCCCATACGCACAGGTGCATTTTTACAAATTCTCCGAGCAAGGAGTAACTACTAGATTAGCTTGTCTGTGTCTAGTGCGTGGATTGAGGCATTCCAGTAAACTGTTGTATCAATGAGGCAACGGCAACACTGCACCAGCTCAATCCCCACATGTTTATTTATTTATTTATTTATTCAATTTACAAATGATACTTAATGGTAAGGTTCAACAGGCTTAAGCCCAAAACTGTCCCTCTTCCAATTTAGAATACAATACACATAATAAATAATCTAGGTTATGTTGTTTTTCCTTCACAGTCACAAATTTTCACTCAAAACAAACACTCAAACACTAATAATTTTTAATAATTTGGAAGATAAAGGGAAAATTATAGCCGAAAATAGCAAAATTATCAATAATAATGATATAAATTATTTGGAAATTTGACATTGAAATAGTTTTGAAACAGAAAACAAACTAACTAGAAGCTACTACAGCTATGTTGCATCTCCCCAGATCCCCCTGAGTCGAAAGTATTTTCAAAACGACTATAACTTAGATACTTCATTCCCATATCAACTTTAATAACTTCACAAACCCTCTCGAGGACGACGACCAGATTAGGGCCTTCAGCTCTACCTGCCTAATAAAACGGTCAATAAATCACCCGACGCCTGTCACCGCCCTAATTAGACTTATATTCTTTGTAGGCTGTATCAAACAAAAATTAGATGTGAAGGGTGATATTGTGTTAGTTATCCATATCGAATAAGTAATAAGTTAAATGGACGATAGTCTGTGTTTTTAACCAATAAGATTACATGTTTTTGTAAAATGAATGAATAAGTAAATGAATCAATAAATCAATAAGTGAATAAATGAATAAATAAGTCAAAAATACAAGTAATTGTCAAACAACAGATTTATTGGAAATTTGAGGTACCGGTTTCGGTTGTTACACGATTACGAATCTCTAGTAAACTCAATTTAGAAGCCAAATCAAAACACCCGATAACTGAAAAATCAGCTTCAAACTACGAAAATAGAAAAGAAAGCATTT
>CM029548.1:643251-665751 GCA_017141385.1 Sogatella furcifera | reverse complement strand
AATGCTGTGTCCAATGAATTTTGAATCCCTACTGAACGGAATTTGCAGGCTAGCGAAGCGAGCCTGTTTGACTCACGCACTGCCGATACTGTCGGGGGTCCAGGGGGCGGAGCCCACTAACTAGGCGGAGAAGGCGAGAATGAGAATGAGAAGAAGAACGGAGAAAAAGAAGAAGAAGAACGAAGAAGAAGAGGAAGAGGTAGAAGAAGGAGAAGAGAAAGAAAAAGAAGGAGAAAGTGAAAAAGGAAAAGAAAAAATAAAAGAAGAAGAAGAAGAAGAAAAAAGAAAATTGAAAAAAGACGAAGAAAGCAGAGATGGAAAATGGAGTTGAGGAGAATAAGAAGAAGAAGAAAAGAAATTTGGAAAAAGACGAAGAAAGTAGAGATGGAAAATGAAGTTGATGAGAATAAGTAGAAGAAGAAGAAGAAGAAGAAGAAGAAGAAGAAGAAGAAGAAGAAGAAGAAGAAGAAGAAGAAGAAGAAGAAGTAGAAGAAGAAGAAAAAAAAGAAAAAAAAGGGAAAAAGGCGAAGAAAGATAGGAAATGAAGTTCAGAAGAGGAAGAAGAAGAAGAAGAAGACGAAGATAGGAAGGAAAATTGAAGAAGGAAGCAGAGATAGGTAATGAAGTTGAGGAGAAGAAAAGAAGTCAAAATGTGGAAAAACGGGAAATTGTCGATTTAGAGGATAAATTGTCGGGGTAGTTGGATAAAAAGTTGTAGAATTATAACCGACCCCAAAGCGGTTTCGTCTGTCTCTTGTACGTGATGTAACCTACTAACAGCTGATGTAAATCTATTATCTCTTCTGATTTATAGAAAATCTTCTAGAAGATGGTCTTGGAATCAAATAACAATATTAATAATAAATGCTTCATATCAGCTTTAATAGGTTATATTACGATAAGACACAGACGTTTTGGACTACTTACATGCGTTCTACTTTATAGTAGGCTACTAATCACAACGCTCGTTTGTGATGATAATGATGATGATGATTCGAAACAATGATAATGACAACGTCGATGATGATGATGATGATATGGAATAATGTTCGTTGATGAAGATGACAGAGATGAAGTGAAATGATGATGATTTGTATTCAAATCATTGCCCTCAGGACACTTACAGTCTGTTCAAGAAGAGAAGACATTCTGGCAAGATGGGAAAATGACTCAGGCTCGGTTAATATTTGTTGAAAAATTATCAATTTGATCACAAATTGTAGATTAGAATGTTTTCTACAATTTGAAACCAAATTTATAATTTTTGAACCGATATTGACCGAGCTGGAGTCATTTTTCCATCTCTCCTAAATGTCTTCATTGCTTGAACAGACTGTAACACTACAATTTGCATACTTCTATGCTTCTGACGCTCGGACACGCAGAGCTGAATAGTTGACACCAAAACTCAAGGCGGGTGGAGAATCACTATTATAAATGTTTAGCTCTGTTAGGACAGTCGGTGATCGATCTTCAAAAGCGTATCAAGTTAAAAACAGGCTGAGGAAACCTTTTCGCACTTGCAGGCAGCTTTCAGACTGTCCTGAAAGAGCTGAGCATTGAAAGGAGTAATTCGTAACCCGCCAACATTTTTGGTTCCTGCTGTGCATCACTGCTCATTATTCACATATGCTGGCATATCCACCGTTCACAAATGACATGTCGTGTGTTCAGTCTTTCCAAGCAAAGAAGACATTCTGGCAAGATGGGAAAACTACTCCAGCTCGGTCAATATTTGTCCAAAAGTAATAAATTTCGTCTCAAATCGTAGGGAACAATCTTATCTACAATTTGACACCAAATTTATAATTTTTTAACTAATATTGAACAAGCTGGAGTCATTTTCCCATCTTGCCAGAATGTCTTCTTCGCTAGGACAGACTATGTGAATATTTTGACGATTAAACCATTCTAAACCTAACTACCCCCCCCTCTAAACCCATCGTACACCCTTTCAAAGCAATCAAAATTCATACTTGCATGCATTTTGATTGCTTTGAAGGGTGTACGTGGGTTTAGAGAAAGTAGTTAGGACTGCTTGAAAAGACATTCTGGCAAGATGGAAAATGACTCCAGCTTGTTCAATATTAGTTAAAAAATTATAAATTTGAGTAAATTGTAGATTAAATTGTTTGATTGGAACGAAATTACTGGACAGATAATGACCGAGCTGGAAGTTTTCCATCTTGCCAGAATGTCTTCTTTGCTTGGGCTACTTACACGGCATGCTCATTGTGAGCAGTGGACTATGCCAGCATGTGAATGTGAGCAGTGATGCACAGCGGGAACAAAAATGTTGGCGAATTACAATTACTCCTTTTCAATGCTCAGCTGGACGGTCTGAAAGCTGCCTGCAAGGAGTGCGAACTCTCAGCCTATTTTTTAACTTGATACGCTTTGAAGATCGATCACGACTGTCTAACAAGCTAAACATTTATAATAGTGATTCTCCACCCTGCTAATTTATTGTCAGTAACTCTGCGGTATCAACGTCAAGCTTATAAGTAATATATTGCAATCTGTTCAAGCAAGTAAGAAGATTTATTTAGGAAGATGAAAAAATGAAAAAATAAGTCAATATCAGTTTCAAAAATTATAAATTTGGTTTCAAATTATGAAAACCTAATTTGTGATCAAATTGTCATATTTTCAACAAATAACCGAAATCGCTCTTTACGTAAGAATATCTTTGAACGAACTGTAAATGTCTGAGGGTAATGATTTGAATACAAATCATCATCATTCGCATCTATAAATCTTCAATCAACATTATTCCATATCATCATCATCATCATCGACGTGTCATTATCTGTTTCAGAATCATCATCATCATTATCATCTGGAGCGAGCGTTAATGATAATATAAAGTAGAACGCATATATGGTTAAACGTCTAGTAATCTCTATAAACAATATAATATTAAATATAAAACATTTATTATTAATATTGTATTTGATTCCAGAATATACCTACAGAAGATTTTCTACTCTAAATCAATGAATTTACATCGGCTGGTAAAGCAGACAATACTTTGGGGCGGTATAATTCTGCATTTTTAATCCCAAATCTCTAAATCGACAATTTCCGTTTTCCCGCATTTTGACTTCTTTTCTTCTCGCATTACCTATCTCTACATTCTTTCAATTTTCATCTATCTTCGATGTCTTCTTCTTCTTCTTCTATCTGAAACTTTATTTATCTTTCTTTTCCCTGCTTTTTTCTTCTTCTTCATGTTCTTCTTCTTCTTCTTCTTCTTCTTCTTCTTCTTCTTCTTCTTCTTCTTCTTCTATATTCTCATCAGCTTCATTTTCCATCTCTACTGCTTCGTCTTTTCAAATTTCTTTTGTAATATCCTCGACTCCATTTTCTAACAAATCTTTCAATTTTCTTACGCCTTCATATTTCTTCTTTTATTTTTTTACTTTATTTTCACTTTTCTCCTTCTTTTCTTCTCCTTCTTCTACCTCACGTTTTCTTTTCTTCTTCACTATCAGTGCTCTTCTCATTTTCATTCTCACCTTCTCCACCCCTGTCCGCCCCCTGAACCCCGACGAGTATCAGCAGTATGAGCTTACAACAACCTACGAAATTAAAATTCGTGAAATTCAAAATTCGTGAACTTTTGCGCGACTGTAGACCTAATCTTGACCTGTTTTACTAAATTTCAACGGTATGACTATACAAACATCTAGAAAAATTCCGAAAAATGAAAATAAAACAAATAATAAATAATATGGAAGTATATCGCTTTTTATGAATTTATGAAACTGATTCATTATCTTCTGAATTGGACCATCTATAATCTCGCTGAGACCGAGATTTACAGTAGATTGGTCAACTATCAAAATTTTAAAAAGTAATTACTAGCATTATAGTTGGATTTCGAAAATACTTCGGGCGTATTGAAAAATTCCTATTTAACAATTGAAATCGAAATTATTTCTATTTCAAAATGGAATCTCAGAACCGTGATAAAGTAATGAACGTTTTTGTTCTGGGAGAGGAACTTTGTATAGTCCAAATTCCACTTTATATTACATTCCTTTATTTCAAATTTTGAAAATCAGTGATAAAAGTAAACAGTGTTTAACCCAACCTCAAAATCAAAACCGCAAATTTGAGTAACATACTGTTTTTTCGTCAATATTTCAATTCGTATATTTAATATTTAATAATTTAAGTAGTCCAAAGTTTAAAAAGTTAAGTATGCTTATAACGTTGAAAGTGAATATGTGCTCTTTTCACTTTCGCAACAACGCCACATTTGTTGCTGTCAAATGCATTTTGTGGTTCTGACTGATATGTTATTTTTTAAGATATTTAATAAGTAATAAGTTGATTATCATAACGAGTTCAAAGTAGGATAGTTGAATAGACGACGGTATATTGATTTTTATAATAACATACTACAGATAACGGTCTATAGCTTGATACTGTCTGATACTATTCGCTACTAGTGGACGCAGATAAAATAGTGTATGCAACGGTGTATTGGGGCGCTCTAGCATTCGTGAGATATTTGGAAACGCTCGCTTTGCTAATGATAGCTACATCTCTGCAAAATACGTTATACCGTTGCGTAAACTACTATAACACAACAATTCTAGACCTTTTCACCAAATATAAAAATTTTCTACCGCTGGTTCTCAGAAAATAAGAGAAAACTGGAAAACTGGAAAAACAGATATTTGAAAATTGATTTTGAAAGTTTCAAAATCCGTTCTTAAGTTAAAATCTACAATTTGAACGCATTTCACATTCGGTGGATTTTTAGTTCTGGTGATCGGTGTCACCATTTCGCTTTTATAGATATAGATTATAGTGTTATACCAAAAAGCATGAATCAGCCTCTCTATGAAAATAAATCTTCATCTGAATATAACTAATTTGAGTGAATCTTTATAACAAATATTAAGTAAGATCTCTTTATCAAATAGTGAACAAACAAACAATTCCAGAAAAACCGCTATTTCAACAATGTCACAATCACAATAGATACGTGGTGTATTTTGTCCTCTTATCAACAAACTTCATAGTTAATCATCAACGACTAATATTCAATGACAAATCTGATGATGTCAATATTGTCTTAGCAGCAAAACAAGTATTCCACCTGTTAAGGTAAGCCTGAAACCATTAAACGAAGACCCTCCAACAAGATGGGAGAATAATAAGCTCAGTCAATATTGGTTCAAAAGTACAATGTTTGATTCTCCAGATTGTCAGAAATCTAACTGAGACCAAGTTGACAATTTTGAAGCAATATTATTTCGAAACAGACTATTCCCATCTTGTATAATGTAAATACTACACTGGACTTTCAGAATATAATAAATTTTATTCTTGTTTTACACATTGCTTTTCTCTAATACATTCCATGTCAATTATCGGGCGCGCGTCAATCGATCCCGGACTAATCAGTTTGAATTAATCGTTTATCTAATTATCATAATATTTATTACAAACTATCGTTCCGTAGGCGACCCACTCTGGTGGAACGGAGGGTGGAGGAGTAGTTGTACAAATCTATAAATTTTACACCATCCCGCAATGTATCGTATGAATGGTATGACGTCATACTATTTTTGAGATTTATGTGTCATATTTAAAAAATTTCAAGATGGCAGCTAATTTACCATTCATACATTAATATATAATTGTGTATATTCTATAGATTTACCCATTTATTATCGCCCTCCGCGCTTGAATCACCTTTTGGCTACGGGAAATCTTTTCAAATTTATTAATATTTCACAATTTTCAATATTTATTTCTTTGTGCGTAATTCCGGCATCAACATTCAAATTGCAGTGTACTACTAGTTGAAAATTAATAATATTTATAGTCTATTACGGAGAGATATTCACTTATTACTCAAAATTTTTGGAAGGAATAACGAGCTATAGCCGCTATATACACATAACTGCTCAGCTCAACCAATCTGCTAGATAGCCCTCTGATTAGATTAGCGATTCAGCTAACACGTCAGTAAATGGCGATTCAAGCAACGAATAATGATGGAAAATATTGATAAATCTAATAGATTTTAATAGTGGAAACAAACCATCAGATTTAAACAGCAGTATACCCACAGCAATGAATCTTCGAAATCTTTTTCTGTTAATATTCTATTTACGCTATAAACTCTTCTTCTTTTATCTTTCCTCCTTCAACAACATCTTGCCCTTCTTCTTCTTTATCTTAATGCTTTTCCCCTCCTTCTTCTTGCTCTTTTATCTTTATTCTTTCTCATAATATTCAATCTTATCTTATTCTTTTTCACCTTCCACTCTTCTTCTTCTGATTTCATCTTCTTCTAATTCTTCTTTCATCTTCTCTTCTTCTTCTTCTTCTTCTCTTCTTCTTCTTTCTTTCGCTTCTTCTTCTTCTTCGGCTCATTCTTCTTCTTCTTCTTCTTCCTTTTTAATTCTTTTTCTTCTTCTTCTTCTTCTTCTTCAGCTTCTTCTTCTTTAAATCTTCTTCTTTCTTCTTCTTATTCTTCTTCTTTCGCCTTGTTTCTTTTTCTTCTTTTTCTTCTTCTATTTCTTCTTCTTCTTCTTTCTTCTTCTTCTTCTTCTTCTTCTTCTTCTTCTTCTTCTTGATTTCTTCAACTGCTTCTTCTTCTTCTTCTTCTTCTTCTTCTTCTTCATCTTCTTCTCCTTCTTCTTCTTCTTTCTTCTACTTCTTCTTCTTCTTCTCCTTCTTCTTTATTTCTTCTTCTTCTTCTTCTTCTTCTTCAGCTTCTTCTTCTTCTTCTTCTTCTTCTTCTTCTTCTTCTTCTTTTCCTCTTTTCACCTTCTTCTTCTTCTTCTTCTTTCTTCTTCTTCTTCTTCTTCTTCGCTTTTTCAGCTTTTTCTTTTTCTTCTTCTTCTTCTTCTTCTTCTTCTTCTTCTTCTTCTTCTTCTTCTTCTTCTTCTTCTTCTTCTTCTTCTTCTTCTTCTTCTTCTTCTTCTTCTTCCGTCTTCTTCTTCTTCTTCTTACTCGCACAACTGCTTCTTCTTCTACTTCTTCTTCTTCTTCTTCTTCTTCCGTCTTCTTCTTTATTTTTCTTCTTCTTCTTTCTTCTTCTTTCTTCTTCGCTTCTTCTTCCGTTTCTTCTTCTTCTTCGATCTTCTTCTTCTCCGTCTTCTTCTTCTTCTCCTCATCTTCTACTTCTTCATTTACCTCTTCTCTTCCTTCAGTAACAATCTTGCAATTTGCAATCTGCCATAATTATGTAATGAATGTAGCTCTTTAGCAATAAATAATAATTTTGAAGAAGAAGAAGAAGAACTATAACTTTCATGTAAGATAATAACAATACAATAGTAACTTAGATTTCTATATTTGCAATCAAATGAATTCATAAAAATTAGAGCTGTAACTCTATATAATAAAATAATAAACATAACTAGGCACAACGAGTAAATTATCAACGAAGAAAATACAAGTGAACGCGAAATCATGGAAACATAGCATAAAAATAATACATTACGCCACAAATATGGGGGGGAGTGAACGTTTACGGTATGAGGATGGAAAACGGACGAAACTTGCCAGCTGGAATTCGAATACCGTAAACAAACTTCTCAAGACGGACTGCGACAGATAAGCATTATCAATCAAATTTCATTTAATCAATACTTCACGATGTATTCAATCTGAGTGAGTACTAACGTGCTGATTCAAACGATAACAGATAAGGATAAAAGAATACTTGCTATCGCAATCTGACTAACTACTACGTTAATCTGTCAGCTTGCTGTTATCCACGCACCGGAAAGGGAATCCCGGAAGTCTTACCGCTCGAGACGATGACTGCGTATAATGACGACTTTCAAATCTACATAGGGACCCGGTAAGCTATGCTATTGAGAAGTGTGACGAAAATCATATAGTAATTGACAATCTTTATTTTGATCGAATTATCGAAGATGAAAGTAAAGGTCATTCTTTTGGGAAGGTATCAGGTATCTCCATTTACGCTCGGCCTTGAGAGAGAGAGGAAGAGGAGAAGAGGAAAGTATCCATTATTTTCTCATGTCCTACTCAGCCGCGCTCTTTCTCTAGCAATTTTTACGAGAATCAGAAATCCCCGCGTCCTGTAACAATTTCTTTCTTCTTCTTGAAAAATGCTCTTTCTGTGAGAAGCTGATTTTCAGTTATCAAAGTGTTTTTGATTTGGCTTTCTAAAATTGAGTTTGCAACAGCCAGAATCGTACCTCTAAATTCAATAAATCTATTGTTTGACAATTACTTGTATTTTGACTATTGTCATTTTGTGCTTGATTGATTTATTATTCATTTACTTATTCATTCATTTTGCAAAAAAAACATGTATCCAGTAGTTAAAAACACAGACTATCTCCATTTAACTTTATTATATTCGATATGGATAACTAGCATATCACCCTTCATCTAATTTGTTTGTTAACCTACAAAAAATATATCCCTGAATAAGACGGTGACGTCGGAAGTATTTATTGATACCGTTTTGTAAACGGAGTAAACTGAGGTATCTGTCGTCATCGAAGAATTAGAGATTGATATGGAGTGAAGTAATCTGAAGTTAGTCGTTTTGAAAATACTTTTTCGGCTCCGGGGATCTGGGGGGAAATACAACATGCTTTAATAATGCTTTCTAGTTATTAGTTTATTTTTCTGTTTCCGATATTTGTGTCAAATTTCAAATAATTATATCATTATTATTGATAATTTTGCTATTTTTCGCTATATATTTCCTTTATCTTCAAATTATAAAATTATTAGTGTTTGAATGTTGAGTGAAAAAATTTGTGATAATGAAAAACAACATAACTGTTATTTATTATGTAATATTGTATTCTAGGAAGGGACGGTTTTGTAAGCCTGTTGAGACGCTACCGGTAGAATGAATAAATAAATAAATAAGAAATAAACATGTGGGGACGAGCTGGTGCAATGTTGCCGTTGCCTCATTATTACAACGGATTTACTGGAATGTAATCCGCGTAGATTTTGAGTACAAACAATCTGCCTCCGAGTACAACAAAAAAATACGCACACCTGTGCGTGTAAGTGGAAAGTTGACAGCAGCGCGTGCATCATTTGCTCATTTCTTGTTACTATTGGCTAGGCAGGTCTCTCTCTATTACATCAGGAGTCAAGTTAAATCCAATTCAACTATAATGCTGAATAAAAGTCAATCTGGATTCATATTTATTGTGAGTGAAGTAATAATTATTATCTTTTGTTGGGTTATCAACTCGACAGAATATAATAATCATTCCTTGTTATTCACGTAAGTAATCACCTTTCTAATCAATTCTTATGATTTAAGCTAATTCAATATATTCTTACACAAATACAGGGTATTTCAGGGAGGAATATGCAATATGTTCCACCGCAGAAGTAGACAAAGTTCCGGGGTTCCCCAAAACATTTTTGAGTGTGTGGCGGAGGAATTGAGATTTTCAAAATATTTACATTTTCTAATCTTTTAGAGGCTTGAGGTTCTGAAATAATCAATTCACATGTAAAATTAACTGGTCTCCAATGTAATCTGTGCCACTCCTGTATATACTGCAGGGAAATAAGTATTCTTCTTCTTCTTCTTCTTTCTTCTTCTTCTTCTTTTTTCTTCTTCTTCTTCTTCTTCATCCTCTTCCCCATCTTCTCCGTCCTTCGCCATTCTTTTTCTTCTTCTTCTTCTTCTTCTTCTTCTTCTTTTTTTTCTTCTTTTTTCCCCCCCCATCTTCTTCCGTCTTCTTCTTCCCCTTCTTCTTCTTCATTTACCTCTTCTCATCCTTCGGGTAATTTTTGCCCTTTTCTTAGGCAACAGAACTGGGGCCCCTAATCGGTCTCGTCCTCGAGGGGGTTTTGTAAAAGTTTTTAAAAGTTGATATCGGAATGAAGTATTTTAAGTTAATAACAATATCAAATTTTTCCACCCCAAGTTTAGCTGATTATTGATGAAGTCAAAAATTTTATCTTTTTTTGGGGTTATTAACTCAAATAAAGTTATAATAATCATTACCTTGTTGTTAAATATTAGTATCCCCTTTTCCCCCAATAAATTCTTTTTGAATTACCCAAATTCAATATGATTTTCCCTTTAAAAAAAATGCAGGAAGTGTGAATATTATAAGGTTAAAAATTCCTTACCAAAAAGAAAAAATATTAATAAACCCCCAAAAATTTTAAAAAAAATCAAAATTAATTTCAAAAAAATTTTAATTTTTCTTTTTAAAAGGGAGTAAGGCTAAAAACCCTTTGTAAAAAAAAAATTCAAGAAAATTGAAAAATACTCCCTGGTAATTTTTTTTGGGGCAAATTTGATTTTTTTGGGAATTTAAAAAATTCTATCTACTTTTAACCAAAATCAATATTTTTTTATAATTATTAAAGGGGATAAAATTTTAATTTTCCAAAAAACCTTTTTGTTGGGAAACGGGACAAAATATTTTTTGGGTTTTAAAAAATTATCTCATCTATACCCTGTTTGTCACCCACTGTACTCTACTCAAACAGCTGATTCCCAAATTATATTATAAAAGGGGTGTCACGCTTTTGACGTGTTTCCCCCTCATTGTCACGTCACGTAAAATTCCTCACCTCACCTGCTGCCATGGGTAACCAGATTTTCGCCTCAGCGCACATTCCAAAAACTTTGTGCAATTACCGAACCGCAACCCACCTCACTCTCTCATTCGCTATTCTCTCTCTCTGTCTCTCTCTGTCCCCCGCTCATTCCCCTGATTTCCTCTCTCTCTTTTTCCACTACCCCCCTAATTCCCCATTACATCCCCGAATTTCACATTTTCGTTTCTTAATTCTCTTATTTTCTCTTCCCCTCTTTATTCCCTCTTTTTCCCCTCCATCTTTATAATTTTCTCCCCCTCATTTAATTATTTTCTCTCTCTTTCCTTTATTCTTTTTTCCCCCGCTTTTTTTTAAAATTTTTCCCAAAAATTTTTTAAATTTCCCCCTTTTCTCCCCAAATTATTCTTTTCCATTTTGTTTTTTTAAAACCTTTTTTCCCAACTTTTCCTTTTTCAAAATTCTCCCTCTTTTAAAACAAAAATTTATTTTTTCAAATTTTTCTTTTTTTTTAAAAATTTTCTTATTCTTCTTAATTTATTTTTCCCCTTAAAAAAAACCCCTTTTTGAATTTTTTTTTAATGCATGACTTTTTTTCCTAATTATAGTCATTTTCAAATGCAACTGTAGAACCACTGGCGGCTCGTGACCAAAAAAGGGGGTTTAAGTGCTTTGGGAAAGAAGATACGGGCACTTCACCTGTTTCTTTGGGCACGAGCCCCCAAGTAGTATGACTTAATTATTTTGGAACAAGTCATGCATTGAAAAATAATTAAAAACTTTTTTTAATTTTTTTAAATAGAAAAAACAGTGAAAAAAAGAGTTTTGGAAACTTAATTTAAATTATAGCATATGATGAGAAAAAGGTGAATTTTATTCTTTTACATTTATTTTTTCTTTCTCATTTTTTCAAAAAATACCAAAAGCAAACAGAACAAGAACTAATTGAAATAAATAAGCAGAAAAAAAGCAATACCAATGGGCATAAAGGAAAGTTAGAAATTTAAAACAATGAGTTACAATCGAACAGGATGAAAATTTAAGAAAAATGGGGTTTGATGCAATAGAATGCCGTGCTTGAAAATGGGGGGGGAAAAAAGAACGCAGACCAATGGCAAACAAAGTTCCAGCCCTAGACCACGCCCACAGACACTCCCTCAAGCTCTCTTCCCTATTGATGTACAGCTAAAGCTGTTTAATTTCTAAACTCTGCACGTAGATGGCAGCAGTTGCAGGATTTAATACCTTCGAATCCATTAAATTCAAGTTACAATTATTTTTTGGAAACTGGATGAACCAGTCTTTAATTTTTATGAATAGTCAAAGCTTGTAATTTTAGTAATTTCTCTAGTAAGGTTTTTTGAAGAAGGATATAATATATACTTATCTAAATGATATTATCATTGAGAACAGTCAATCACCCAATAAGTTATAGTTTGTGGATACATATTCAATACCTCGAGAGCCTACAATTGAATTTAAATTGATAAATACAAGTTTATTAAATCACATACTTTATTGATCAATTTTAAAAAGCATTGCAAGAATGCCGTCATTCAAATAAACTGAATATTTTGATCATTTTGTCATCAAGGGTTGATAAGCCCGGTTTTCAAAAGAAGCCTTTTTTTTTCCATTAAAATTCTTTAATTTTTGGGATGCTTTTGAAGCCTTAAAAAAAGGTTTTTTTAAAAATGTTCATGAAATTTGGCAAAGGAGTTTTGTTTTTTAAAAAAGAGTTGAATTTTTATAAAATTTTTTTCTTTTTTAAATACTAAAAAATTTTTGTTTATTTTGGAACCGTTCCATTTTAAACAAAAACATTCTCAAAGCATTTTAAACATTGGGATTTTGGGAATAAGGCGAAAATTGTAATGTTTAAAATTTGAATATTCAAATTTGAAAATTTTTTTTCATGAAACTGGTTAAAAACGCTCAAAATGGGATTTTTTTTCTCCTTTTTTGGTTTGGGAAAATATAATTTCCTTTCCTTTTGAAACCGTTTAAATTTTTTTGGAATTTTTAAAATTTTTTGTTCATTCTTTATTTCCTTTGATTGTTATCCTTGGAAGGGTTTTTTAAAAGAAAAAAACCAAAAATTTCCCAAAGAGTTATTTCCCAACCACACCCTTTTTTTGCAGGGAAACCAAAAATTAAGGAAAATTTAAAAATTTTTGTACAATACAGGAAAGATTAAAAATTATAAAATAAAATGAGGAGACTCCAATTAAAAAAAGATCCGAGATCAAAGATGGGTATGATAGAGTGAATGAGCGAATATCTTCCCAGTGTAGGCCTAATCTTGATACTGATTTATTTGTATTTAACTTATTCATACATTATAAGGCTGCTATGATCAACCGATCTTATCCGTTTCATGCTTCTTATAATATTGATTCCATCACCCCTTTCTTCTTTTTGCTTGGGCTATCCCTTTGGATACCCAAACATTCGTTTGAAATTTTGTTGGAAATTTTTGATTGATAATAAAGAAAAGAAAAGAAATTTTTAAATTTTTGGATGTAGGGTAAGGCTCAAAGTTTTTCACATTTTGAATTTTTTGAAATGGGAAAAAAATTATCATTTCAAGAAAGGGGACCACGTGGGGAAGAGAAAGAGAAGAGAGTGAAAAAGGCGAGAGAGAGTAAAAAGGAGAGATCGAATGTGAATGACACATCAAGCGCGCAGTTTGTTCGGAAAATTAACGACCGACTAACGACGACGACGGGCGTCGTGACGCCCTACAAAAAGACGCACCATGCGTCACACGCCCCTCGAAAGCTGCTCATTCACATACTAGAATGGGGTATGGGAACAAATTTCCCATGTTGTGCAGAAGAACTATATAGTTATAATCTATTGCAGTGGGTCGACCCAGTTTTCGATAACCCTAATAAAATCGAGTCGAGAGTTGTGAATAGTCGAGGATCGATTCCCTATTTTGAAGATTCGACGGTCGAGGTGATCAATTTTATATGATTAAATCTCTATGTGAAATTATAAAATTTAAAATATAAACTATTCAATTTAATTTTAGGTCATGAAATTGGACAATTCTTTGGGAAGATTAATCAATGAGCATTCATTCCTGTATCATTCTTTAAACATTGATTTTTTAAATCTCTATACGTCCTATTTTGTTCAATTGTACAGCACTGGCGGCTCGTACACACGTAACAGGTGAAGTGCCCGTATCTTTCACTGGTACAGCACTTCACCTATTTCGTGGGCACGAGCCGCCAGTGTTGTACAATATTGGGAAAAAAGTTTAGATATGCACACAGCGATTCGAAAATGGTTTTGTTACTTACAAGATTCAACAAGTGGGTTTGTAGGCATACATTGGTCAAAATAATTTGAGCATTTAGCAAGAAAAATAAATATTCATTGTGATTTACACAAATGGATCGTCATCGATCAAGGAACCTATTTCTTCAAAAAAATTAGGGTTTTTTAATCAATTATGATTTTGTGTCCAAATCAAAACTAAAAAATCGTACAAATAAATCAAAACAATCATACTTGTATATTTGGTACCGAATATTAATTTCGATAATGAATCCAATAAATAATTACAATTTTCTATTTTCAAATTCATAAATATGTAATGTTGTATCTTCAACCTTGGCAGCGTAACATCACTGCTTGAAGAAGAGGACACTGACTGTAAATAAGCAGCGTGTGGATAATGTAGTCGAAGCTTATTACCTTATAAATATTCCTGAATTATAAGATAATAATATATCCATTCAACCCACAGTATTTCAAACAAATCTTCTCCTTGTTTAAGAACACCTTGTCTTTTCATTTAATATCATACAAGGAATTATTGAATATCGTCAAAATAATAATACTATATTAATAATAGATCTTTTAAAGCATCATTGAAGTTACAGTTACATCAATGAAACATGAAACGTACAGGAGAAGATTAAAATATAAATTATTGTTTTATAAAATGTAGATTATTAAAATCTAGTTTCAGTATCAAAGTGTTGTATTTGGCTGACTCGCACCCGCAGAAAAGTGGAGAATGAGAAGTCCAAATAGTTGAGAATCGATACAGTCAAGAGTCGAGGGTCGAATCCTCAATCTAACCCCAAAAAAAACTGGGTTCACAAAAGAGCAATAAATCGATCTCAGCGGATGACATTTGTGAAGGGGGATTGGTATGCGCTGTGCGCGTGTGTGTGTTGTGTTTCATTAATTTGGTCGTCATTGTCATCGACCATAACCACCCCCTTTCCCATTCACCCATATCACCCAACTATTCATTAGAAGTTTCCCAACCCTTAAATCCCCACCTCCTTCACTGGAATTCGACCGCGGTCCGAAATCTGATTTTGACCAAACCCCCAATAACGCCCCACTGGTCTGTACTGCTGCTAGTACGCTGATATCATTTTTTGCAATTTTTATTTTCATTGTCATTTAGTGATTGTGTATGATGGTTGAGGGGGGGGGGGGGGGATCGAGGATTGAGCTGTTGTGGGATTTACTTGTGGGGGGGGGAAAAGAAAAAGAAAATAATGAGGGTTGTTTATATAGGTGTGTTGAGGAAGTAGTGGCTACACAATATTTAAATTTCTATGGAACAGATTGATATAGTGAATGGTATAATGAAGAATAAATTAAATTGAATGAATCTTTATTCAGAAATGCTTCTACTACAAATTGATCTATTAGAATACCACTGTGGTTCTTACTATATTCTGTCCAAACAAAGGAGAGCCTCTGGTAAAGATGGGAAAATGACTCCGAAAGCTTGGTCAATATTTGTTCAAGAATTATAAATGTGGTTTTTTGATAGTAGATCAAATTGTTTCCTACAATTTAGCTCAGATTGATAGTTTTTGAACCAATATTGACGGGCTTGAGGTCATTTCTCTATCTTTGCCCAGAGGGTCTTCTATGCTTGGACCAGACTATTACAATTCCCATATTACTGAGAATCATATATTCATTTATTGGAGGTCATTTAGAGGTAGATTGAATTATGTAGCTTTCAATTTATTATGGGGGTGGCGTAGCTGAATGGGTTAATTGCTGGCGTTGCAATCCAAAGGTCCCGTGTTCAAACCCAGGTCAGACCAGGAATTTTCTCCAGGAGCCACTTTCTCGTGTTTCGGATGGACACGTTAAGCCGTTGGTCCCGGCTGCCTAAAAACAGTCGTTAAGTCATGTCAGAGGCCCTGAAATCGATCAGGAGCGACCTAAAAACTCTGAAACCAGTCACTAGACTAGCCAGGTTACACGAATATTATTATTATTATTATTACAATTACTATTTAATCGTCTTACAATCCCCTCAATTACAAGACTCTAAAATATAAATTTATTAATTTAGTCATTTATTTGATAAAATAATTGAGATTTAATGATATTTTATCAAATAATCATTTATTAAAAATATTTTGATAAGTATTATAATAGCCTCAAACATCCTCAATCGCAGCCACATACCCACAAAATTCACTACAGTGAATTCCTTAGAATCTCTCATTGGCTAATCGAAATCAGCACTCTTCTAATACACTTAAAACAAAGACAGCTGACCCCAGAACTAGTAGGGCGGTCTCGTCTGCTCCTTATTTGCAACAACAGTTGATGCGTTATCAATAAAAGTCGTCATTAATTTTTCGTAGAAGGGAATCTCGCCAATCACTGACTGTACCTGCCCATAGAGCTGAGCATGAATAACAGATAATAGTCATAGCAAAAAAGCATTGCTAAAGATAATTCTTATTGACAACATCAGGCAGGTGGAGCGACCAACCAAGAGCAGTTAGCGCCTACTAACAGAGAACAGAGACAGGTTGCTTGTTGGAGTGAGTGATGACGCGTCGTTCTGATAACCAGGAGGTTCCAGGTTCGATCCTTGACCGAAAACTAACTCAAGCCGTCTATTCCGTTTGCATCTAGAACTATAGTCCATTCACGATCACTTGAGACGAAATAAACAATCCTTTTGCGTGTGTGTGTGTGCGTGTAATGGAAGGTGCTTCTTCTATGTGAAAAATTTGGCTGCAGTCGAACAGCTGACTCTTGTCTGGAGCGGTGATTGAATACAGTCCGACTTGTCTTGTCTCAAAACTGTTGTCTTGAGCTGTGATTGGCTACAGCTGTTGGTCTGGGGCCATAAAGTTTTGCATAGAAGAAGACCTTCCATTACTCGCAACACACCTACCCCGCAAAAGTTTGTTTATTCAGTCTCAAGTGATCGTGAATTGGTATAGATTCCCATGTAAGTATTAAGATCACAATCTAGTTTAGTCTGTCCAAGCAAAGAAGACCCTCTGGCAAGATGGGAAAATGACTCCAGCTTGGTCAATATTTGTTCAAGAATTATAAATGTGGTTCGAATAGTAGTTCAAATTCTTTCCTACAATTTTAGATGAAATTGATAATTTTTGAATAACTAATATTGATCGAGCTTGAGTCATTTTCCCATCTTCAGGGGAGTATTTGCTTGGACAGATTTATATAATAGTAGATTCCCATGACTTCCCCAACTGATGGGGAAGTGTTGTTGGGTTGACAATGAAGTTCTCTCCATGAGTGGTGGAAGGGGGAGCAAGCTCAGATCTGCTAATGGGCCCAGCCCAGAAGACCCCCTACCCCCTCCCCCCCAAGCAAGGAGTTGAAGTGCATAGAGCGGTCAGTTTAGCATTCTGGAGACGAGACAGCATTCTGGATCTGGAAGCCTCGGCTATTCTCCAGAGATGCGGGCAGCACACCGCATAGGACTGCCCCCCGGAATAAAGTATTCAACTCTTGGACTCCAGCAACAAAGCTCCCGTGGGATGGCGAAAGCTCTCTCTCTTACTCTTTCTCACTCCACTTTTCGCTCTTTCTCTCTATCTCACAATTTCCCTACCCTCTCCCCTCTTTTTCTCCCTCTACTTTCCATCCATCTATAGCTGAAGCAATACAAAAAAAAACAGATTCGTCTGGTTTTTTTGTCATTTATAAAAATTGGCCAAGATCAAAGGTTATTACAAGGGGGGGGGTTGTGAAACGGGGAAAATGAAGCAGTGAAGCATGTTAAATTTGAGAAAATATAGATTTGAATCACTAAAAATGTAGCTCTTGAAATTCTCTACAAGCTCATATAAGAAATTTATCTATTAAACAATTCTGTATTCCGTAAATTGTAAAAAAGCGTACGATTTTTCGTCAAGGATAGGGAAATCAATGCTAAATTTTTGACTAGAGGAACTCCGTGAGGTCAGTATCTTCATAGCTTTCCCAGCCAGCTGTTTCCCTCTGCCCCACCTCTACTAATCTATACACCTTGGAGGCCCAAAGATCATGTTTTTGATATTGAATAAGGATAATAGATGCTTTTATCAACTGTTAATGGTTAAATCACGTTTCCAAGAGACAGACGAAAACGAAAACGCCTTACTTTTTGTGCGTCAGCTATATATATCCCTCCAGCCCTTCCTCTATCTCTCTTGTCTCTGCCCTTGAGGGGCTTTTTTTGGGGATTGGATGGAGTGTAGGGATAAAGAAGTGAAATGGGCCCTGGAAGTATCATCCTCCAGGGCTATACAGCTGGAAAGTCGACCATTCTGCCCAAAAAGTTGATAAGAAGGGGTTTTATGAACTTATGGAATATTAGTGGAGGATCAAGTTCCCAATCCTGAAAACATATCAGAATCAATTAGGTCGCTATTATACCTTAATAGGATGAAATAGCCTATTATTATTTCAAAATTCCATTCCATACTGCTATATAATGTATGTCTGGCTCAACAGCCCATGAAGGGCCCTGACCTTCCCCTACCAGCTGGTTACCAGTTTCAAATTCACTCTACTAGCAATACCGTCCAAGCCAAGAACACACCTGGCATGACGGGAAAACGACAAGCCCGGCCCCAATACCGACCCAAAAGCCATAAATTCTCAATCAGAACTCACAGTCCCCGAACCAACAACTGACCGAGCCGAAGCCGCCCCTCCACCCCGCAGAATTCCCCCCCCCCGGCCCGAGACCAAACAGCAAGCAAATAATCATCAACCAGGAGAGTAACAATTGGTTAGCACGTTGATACTCTCAACCATAAAAGCCAGTCTCCGCAACCAATTGGCGGCACAGAACACCTCTGAATAACATGCAGTTAATCAGTTAGAGTGTAATACAACAATTACTATTCCTCCATAAAGACGGGGGAAACGACTGACTGTCTTTAATAACGACAGTCAATCTCCAAAAGGAGGGGAATAATACTGCTATATAAACTAATAGAATATGTTAGCGAATACGCCCATTTTATTAATTTCATCCACCAGGTGATAATTAATAACTATAATTAATCAATTATCATTTTTGTCAACCCTCCACCTTTTCTACCATACAGCTAACCACCTCTCATGTTTACCAACGTTTCTAAATTGGCCACCAACCTTCCAGTTCTGTGAGATCTCACTAAACTATTTTCCACTGATTCCTTAGCAAGGCCTCACTAGGTCCACCCTCCTCCCCTTGTTTGACCAATCCACCTCCAACATACACCGCAACCCTAATTACTTACACCTGCCCCTTAAACCCCCTTCCCTTGCAAAAGTGGGGTAACAACCCCTTAGGTGGTCCTCCCTCGTATCTTAAATTGGGGGTAGCAGTTCCCTAGAGACATTGGTTTGTTTTTACTGTAAAGGGACTCACGACAAAGAGAAAACCCCCCTCCACACACCCCCCAATGCAAACAAGTATCGGTCAACCAACGCCCGATGATGTCATGATACGGACCGAAAAAAGGGAAACGATTGCTTGGAAATAACAGAACACTGTGTTGACATTCATTACACAAAGTCGCTAGATGTTGATCAATATAAGGTAATTATTTCAAGTTCACAAATAAGTAGTCTTTATTTAGTTTGTTGATTGAAACCATTATTAATGTGTTATGGCCATTCATTAATGATTACTCAAACTATGATTGTTGTTTACATTGAGTTGTATCACCCTCTGTAAAATTTGGGCCCAATCTTCTTCAATAATTATTAAATAATAATTTATATTATTTATTTATTTATTTCTTATTATTATAGCAATCACTTTAATCATTTTTCGTGTGAATTACGATAGGTACTTTCTTTGATTCCATACTCCATCAATAAGTAATATGCCTGAGTCTTGTTTGCTTGATTTTTTACTCCTAATTCACGAATAAATACAGATACATAACATAACTTGTACATGAAAAAATCCAACTTCAATTACATTATTTGTATAAGAATTCACACTATTAGTGAAGTTGATGAGTTTGTTGGGGTCAATCTATCCATTTCTCAAGATAACGATTCTTAAATCGTGTTCAATTGATTAGTTTTCAATTTATCTTGAGACGTAGACTTATGTTCACCAACCATGCACTGGTGGCTGGTAAGCCTACGAAACAGGCAGAAGTGCTGTACAGTAAAAAGATACGGACACTTCACCTATTTCGTGGGCACGAACCCGCCAGTGCAACCATGACGTCAACGAATGAATAGAAATGAATAAATGAAGGCTCAATGAGAATCTTATTGATAGGAGAATTATCAATATTAATGATGGATGATGGTGCGTTCATATGGTCTTCAATATACTGTACTACTATACTTTCATAAGATTTCTTATATTCAAATAATCAGTAATTTTTTGAACAAAATAGCCTACTTCTCATCTAACTTCAATACAGATGTTTTGATAGAAGTAATTCACGGTCTCCATACACTGTTCACCGAGTGATTGTAGCAAATAGAATCTTTGAATCCTTGGTTTCATTGCAGGCTACCCTTTCAACCAAGACAAGGTAGGCGTTTTTCAACAAGGAAAGGTCTCGTTTTTCAATAACTGTAAAAGTTCTAGTCCATACTTACTACCGGAGTTGAAGGATGATTATAGCGTTCATCATCATCATCATCATCATCATCATCATCATCATCATCATCATCATCATCATCATCATCATCATCATCATCATCATCATCACATCATCATCATCATCATCATCATCTTCATCATCATCATCATCATCATCATCATCATCATCATCATCATCATCATCATCATCATCATCATCATCATCATCACCATCATCATCATCACCACCATCTCACCATCATCATCATCATCATCATCACATCTTCATCATCATCATCATCATCATCATCATCACATCATCATCATCATCATCAATCATCATCATCATCATCATCATCATCATCATCATCATCATCATCATCATCATCATCATCATCATCATCATCATCACACATCATCATCATCATCATCATCATCATCATCATCATCATCATCATCATCATCATCAAATCATCATCATCACATCGTATCTGTTTCTCCAAGTTCTATGTAATTATTAACTCTTGGGTATGAACACAATTTAATTACTCAAATTTCTTTCAATTTTTTTCATTATTCGATTCTTTACAATTATTTGATTTCATTGCATTTTTCTAAGTAATTTCACTGTATGCTAATTAGCAGCATACACTGTAAGACTAATTCTCACTGTATGCTGGAGTTAGCATACACTGTATGCTAATTAGCATTATTCCTTTGTACTGTAATGTGTTGGAGACATATTTAGGAGACCTGTTGTCTCAATTGTTAATAGATAAATGTATACTACATAAATTTGCTCCAATCACTTTGAGTCATATAACTAGGTATCCCACAAACATGGAGCATAAGAAAAAATAGAGAGACTCTATGAACAGTGATGCACCGTAGTAGATACAGTAATAATATAGAGAGGTGCACCAACCATATTCGATAACAGCCAATTTTCTTCACCCCATCCTTTGGTTCTGGCTGGTAAAAAAGGGGAAACCCAGAAGAAAAGATTTCTAGATAAAAGGGTGGGGGATGGAATCGCCTAGGGCACCCAACAATGTCGAAACAGCTTGTATCCGTTTTAAAGCTGAAGCTGTCGACTTCCTTGAATTGAATCCTCTATTACTTCATCCCACCCAACCTCTCCGAAAAGGAATCAATTCTTAGGGAGGGAGAACAAGAAGCCGATGCTCAAATCTATATAAGAAAGAGTTGGAAGTTCCCGGTTGGGGGAGGGGGAGTTTGAAGAGGGGGTGGTTACGGACCACAACTAACTTTGTTACCCAAACTTATGATTATATCTCATCGTTTCAAACTTTTTGATCGCCTTGAAATCAAAATATAAAAAATTGAAAATGAATTTTTCTTCTCTCTCCCCAGTTTTGAATGATTTGATCCGATGGCAGTTGATGTATAACCACAACCCTACTCGAAAGTTTTGTCCGGTTCGCGTAAACGGAGAAGATACTCCGTTGGAAGCACTTTACGTTGAACAACGTGTCTTCTCAGCTTGCGCCAACTATGTCTGCAGATTGTACAGTCGGCTGGAAAACTTTAATTAATTGATTAGTGGGGATGTGCGGAACGAAACGCTAAACATTGATACTTCATGGTTGTAGTCGAATTACATGAAAACCAAGTTGAAAAATGTGGCGTTTTCAAACCTGAGGGTTTCAACTTCAATTTCAATCTCAATCACTCGCGGCTCGTGCCCACGAAACAGGTGAAGTGCTGTACAGTGAAAGATACGGGCACTTCACCTGTTCGTGAGTACGAGCTGCCAGTGATCTCAATTTCAGCATTACAATATAAGTACATACATCCTTTGTACTAGAAAATAAAAAAATTACACTTCAGAATAATAATTTTTAGATGAGTACAAAATTGTCTGAGTGGGATTCCCCAAAAATACTGTGAGTGGAGGGAGAGTTCCTACAGTATTGGCGACTGGCGCTCGTGCCCACGAAACAGATGAAGTGCTGTACAGTAAAAGATACGGGCACTTCACCTGTTTGGGGGCTGAGTCGCCAGTGGTATTAACAGGAAGATTTTTCCATATTCATATTCACTATTATTCTATAGTTATTCTATTATTCTCT
>CM029548.1:428843-642751 GCA_017141385.1 Sogatella furcifera | reverse complement strand
CAATCCGTAATCTTTGAAATGTACAAACAAACCAAGAAGAAACTTTTATAATGATGATCAATTCTGAATCTAGTCTCGTAATCAATATAGTACATAGAAAAGAATGTTGTGATGATACTTCAATATCGAATATTAAAAGAAATTGAAGGAAAAAGAAATGCGTTACAGGCTCTTAACCAAGACTGATAAAACCCTGTCTGAATTAAAAATTGCGCCGTATGACTTGTCTGGCCGACCAATCCTGCTCAATGGCGCGAAAGATTGGCCAATGGCAAAGCGCACCGACAATGTTATTTGGAGTGGGAAATTTGAATTGAACGGAAAGTTGTGTGACTGATTTAGAAGTATTATGGTGACAATATCAACAGTTCTTTATTATTTGATGATTTTTAAGTACAATATCGACTTTAGAAATTGAATTTCTAATGATTTAGGTAAAATGTGACTAAGTTATGATTATTTTTCTCCTTAATATTCAGTTAGCAAACAAAATCAATTTAAATTGTACACTCTTATCTATTAGACTTTGATTGAGTTTTAATGTTCTTACAATTGTTTCAAAACTGTCCTTTACTCCTATAAATGGTAGCAATATTACTTGTGAATGCATGTCAGTAGAAGAAAAGCACGATTTAGCCTAAGTTTGTAGGACCTCTTTGAATTTGTGATTTCAGCTATTATATTTGTAAAATCACTCATATTATTTATTAAGTTATAAATATTTGGCGGGGGGCTATAGATGTAAAATACCCGGGTATTTAAAACTCTGGGTAAATACCCCAAATGCATAACTACCCGGGTAGATTGGGTATTTATATAATCATTGACGTTATTACCTCGCCTGAATATGTTATTAGTGTCATTGATGATTTATTATCATACTCATAGCCAAGCTATAACATTTTAAAAACTTATTTTTTACTTTTTTTCAATGACTTTATAATTTTTCCATTAATTACTTGAGGTTTGTTAATAAATAGGATTCTTTATTTAAAAAGGGAACTGGGTGAATATTGGAGTAGACAAATTCTGCAAGAGTTTGATGCATATATTTCTACCTTGAACTATACTAAATAAAAATAATAAATAAGAAGAGGGTTGAAACCAATAATTCTTACAAACTCAAAAATATTGCATGTGGGCTATTTGAGAATCGAAATGAAAAATGACCCCTTAGAAAATGTTTGTGAATAGTGAGGTTTTTGTGTCTACAGAAGCTTTACTTAATATTATAATAAATAAATAATATTGAATTAAACATATGGAAGCAAATTTAAAACATAATTCAAATCTTTTTTGAAACCCAATGAAGGTGCATAAAATGGTTCAAGCTTGTAACTTGAAATAAAATTAATTCGGCGTGATTATGTTGTTGTGTATCTATTCTTTGGATTTAAGCTTAATAAAAATCACTTTTTATGAGGAAATAAACTTCACTGTCACAGTAAATACCACATTACACCACATAAAAAGTGATTTTTATTAAGTTTAGAATTAATTCATTGAATAATTTATTTTCTTGACATTCTAAAAATGAGAGGCCTATTGGCATAGATTGGATTAGAGCATGTATAATAATTTTACATTGATATAAATATTTTTCAGGATGTAGTCTTCTCATGAAAAATATATATCATGTCCAAGTAAAGAAGGCGTTCTGGCAAGATGGGAAAATGACACCTGATTGGTCAATATTGGTTCAAAAAATTATAAATTTGGTATCACATTTATATATTAGAATGTTTCCTACAATTTAAAAGCAAATTTTAAAAAACTCAACCGTGTTGTAGTCTATATTGTAGAAACACGTTAAGCCGTCGGTCCCGGCTGCCTAAAAACAGTCGTTAAGTCATGTCAGAGGCCCTGAAATTGATCAGGAGCGACCTGAAAACTCTGACACCAGACCTGAGCCAGCCAGGTCACACAAATATTATTATTATTATTAAGTACCGTATCAATTATTCTCATCTTGACATTGTGTATTTACTATAGGGACTAAATAATCAGTCTGATTTTACAGTCTCTATAGTATTTACTATCTTCCAATCTCATAGTAATTCTAATTTGATAATAAGTTTCTTTGCTGTTATAATGCGATAAAGGAGTCTGTATCTTCTCAAACTGTAATTTTCAAAAAAAGTAATCTCTCTCAAAAATTAATTTCATAATTCCAGTAAAAGTTTTTCAAATAATTTCAGAAAATTTCAGTGAAACTCAAAATAATATAGTAAGAAGTAATTAACTATGTATGAAAATTCATAAAAATGTAATAAATTGTAGCATCTAGGGTAGTGAAATGTATGACACGTCAAAAAAGAAAAAAGTCATGACAATAAAAATACAGCAAATGTAGGTAGGTACTGTAAACTAGGGCTCTATAAAAAGGGGGTTGACACATTCTGTGGTCCGCCATTCTGTGGTCTGCCATTCTGTGGTCAACTTTTAGCGCCAGGTTTGAACTCATATAAATATTTTTGATGATAGAGACAATAAACAGATGTTTATCAAGTTGAGCAAATGAATTAAGATGTTGTTTTGGAATCTTGGAGGTTAATTTGTCATATAAAATGGCTCATATTGCTTAGTATCAAATTTCAAAAAATATAACAATTTTTTATTCATAAAACTGAAATTTAAAAAATACAAATTTGCCAGATGCAGGAAGATGAATCCAGGTTGAAATTTTGACTTAAAAATTGCCAGACTGGAAATTCAATGTTCTGTGAAGTGGAGTATCATTTTTTTCAACATTATTTTTATCATTAATCATAATTATGTTTGACTGTTGAATTGAATTAATTCAAATTTGGCGCTGAAAGTTGATCACAGAATGGCAGACCGTGCGTCTACCCCCTTTTTATAGAGCCCTACTGCTGTAAACCGTACTGAACTATATATCACGTATGTGAGGTCTAGTGTCAGTAGTAGCATAACCATCTATCAATTCTCAGACCTTAATGTAACTATCGATTGTATGAAAAATGGCGGAAGTGATTGCCCTATTCCAAATTCATGATGTCATTGCGTTTTGGTTATAAAAATATTTTTGGTACATTTCATAGGTAGGCCTACTGAATGTTTACAAAGTTGACAATGGATTACACTTGCGTTTCGTCTTGTTTTATGTTGAAATAATATGGCATAATTTCTTGAAAATGTAATAGTTTATTATAAATGGGTCGTCTGTGTTGTGTTTGTGATTGTGAATATCCAACTACGATAATTAAAATCATATTTCTATTTTCACGTTACCTGATAACAAACTGTTAATGGACATATTGGTTAGAAAGGTTTTCATCAAAATTTTGAAGTGAAAGACAATTCGATAGTTTGTATTAATAATTTTGAAGACCGTTTTATTATTGAGGAAGACGTTTTTCTTGTCATAGACGATGAACTAATTGGAGTAAAAAGAGAAAAACCAAAATTAAGAAGTGATGCATTTCCCTTAATTTTTCTCAACCAGCCGAAATACCAAAGAAAAGAAGGACCCCCAATCTGTGCATGTTCTGTTAAAAATGTGTTCACGAAGAGATAAGGATTAGTCCATAAATTAGTGCAACAATGTCACTATCTCTGATTTTCAAATAGTATTGCCATAAGGAATTTGGATTTGTTTTTATTGAATGAGTGTCAGCGAGTTCCTTCTTTTGACTCAAGGCCAAAGTCGTTGTCCGTCTGTTCGTTCGTTTGTTTGTTTGTTTGTATGTTCGACAATAACTTTTGAACGCCTCAATTAATCAACTTCAAATTCAGAACACATATTCTTCAAACCTTTATACAGGTCAAGTTCGTTGGACAATGAAATCGTTTGACTCCTTCATCCTTTTTCAGGAGAAAAAAGGATAAGTACTCAGCAACACTATATCTATATATACTCAAGTATATTTCAACGAAATAACCACGGCTGGGAAAAAATGTCATATGGAATTTGAATGAATTATTTTTTTGGAGAATCCATCTGATTCCAATAAAACAGCTGATTTATTAGTGGCAAATTTGAAAGAACTATCATAAAAATAATGTTCTCAAATTAAAAATACTTTCATGTTGAATTGAATCCATATGTTGAATATTGATCTCAAAGTTTAATCATGTGATAGGAGCCTAATTATTTGAGCAGCTGACAAAAGGCAGCAAATTTGAATTATTTCACCATTGGCTATATTTCAAGTATTCTTGTTGAAAGAAGTGTGTTGTTCCATTTGATTTCCATGCTTCAGGATGAGTCAGATAATAAGTCAGCCGTGCTTTTCTATGGGATGTGAAGAATGCTATTAAGGGGATCTCTAATAATTTATAAATTTGATTTATCCAAATGGAAATACTGAACTATCAAAAAATTCCATTCTTGAACGAATCTCTACAATGTTTGTTAATGGCTTAACTGCTGTTTTCAATTTGATACACTTAATAATTTACAAAATTCTGTTGAATTAAAAACAAGAGGCAATCAATATGACTCTACTGAGTGTTCCAAAAATAACTAGCTCAAGTACTATCAGGGTGTTCTTTGAGCTGAAACAAACAGAACATATCATTGGCAAAACACCGAATTTTCCCTAGTTTTCCTGTAATCCGCCATTCTATTAATTCAAGTCTTTCCATCATACCTAGATAATAGATAGACTCTACACAAAGTTTCAATAGTATGTACGTTTTTCAGAAAAAAAGGGAAAGTTATTACATCCATATTTATAAATTTGTTAGAATTGTTCAGTTAAAAGGTCTACTCTGAATTCTTGCAGTCAATTCGTCTTGAACAAGTAGGCCTACGTTTTTATTGGTGCATTTGCAGCAGAAGAGTTGTGGATAATGATGTATCAAAATATGAAAACAATTGATCAAAACATACCGTACATAACTATATCCTCACAAAAAGGAATCATTCAGTATTGAATAAATCTAGGTATCGTGTTAGTATGATTTGTGGTTTATATTTTCAAATAATAAAAGCCATGAGTAGACTTTGAGAGTTCGCACGCGAGTTCTTCAGCCCATGGGGCTTACTAGTTTATATTGTTGAAATAGATAATGTGCTTTTTATAAAAGTGAAAGTGACCTCAGTGATCTCCCTTGTGTAAAAGTTAGCTGCAAAATATTAAATGATAGGGTTACAAACAGGGACTAATTTGTGACTGTACAAACCGGTAGGCCTAAGCTGTACCAGTACCTCTGAGAGGGTGAGCTAGAGTGAATAATTTTAGTTTTTTATCCAAGATATGTGAAGTAATGGTAAAAATACACAACTCAAAAGCTTAAAGAACACTCTAAAAACACGTCTTGAGGAGTGAAAATTTCATTTTTTTGGATGGTTGCTGGAGTGTAAAGAAGACAATAAGATTTCTCAAACTTGCCAACTGGAGGAAAAAATCAAATCAAAAAAGCAACTAGAAATATTAGGGGAAAGTTTCAGAGACAGAAGATAGTTAAAATGAGCAGCAAGTGAATTGCAAACATGTTAGGAAAAATTGATTGGAATTTGAGTGTCTTGTATTTATATTTTTCACATAGAATAATAAGTCAGATCCAAATTTAAAATTCATCATATTGTTATGATTTTTAATTTTGTATCGGATATTTATTATATTGTAATATCATTATGTTTAACAATAAAAAATATGCTATTTCTGTCTTATTACTTCTGCAGAATAGCAAGTTGAACTATTGCTATTACGCTTGGCTAGGCCCATATTGCCGCCATCTTGTATTGTACATTAAGGTCTGAGAATTGATAGATGGTTATGGTAGTAGTATAGCATAGCTCTTAATTAACAAGGTGGAGGGCAAAGGGAATTTTGGCTCTCAATTGCTGGCCTACCCAATGATATCTTGGGCCCACCCTTGGCCCCTCCATTCATTGGGGGCTAACGTCGCCACTGGCTCTGGAATATTACAAATCATCATTTTAACATAAAAAAATACCATTCAAATCACCTAGAATCAACAAGAATCCCATTTAATTTTGTACACGTTACGATCTTCCTGATTTTTAGGCAACTCGAAAATCATTTTCATGGAGCGCTACAGGCTCAAAACATCCGCCATTTTGAATCCGTCATAACTCGAGCCAGTCGCGATACTCAGATGTCCATCGTTTGGGTATCCCTAGATACTCCAGAAACATAATATCAGGGTCTCTTGCCATCTTCACAAACTTGCACATGGGATTACACAAGGAACCAGACTAATAAGTTGACAAGGCGACAAGCTTTACAGATCATTTAGTTCATTCTCTTCTCACTTTAGCGCTAGTAGCAGCTTTGTCGCTTTTCTGCCCGGTCAGCTGCGAATCAGCTGGTTTCTACTTTCTTTTTCTAAGCTGACTTTTGTCTACTGTAGACTGTAGTACGTGAATTCGTAAAATGATCAAAATGATGGCTGCTAGCCCAACTTGAGAAGACTGTACGGATTACATTTTCATAATGTAAATTCTTTTGTTCTGTTTTTCTAAATCCCAGTAAATAATCTCTTTTTTATTAAGTGTTTGTCAAAAAAATTCATGTCATACTTGAAAAACAAATATTATCTTCAACTATGGCTTCACAAAAGTTTCAACCGTACGAAATGGAATTGTTTCGTACTGACAGTTATTATGTTCTGTTGAACAGTGTATCAAGTCTGTGGTGTAATAGAAAGACTGGTGAAATTGCAGTGAAACCAGGTAATTATATTGAATTCTGAACAGCTAGGTAATCATGATGATTTTTTAAAAATTGGATGACTTATGTGGTTGTGTCCTTCCTTTATGCTTTGTTCCAGATAAATGATCTGCACATTTTACTTTCGTACGGTTGAAATGCTGATTCACAATAGAGACGAAATGAATAGAACCTTCTTTTATGTTAGCAATAAGATGACATAATGGAATGGATTCAATGACAAGAAAAATGCTTTCTTTTATATTTTTTGAGCTAGAGCACTAAAAAGATATCCTTGCATTTCAAAAAAACTATTTTTGGGAAGTATGATCTCCAAATCAAATTTATACGACCTTGTATTGAGATTTTCTTTTACAATAATGTCTTTCAGATCATTTTCTGAAAGATCCACTAACCGATCTGAAATTTCAATCAATCCATTCACTTCTTGAATCCATTTGGCTGTAGATCGCGCACATATTTAGGCAGTCTGTTGTATACTTTCAGAGCACGCAAAGGGTAACTGTTGTGCGCTCCTGCAAGTCTGGAGTAGGGAAGATCAGTGTTATTATGCCTCCTGGTATTGTGCAGGTGCAGTTCACCTCTTTCCTGGAACCAGTGAAGTTCTCCACTTAGGCGAAGCAGCGAGCTATAGAGGTATTGACTACACAGTCATAACCTTCGGTTGCCCGAAGATTGGTCTGCAGTGCTCTTGACGTGGCGCTCCTGTAATGTTGCGGAAAACGTTTTTCTAAAGCAGAAGAACCCTTCCACAGCGCCCAACATGTCCCCATAGCACAATGCCATAGGTGATGTGACTGTGGAAGAGCCCATGATATGCTGTAATGAGGTACCTGGTCGGTACATGATTATTTAGCTTCCGCGTCAAGTAGATTAACTTAATTTTGACAGCCGAGTGCACACCGAGCTAATATGCTGCTTCCACATTAACAGAGTAGAGTCCACCACAAATCCCATAAGTTTGACCTCAGCTTTTGGTTATGTTCAATAGTGAGGACCCTTCAAGGATCACAATCTAAGGATACCTCTAACTATTGTAAAATATATCGGATCTCAACAAACTATAGCTCATTCTTTCCAGCTCATCAAGGCGATCTTGATACATAATAAATATACTCGCTCCAAGCAAAGAAGACATTCTGGCAAGTTGGGAGAATGACTCTAGCTTGGTCAATAACTTATTGCTTTTAAAATTATAAATTAACTTAGGTCTCAAATTGTAGATCAGAGTCTTTCCTACAATTTTATACTAAATTTTTGAACCAACATTGGCCGGACTGGAGTCATTTTCTCATCTTGTTGGATTAATATGTCTTCTTTGCTTGAAGAGACCATACCTCTAACCTCTAACTATTGTATAATTCATCGGATCTCAAAAACTATAGCTCATTCCTTTCAGGCGGTCTAAATTCATGTATCATATTATGTTGGATTTGGTCTAAAATAATAATTCCTGAGAGAATATTGATTGACTTTTCCATCACACTCCGAAAAAAATTTTAATATTTTCTTGTTGTTTTTAGGCTGGGAACTGGCGAACGCCGGCGATCCCGAGTGTCTGGGCGTGTTCTACGGTGTGGTGGGCAGGCTGGACGTGGACGGCGGCGGCACCGGCACGTCACGGCCACGACTCGTGCTGATCAAGAGCACGGCCGCGGTCGGTCGCTTGCCGTCAGCAGCCGTTGGCACGGTTCACAAGATATGCGCGGTCGCCCTACTACATATACAGGGCTCGGCCGATGACCTCAATCTCAGGTAGAATAGAATATCTATTGCTTTCAAAAACACAATACTGTATCTCAGGTAGAAAATTGAACATTTTTATGACACTAGCCGGCAGACTCCACATACACCTGACTTATAGTCTGTAGTCTTATAGTCTATCATCTGAGTTATAGCAACTGACTTATCAAATAAGAATCAACAATTTTATTAGTCATCAATATTTACACAAAATACATTGACATCGTCAGGTATAGAATATTAGAAAAGAATGATTTCTTTATTTTAATGACGTGGCGAAGTTTGGACAGTAATGTCCACTCTACCACTTAACCACGTCACCAGCAAAATACAAAATAATATAAGTATGCAAAGTGAACAAAAATATGCAATAAAAATCAAAAGTATAAATACAAGTAGAAATTACAAGTGGAAATCAAATAAGTTTCATATTTAACAAATAAAATAATAAACCAAATAATAGAATAATTAAGATTTTAGTAATAAGCAATAAGAAACGAAAAACTGCTAGAATGACAAGCTGCGATGTGCAGAATAAATTAATTAAATAATTCATTGAGGCAGTTTAAAAAGAAGAAAAATAAATAAGTAAATGTATTGATAGTGAGAAAATGGAGTGAAGATGGTGTGATAATCAGTAACTTATCAAAAATATATTAAAAATTATTAAAACAACGTTTAATTGGTTATCTTACCAAATATAATTTCATAGCAGTAAATCAATCTGGTTTCCAAGAGGGAAAGTCTACTGAGGATGCAATGTCTCAACTGGTAAGGATTGTGTCTGATAACTTTCAAAACGACAGAAAAACCTTAGCCAATAGTTTAAAACCTTAGTCTTCTCGCCAATTTTGTTTTCAATCTATATTAATGATTTATTGAAGATTGAAATGAATGGCTGCCACTCAATTTCATTCGCCGATGATACAGCTCTAGTTTTCACGGGTTCTAGTTGGGAGGAAACGAAACGTATGACGGAATCTGGACTCACAGTTGTAAAATCTTGGCTTGATCAGCACACTCTCACCTTAAATATTAAAAAGAGCGTCTACATGGCTTTCTCCCCAACAATCAAGTCCATACCGACAGAAATTCTAGATGAGGGGATTAAGATCCATTCGTCTGATTGCGCTCATCAGAGTTGTCTGATAAACTCTGATGTACAAAAATTGTCTGATGTACAGAAACAAATAAAATTCAATTCAATTCAAAAAACTTGAATATTGTGCATGGGGACTGTATATGTCAGACTTTAATGGGTGTTGAGGAGTTAAAATACCTTGGGGTGATATTAGATTAACATCTTAGATGGAACGCACATATTGATAATATGTGTAAAAAAATGAAACATATTATTCATAAATTTTATAGTCTGAGCAGTATTTGTGATTTGAAAATGTTGATGATGGTCTATTCAGCATATGCCCAATCAATATTTCAATACGGTATAAGGGTTTGGGGTGGTGCTCTGGACACTCACTTTGATAAACTAGGTGTGATTCAGAGACACATAATAAAAGCGGCCCTCCGAAAACCAAGACGCTATTCCAGCCACTTACTATATTCCGATTTCCCAGTCCTTACAGTAAGACAGCTTTATATAAAAAATCTAATTCTTTACATAAATAAATTCAAAAACTCTTTTACTCCATTCACTCCAGCATACAATTTCCGATCACCTTCAAATTACATTATTCCCAGAACAGTTCTTGTAGTATGCCGCAGACAGTTTCCATATATAAGTAATAAACTCATAAATCTGTTACCTGAACATTTCATCACTTGCAACATCACAAAATCAAACATCAGAAGGATAATTCAGTGGATTAAATCAATGAATGTATTTCACTTTTTACATAATTAAGTTTTTTTAAACTATATTGCCATCATACACATACATATACATGAATGATTGTTATTTTTCACTACTTTATAATAATATTATTATTTTAATAAATTATGTGAAAACCAAACTGAAGTAATAATTATCGTTAGATAGATAGCAATAATTACCGTACAATACAATTAAAATTTCGAACTGTTTTTTGTTACTCGTCGCCAGCACACAAACCAATAAGGTTTTGCTGGTAACGCCAATTAATTTTAAGAAATTAAAACATTATTTTTTGTATTTTATAGTTTCTCAAGTGAATTATATTATGTTATGTATTGTTTTTGTAAATCATTTTTGAGGCAATAAAAATTTGATTTGATTTGATTGAAAACGAAAAAAATGTAAAAGGGGGAAAGAGAAAAAAAAACACACACATGCCAACTCGTGTTTGAAGCATCCATAATGTTCAGGAATAAGGAAAAGAATGGATGCCAGTTCCCGGGCTCAGATAAGCCCACCACCACCCAACAACCAACCAACAACCGCACGAGCAAACCCAGCCCTACCACTCAACAATTTTATATTATCTGGTAGCAGATTCCAAAATCTAATTGCATTAACAATGAATGACTTATTATAAATCGTTGTGCTATGCTGCGGGGTTATCAGAGTATTAGCAAGATTTCGGGTTCTCATGGTACTAATTTGTGATAAATAGACAAATTTACTGAATAGATAAATTGGCAATTTATGTCTCAAGACTTCCTCAGTCAATGTGATCACATGGAGATACTCAGCCTTAATACTGAGGTAGGTATAATGAATAATAAAATAATGATTAATAAAATAATGAATAAAATAATAATGGGAAAATGACTCTAGCTCGGTCAATATTGGTTAAAAAGTCTAATCAATCTGTTCTACAATTTAAGACCACATTTATAATTCTTGAATCAATATTAATCGAGCTAGAGTCATTTTCCCATCTTGCCAGAGGGTCTTTTTTGTGTCAACAGACTGTACCGTGAGGCATTCGTGGCACATGCCTCGGACTGTCGATACGCGGCTTGACACTATGAAATATGAGGGTTGAATTAGTGTTGCAAACACTTCAGACGCAAAATAAAGTGTCGTTTGTTCAAGCAAAGAAGACATTCTGGCAAACTGGGAAATTACTTCAGCTTGGTCAATATTCGATCAAGAAATATAAATGTGGTCTTAATAGTAGATCAAATTGTTTGCCACGACTGTCTCTTGTTACGTGATGAAATAAAATGCTAATATTCTTTATTAGGCGGAGTTAGGACTAGAAAGTCCTTTCTACCACTCAAATTTGAAATAAATAACCTATAGGCCTAATAATTATGACGTGATGTAATCTACTAACAGGTGATGTAAAGCGTAAGACTCTATAGTGTCTTTTGATTTCAAAAACATCATCCAGGCATAGCTAAATGACAACTCTCATTGACAACATCAGCTGTTGTAGCGCAAAATGAGTAGATGAGACCATCTAAATTTCAATAATGAATAGACAAGTCATTAATTTTGTGTTGCTATTTCAATGTCTAGCTTCAATGTTTGCTTATCACAGATTGGTCACCAAATGGCGGACCGCGGTGAAATCCGGACAAAGCCAACTAGTTTTGTGCGGACCGCGATATCATACCGATTTCAACGAAAAAAACTTGAAATGAATCCTATAACAAAATCCATAAGAAATCCTTTAAAGTTCAAATAAAATTGAATTATTAAAACAACCCTAACAATAAATAAACACCAGCAGTGTAACCAAATTAGAAAGGAGATAGCTCTTTCAATATAATTCATCTATGTATTTCAATAGCTAAAGAGATGTAGGCCTAATCAGGGACTAAAAAAGAAAATTTTTTTGACAATTTTATGAGTAGTAAACATTCTTCAAATAAATAGAAACCTAAAATAGATAGTTATTTTCATGAAAATTATTAAATTATTTTATTCTTTATGACCTTCATTGGTATTATTAGAATATCAATGTAATAATTCTAAATTTTTGACATTTGAAGAATTTGACGTTGTTGTAACATTTTCGAATATTGTTAACAATAAATTATTTTGAATTTGAACCAGTGATTTCCCCTGAATGGACCGCGGAAGCTCGCTAAGACTTTGAAACGGACCTTCATGAAACTTAATGAAGCTTAATGACCACTGGCTTATTGGACTTATCTTGCAGGTGATCTATTCAATCAAGGCGACTCAACTTGTATAAAAAAGATTAAAATTTGTATAATTCGGGATTTCTCCTCGACTATGAATTCTTGTGAAAGTGAAGCAGAAAAGATAAGCTAGTTTCGAACTTATTATTGATCAAAATTTGGTATAGGCTAAAGACGTTTTGGACGTTAGTCTGTGTTTTTCGCCAATAAGTTTGTTATTTCCTGTAAATGAATGAATATCTTTTGCCAGCTTTATTAAGGCGTAGAGTAGGAAAATCAGTCCATTTAAAAGCATCAAAGTCATACGTTATCTAGATTCATGCAATTGATTTTATCTGGCCCCTTCCCTCTATCGTAATCTTCCCTGGGATATATTGCACACTGAGGGGGTCAGCTTTGCCATCTTTAAGTGTTGGATGGGGATGTGGCTGCTCGGCATTGGAAATGAGGCCAGTGAAGGAGTAATTAGGTATCCTTATATTTAGGGTAAATAATTCACCTTTTTTTCTATAGTTTAGAAAATCTTCCTCTTACTTTTCACTCCTGTACTACTGGATAACATTACTTTGAATGGTTCTAGAAATTTTACTGTTTCTGTTTAAAATATGATTTATTGACAAACAATTTTGTTTACATTTCATTATTTATTTTACTCTATTGTGTGATTCTAGCCGAATAAGTATTGAATTAAAAATAAATTTTACTCAAGTGCTTTGCAAACTTATTTATATTTTGTATACGACCCACCACACACAGACTCGTTCCTAGGTGGGAGTATTAATTCCATGAAACTACTGTACAATATATTTCAAGTGATTTTAACATATTGCTTTTTTGAGAATAAACCTATTTCATTTCATTTTCCAATCGGCTGTTCCAACGGATGCGTTTCTTGTGTGCGTTCTCACATTTGAATTGCTACAAATCATATCTCAAGACATAATGGACATAATCATTTAATGGACGTATTTTCAATATTTTATGGCGAATTCTATCATAATACAGTACAGAAAACTCAAGACGAATCCTATAAGAAAATTATTCTTCAAGAGAGAAAAACTAAGTCAACATGCATGATTTGTATCTGTACTCAATGCTATCATATGGGTAGACTGTACCTACGGTGCAATGTTGTTCATTCATTAGACCTTCTATTAAAGTGGGTAATTTCCAGCACACCCAACCAACCATACCAACCATGAAGCCTGTTTTTTTCTGTTCAATCTGTCTTTTGTTTATTGTACATTGTTTTTTAATTTTTTCGTATTAAATTAAAAATAATAATACCATGTGATTTTGCTGGCTAAGGTCTGGTGTCAGAGTTTTCAGGTCGCGCCTGATCAGTTTCAGGGCCATCTGACATGTCCTAACGTATTTATGTTTGTTCTCGGTGTGTTGTAATAAATACATTGAATTGAAAAAAATATTAATGAATAATATACATGCAAAATTGTTTTGTTATCTGCATGAATAAAGTGGAAAATGAATTTTTTCTGTTTTGTACAGGCCGTGCAAGAAGCACCATCGTAGCGGGGCTGACCTGCTGCTCATGCCGGGGGCGGTGAGAGATGGTGGGGGCAGTGGTGGCGGCGGGGGTCTGGCCAAGACGTGGGGCAGTATTAAGTCGGCTACCAGTACCCTGAAGAACACCACACAGCATGCGGCCGCCCTGGCCACGTCACAGGTCAGTCACTATATTAACTACAATTTCTATTGAATCGAAAAACAAGATGTTGTCAAACCACTGTTTTATTAAAAAATAGAGATACTGGTTTCTGTTGTTAACCCATTATCAATCTCTGGTGAAGTAAAACTACCAGAGATTCAAATTAAAATTTTGTTTCACATACATACATATATTATACAAAATTAAAAATAAATCTCAGCATGACAATACAATTCTATAAAAAGTAGATCAGCTGGAGTCATTTTCCCATCGTGCCAGAGTGTCTTCTTTGCTTAGACAGACTAGAGCCAATTCGACTATTTATGGGGCATTATGGGCGAATTGGAAGTGATAGCTTGACACACTGATACAAGAGTATACGGAAGGGATCACGCCAAATACCAGTTAGCTGTGACGTTTCACGGACCCCAAAAAAATATAATTGCAGATTGTCAGCTGATGATCGTTTTGTGAGTCTGCATTGTAACTGCTACTGCTGACCATTCCATGGTACAGTAACGTAATCAACTATTTTTTGTGGTTAGAAAATGACTCAATTTTTGAAAACGATCCATGGAACAACATGTATTCAGAGAAGCTGTCGTGAAACGTCATAATCCTATCAATCTACTGCGCATGATAGGCTTATGATATCAACCGTGTATTCTAGTATCCGTGTTGACGTGTAATAATAATAATAATAGAGGACAAAGTTGATGCGTGCAAGCGCAGTAGAGAAGTAAACATGCGTGAGATCATTTTTCATACATGAAATCGTAAAGTCAGATGGACATGTTGATGAATTTATTTTTAATTTCTAGTTTTAAAATACTTATTTATTTGCTATGTAAAATAATAATTCATTCGAATCTCATTTTATTGCAATATAAATAGACAAAGGACTTCTGCAACTGCAAATATTGACCAATGTACTAACTAGCAGGCGAGATCCATTGAATGAAACTGATCGAAGGAATCGAACCCGGTACCCCTCGGTTGCCGGACGAGTGGCTCAACCACTTGCCTACCAGGCAGCTGCTATGTAAAAAACGGCGCTCTTTTTGAATCACTCTACATTATATCAAACTCCAATCAAATCAAATTTATTGTTTATACAGTAATTATTATAGTTATTGTATATATAGTAATAGTGTTTGGTTATTTTTACAGGTGAAGGGCGGCAGCGCGTCGGCAGCGGCTAAAAGCAGTACAACGGAACGCCGGATACTAGACGAAGTACAGCGCATTTTTGCCGACACCGACTCGTTCTACTTTAGCGTGGTGAGCGCTGCCGGTCAGCCGGGCGATCTGACCAATAGCATGCAGCGACACTGCGAGGCGGTTGGCGGCGAGGGTGGGGGAGGGGGAGGGGGCCCCGTCTGGCAGACAGTCGACGACCGATTCTTCTGGAACAAACACATGCTCAGGGACATTATTCAGCTCAATGTGAGTCGATTGCAGTGTGTATTTAGCCACGAATGCCTCGCGGTACAGTCTGTTGACGCAAAATAGACCCTCTAGCAAGATGGGAAAATGACTCTAGCTCGGTCAATATTTGTTAAAAAGTCTAAACAATCTGTTCTACAATTTGAGACCACATCTATAATTCTTGAATCAATATTGATCGAGCTAGAGTAATTTTCCCATCTTGCCAGAGGGTCTTTTTTGTGTCAACAGACTGTACCGCGAGGCATGCGTGGCACCAGCCTCGGACTGTCGATACGCGGCTTTATAGTCTGTCCCAGCAAAGAAGACATTCTGGCAAGAGGGGAGAATAACTTCAGCTCGGTTAACATTGGTTCAAAAACTATAAATTATAGAATGTTCTCTACAATTTGATACCAAATTGATAATTTTGTAGAAGCTCCTGTCCTTGTCTAACTTGCTACGCTATTTTATATTTCATGTTTTCCTGGTAGCTTTTAAAGTAGAAATAGAAACAGAAATAGTCGACTATTTTTTTGATATGAAATAATATTGTCTTTGTTGGATTCAAACTTTAAATATAATTTTCTTGTTTGCAGAATCCACTGGCCGATTACTGGATTCTGCCGATCATTCAGGGTTATGTGCAGATTGAGACTTGCCAGTTGGAGGTCGGATTCGATCCTATGGACATCTCCATCTACTCGCCAAAATACGAGGTGCAAAAAAATTATAATTTCATTCCAATCAATCAGGCTCCATTCAATTACAACAGTCACAACAATATTGTATACGCTCATAATAATGGACATAGTTATGCAGAAAGGAACCAACCCACAAAAATGAAAAAATTGTATTTTTCAATATTTGGGTTGATCAAACTCTTATTTATGTTGTGAAAAATGAAAAAAATCACTGGAAACAACTTTAATGGCGATTATGTGGGTTGGTTCCTTTCTGCAAAACAAATATCCTACTATATGTGTTATGCAGAAAGGAACCAACCCACATAATTGTCATGAAATGGGAAATTTTATTATTGGAAACAGACTAGAATTTTAGTTTCTTTGAAGAGAAAAATCATATGAGGCTAATTTTGATTGATTACTATCATACAGACAAATAGTGTTCTGGCAAAATTCCACACCCCTACCCGTCTTGCTTCCCTCTCAGCACACCATTATAGTTTCCATTTGTAAGGATTTTTTTTATTGAATGTATCACAGCAACCATTGAAGATAAGACAACTAAATTTTCCTCATTATTTAGAAAATGAAATTTACTTTTTTCATGTCATTACCATTTCACTCTAGCTCATGTGGTTCAGGAGTTTTGTGGTTCAAAGTTCAACCATTTATCTCTTAGAGAGTGCCGAGATACATGTGATATAAGAATTCTTAAATAAGAGGGGTGGGGGTGGGACTTCAGGCAGGACACTTGCCAACATGCTGGTGCTATCGATGGGAGAAAATCAACTCCATATAATTTCTCCAGATTAATTATTTTCCTATTTAATTAATTAAACGGGTATTTTAGCACTCACTTGATGGACCATAGTATCAGGCCATCCGCCATTATTCCATTTATAACTTTTAAACCGCAGGAGCTACAATGAAATGGTAAGATACAATATAGAAAATTCAATTTTCGAAAAAATTAGGAAAAGTTTTGATTTCTTATCTCCAATGAGTGCTGAGATACATTCAATGTAAGAAACCCTTACAAATGGAAACTTTGAGGAGGTAGGAAGGTGGGGGGATTTTGGAAGAACACTTTTCTGCATTACATATCAAATCAAATCAAAATCTCGTTTATTCCACAATCAATATACAGCACATGAAAATAATTTTTATCAACGAATAATACAATCTTATAGATAATTAAAGTACTAGACTAAATTCTTGTTTCTAATGATTGCAATATTATAAATAATACAGTACTAGATTAAACTTTATTTACAATTTGTAATAGAATGAGCCTACATGGGCACTATGGCCTGTGCGTAGTCTCGAGTTGGGATAAAAAATTGAATCATGGTATGGAGTGAGAGTAGAGTGAGGAGACGAAAATTCATATAAGTTAACAAATACGGAGCTGGAGATTGGGAGGAAATTTATGAGTACAATACAAAGGGAAAAAATCTATTGTCGATCAAGAGTCAGTCAGTCATGAGGGAACATTTGTGAATATCAATCGATGAGTAAAAAATTAGCCTCATATGATTATTTATCTCTGAAAAAAACTAAAATTTTAGTGTGGTTCCTATGGCAATTATGTGGGTTAGTTCGTTTCTGCATAACTTATGAAGTAGGATTTGTTTTCGCAGAAAAGAACCAACCCACATGAATGCCATAAAATGAGGAATCAATGCTGTTTTTTTACATAAATATGTTGTTTATTATATTAAGAGCACATATATGTTCCCAAAATCAGAATATGTTATTGGCTAATAAAAAGGGAGGTATTATTGCAGTTTCAACTTTGATACGCGATATCTCAAAAGTGGTTGATTGTGGGTTGGTTCCTTTCTGCATAACTCCGTACAATAATACAAAGACTCCTATCTCACGGGATAATGCTCTGGGCTGGTAGTGTAATTGCAAATTCAATCTTTGTCCTTCAAAAAAAGCTATCAGGATAATTTGTAATTTGCATTTCAATGCTCATTGTAGACTAATTTTATTAACTAGGCTTGCTGACATTGCCACCTGTATGTTTTTAATATTCTTTGTTATGTACAGAAACAATTGGGAAAATATGACTCAAACAATTACCATAACTTAAATACACGAAATAGACATGGACGTAAAATTCCTCAATACAGTCATTCCAAATCACAGAGAGACTGGCACTTCATGTCAATAAAGTTATACAACTCCACACCTGTCAAGTTTAAGTTACTCACGTATACCCAATTTAGAAGTATATTAAAATATATGTTGATTAATGAATGTTTGAACACTGTGAATGATTTATTCACGATAAACTGGGTGCAATTTCTTTAGTAATAAAATTGATAACTTTGTATTGTATTTAGCCTATAAACTGATTCATGCATTTTGATTTTTGACTCAAATGTAATTTTTTTTAATGAATTTTAACTGCAATCTAGCACTTGGCTAATGAACAGTTCAGTTCTATCCTAAATTAATTCGGGAATTTCACACTAAAGAAGATCTTCAAAGTCAATCCTCCTTTGCAACTCTAACTGAGCAATGCTTTTAAATATTTTAAACACTAATCACGCAATTTACGTTTTACACACTCTGACTTCTGCAATCACACTATTCACATTACACAAGATCTGTAGGCTTCTTCCTTTTCAGTCTCCTCAATATTGTAGAATTGTCAACTAGGTCTAGAGCTTGCATATTTTGGTGGTTGTGTAGTGTCTCTTCATGATTTCTGGCGGCCTTTGCTATCATAACTTGTACTGTTTCTAACTGAAGGTCCCTGTGGAGATCTGAGTTTGAGTCAGATCTGAGATCTGAGTTTGAGTATGGAGCATTGACAGCGTTCCTCAATACTTTGTTCTGAAATTTCTGAATTATGTCTCTTTCTAGCACAGCCCCACAGCTGAATACCATACAACCAAACAGGCCGAAGAATCTGTTTATAGAGTAATATTTTATTGTAGGTTGATAGGGTAGAATCTCTCCCAAACATCCAATACATTTTGGAATATTTGATATTCAATTCCTCTTTCTTTTTTTTCACATGCGCTTTCCATCGCAGTTTTGCATCTAATGTCATTCCCAGATATTTGGCTTCATTGGCAAAAGGTACAACTGCATTGTTTATTCTGATTTCGCCATACACATACTGCCTATTTGTGAAAACAACGTGTGTAGACTTGCTTTCATTCAACTTAATCCGCCACATTCTAGTCCATCTCTCTATCCGATTTATTGTCAGCTGTGCTTTCCTTGTTGCTTCCTCATTTGTTTCCCCAACTGCTAGGACAGCTGTATCATCTGCAAAGGTTGCAATGGTATTATCTTCTGGCACAGGAAGATCACTGGTGAAGAGTAGATACAGGGTAGGGCCCAATATACTTCCTTGCGGTACTCCAGCTCTAATCTCTAATTGGTGTTAGTCTTGAATAGCTATTTCCTTGTTTCACTCTGAAGAATCTATCTGAAAGGTAGGATTTTAGTACAGTGGCATATTGCAGTGGAAGAGTATGCTGTAATTTATTATTCAAACCCTCGTGCCACACTTTATTAAATTCCTGAGCAACGTCTAAAAAGACAGCTGAACAATATTTCTTTTTTCTAAAGATTTTTTAATGACATGAGTTATCCTATGCACTTGCTGAATTGTTGAATGCTTGCCTCTGAAGCCAAACTGATGGCCAGGGATGAGTTTTCTACTTTCTATTATGGGTTTCAATCTGGAGAGCAGGCTTTTTTCAAAGATCTTTGCCATGACTGGTTATAGGGAGATAGGTCTGTATGATGCTGCATCATGTGGAGGTTTACCTGTTTTGGGAATCATTATGACCTCAGCCACCTTCCACGACAAAGGCACATATTTCAGTTTCAAGGAAACATTGATGAGAAGACAGAGTTTCTTTAATGCTATTTCTGGGATTTTTTCCACAACTTCACCTGTTATGAGGTCATAACCTGGAGCTTTCTCACAACTAACTGTCTTGATGATCCTTCTCAGCTCATTTATTGTCAGGGGTAGAATTTCTCCCACAGCCTGTGCTTCTTCCATTTCAATACTATCTTCTTCACCCTGGCATTGACGTGACTGGAAGACGTTTTCTAAATATTCTGCAAATCGTTTAGCTTTCTGCTCATCATTTCTAGCCCATTCACCATTGCTCTGCTTCATGGGAGTTTCTTGAATAGAGGGCCTTTTCAAGTATTTCATTGCTTTCCAAAGTGAATAATCTGAGATCTTATCAGTACTAAGGTTTCTTAGATACTCGCTAGTCATTTCCTCCTTGTGCTTTTGGATGCTCTCCTTCAGCTTCTTAACAAGAAAATTCAGGTGGGTTTTATCCATTGGTGCTCTAGTTTGTTGCCACTTTTTTCTTGCCTCTCTTTTCTCATGAATGAGGTCTAATATGTGACTTGGATAATATGAGCAACTTAGTCTTATTTTCTGTGTTGCATGTGGAGTGCTATCCCAAGCTGCTTCCTGAATTTCTCATGTGAATTTTTCAACCTCAGAATCTAGTTGATAAGCACTTGCTATCTCTACTTCAAGATCTATTTTTTGTTGTAAAAGTTCTCGGAATGCTTCCCAGTCAGTTTGTCTATTGACTGATTTCAAACTACTTTCTTTCATGACAAGGGTATTTCCTATTATAAGGGTTATTGCAGTATGATCAGAGCTCAAGTCTTCACATTCTTCTATAACCATGTAATTCAATGAAATATTCTTAATTACAAGAAATCTATCAAATTAGGTAATTTATTTCTATCAGTTGGCCAGTAAGTGGGCCTATTTGATGACATTAATGCACATTGCCTTTCATTGACAGCTTGGTAAAGATTTCTCCTTTTTGATTGTTTAATCTTGAACTCCAACTTGTATGTTTTGCATTGAAGTCTTCTCCAATGATAAATCTATTTCTAAGGTGATCTTACATTTCCTTATAAAGTTGACTGGTTATACTGTGTCTCGGTGGGCTGTAAATGGATGCTACAATGAATTTGAATCTTCTAGTTTCCACAGTTACTGTTGTCACTTGTAATTCTTCAGTTTGAATGGGTGTATTTTCATAATGTTCTATACCATCTCTGATTATGATTGCACTACCCCCTCTAGCTGTATTCTTTGGATGTGTAGTATGATACAATTTGTAACCTCTGAGTCTATTTTCTATTTTCTGAATCTATTTTCTTAATTTGGAGTGCTGCAACCAGCTCTTCTTTTCTCTGTTGTAGGCCATTGGCGTTCCATGTCATAATTCTTAACTGTCGATTCATTTCTTTTTAGTAGATGATTGATTTTGATTTTTTCTATTTGACATAGTCTTTGCTCAAAAACAGTCATTAATGACTCCTGTTTGATAAGCTTCTCAAGTATAACATTCAGGATACCACTCATACTTTCATCACTCGTTACATTTTTCTTCACTATTGCAGCTTCAAAAAAATGTAATCTGACGAGGTCAATGTTTTTGTTCTATTCCATCCTATGAAGTTTATTTATAAATTAAAATACTTACTAAAAATAAACAACAGATTCAGCCAAATATATTGCTTTAATGCAACAATATCAGATAAAATACAAATTACAAATGAATATTTTCTTTGTTAGGCCTATTGAAATTATCTGTTGACCCTCTTGATATACTAAACCCTCAATCACTTGAAAGATCTTTTCAATTGACGTTAATTGAAAATCCGTTCTATTCGAAAAGAGTAACTATGCTAAATGATGAACCATAGATTTAGTAACTGAGACCGGTATCTCAATTTTTAATAAATCTATGGTTCATTATTTAACATAGTTATTCTTTTCGAATAGAACGGTAATTTTCAATCAAAGTTGATTGAAAAAATTGAGATACCGGTTTCAGTTACTACACCATTATTAATCTCTGTTAACCAGAGATTCCGAGGTTCGATCCTTAGCCAGGGAACAGTTTTTGACAAAGCAGAATAACACGAATACGGCCACCCCGTCCCGAGTGCCTAAGAAATAGTTGTCATCTCTCTCATTACCCACGCACATGAGCCCATGTGGGCATCACCCTCAGAAAAATAACAATTTTGAAGGGTTGGTATTGACCCAATAAACACAAAACGATTCACAACTTTTATATAAATATCAAAATTTATTGAACATTTTAGAGCAAAAAATAACATTTTCCACAATTTTTATATAAATATAAAAATTTATTGAAAATTTTAGAGCAAAAAATAACACCTTCACTGTATAAACATTGCAGAGATCAGGGGATAATGATTGAGCTGCGCGGTAGGCTGAGGTTTATTATTTATTGATATAAATTTTGTTTCACTTTTTTTTTCTTGAGGGTGATGCCCACATGGGCTCTTGGGCCTGTGCGTGGGTAATGGGAAGGATGATGATGAGAGATGAATGGACCTACTGCTTTAGGTGGGTTCCGAACCACCGGGAAGCGATTTTTGAGGCTCATGAATTGAATTCAAGAAAACCGGTCACCGTTACTACAGTGGTGGCGAGGCACGTCGCTTATCTAATCTCACCGATTAGACGCTCTCTACCACTGGGATACTGGGACTACCACATTATTATAGATCAGATAAAAATAAACTTGATTTTAAACACAATCATTGACATTTTTGGTGAAGTTGTTTGTAATTCTATTGAACGGCTTGAATGTTTATTTTTCATTTATTTATTATATTTTATTCTATATTTATTTGATAAAAAATAATTATTTTTGCCTCAATATTGTATATATCACCACTTATATTTATATTTTAAGTGTTATATTGTAGAGCTAATTTTAAGTTAACTTAGTAGTCCTATCACAGGCTACCTAGAACTCACCCCTACACACAGCCTTGTAGGTGTATCCGGTAACTGTGTAAAGTGTATTTATTTCATATCTCTGTAATACACGTATTTTTTGGGAATAAAGATTATTTGAATTGTTTGACCAAAACGAATTGAATTGCAGACGTTGACAGTGTCGCTGGTGAGTCGCCGCAGCCGTCACCGGGCCGGCACCAGGTACAAGCGACGCGGCGTGGACGAGGCGGGCCGCTGCGCCAACTATGTGGAAACGGAACAGATAGTTGGGCACGGCCATCATCAGGTGGCGTTCACCCAGGTGCGCGGCTCGGTGCCCGTCTACTGGTCGCAGCCCGGCTACAAGTATCGGCCGCCGCCTAGGCTCGACAAAGGCACGTACAAAACAACAACAACAATAAAAGTTAGGTTAGATAAGGTTGAGTTTTGTTGGGGGTTAGGTTAGGTTGTGCATCATTAGGGGGTTAGGTTTGAATTTATAATTGGAACAGTTTCGCTCGCCTTCGTTTAGCTAGGGGCTCTGCCCCGGAGCCGCGACAGTATCAGCAGTGTATCTCTCTTCGCTCGCCTGCAAAACCTCTGTCAGTGTCAGCTGAGACAAACAGAGCTCTCTTCGCTCGCCAGCAAATTATCAAATGAATTACTAATCATATCACTTAACAGTGACTTAACATATCGTTAAGTCAAACATTAAGTCACTTAACATATCACTTAAAGCTAATCCTTTGAATTAGTTGTTCTATTACCTCAGCTCAAACTGGGTGTATGATTTGAGCTGTTATTTATTTCAGTTATTTAGTTCAGTTGTTATTTAGTTGAGTAGTTTCCGTAAAACAAACAAAAGTGCAGATGCCAAACATTGGAAATTTTATTACAGGCGTAACCTCAGAAGGAATTCAAAATGAACTGAGCACAGAATTTCTAGATCTAATCTTGACCTGTTTACCAAATTTTAACATTTTCTGCCTATTTGTTCTCGGAAAATCTAAGAAAAACTCCGAAAAATAGTAAAACGCTAATATCGAGCGTAACCTTGGGAAGTATATCGGACATAGTTTGAAACTTGATTCAATATCTTCCAAATTAGTTCATCTATAATCTCGCTGAACCATTGAATTTACAGTAAGGATTGGTCATATCAAGGCAGATGATATGCAACCTAAATACATTTACAATTTTGAAGAACTGATTACTGGCGTAATCTTGAACGGATGTCATAAATATTTCAACACAAAATTTCTAGACTTTATCTGAACCTGCCCACCAAGTATCAACATTTTCTACCGATTGGTTCTCGAAAAAATGAAGAAAACACCGAAAAACTATAGAAAAATTTAAATATTTGTTTATTCTTGAGAAGTTTAAAAATCCTAGATAAGCTAGCCGATCACAGCCTTCGTCTTGTCATTTGTTTATTTTTGTTTATGAGGGTGAAGCCCACATGAGCTCTTAGGCTTGTGCGTGGGTAATGAAATGGATGATAGATGACGACTACTTTTTTTTTAGTCGGGACCGACGGCTTATCGTCTCCTCCGAAAGAGGGGTGCCGTATTTTATGTGATTGTGCTGTGGTCAAAATTGTTTCCGCTTGGGACTTGAACCAGGGTCCACCTGGTTATCAGACCGGCGCTTTACCACTCCAACGAGCCACCCACATTGAGTCAAACAACAAGAGCTGCCATTGGCTACAGATTTTCATCTGGCCGACACTACTTATCCCGTGTACAGCACGCTTCAGCCTAGTTTCTCTCCTTTAGATTATAATATCATTGTAATAGTTTGTTAATAATTGAATAAATTTAATCATGAATATAATAAGTGTTTCCAATTTTCACTAAATAGCTTTGAAGGAACTGAATTTTACAATATGACTTGCTCCTTGTACGCTCAGCAGCTGATGTTGTCTATTAGAGTGGGCATTTAGCTAGGCTTAGATTATGTTGTTGAAATCGAAAGCTACAAATATAATTATGCTTTACATCATCAGTAGGTTACATCACGTACAGTCTGTCCAAAAAAGACCCTCTCTGGGGAAAATGACTCCGGCTCGAGTCAATATCGGTTCAATAATTATCAATTTGATTTTAAATTGTAGGCAACAATTTTATATATAATTTGAGACCAAATTGATAATTTTTGAACTAATAATAACCGAGCTGGAGTCATTTTCCCATCTTGCCAGAGGGTCTTCAGTTCTTCTTTTTATATGCTGAATTCATTCACTCACAGATTCACACACTTGAATAATACTTGTAATAATAATGTGTTTGTATAATTCTAATCAAATTAAATTATGTAGTTAGCAGATGAATGTGAACAAAATCTTAATAAATTTAGGTGGAGAAGAAATAAGCCATTTGGCAATAAGTTTTTTTGAAGACATGAATATTATTAATTATTAACTCTTTATGTATTGTCAGGTATATTATTGAAAAATGTTGGACTGAGAAGGATAAAGTATTTTTGAAGAAAGTTTCGTGAGCTTTGATTGGCCGTAAAAGTACTACTTGTTTCTCCTTAATAAATGAAAAGACAAGATGTTGTCAAACCACTAATTTATTAGAAAATTGAGATACCGGTTTCGGTTGTTACACCATTATTAATCTCTGGTAAAATTCTGGTAAACTGAACCAGTTTTCTAATAAATCAGTGGTTTGACAACATCTTGTCTTTTCATTTATTATGGATAACTACCACAATATCAATTTCACAACTACTCAAAGAGTCTCCTTGATAATTTCTCCTTTGCTCGTAAATAATAATCCCGTGACAAAGTAACCAAACACACAAAGTAGAATAACAGGACTTTTCAAATATACGAGTATAATATGAAATTCGTAACAATTTCAGGCGAAGCAGAGACGCGGCTGGCGTTCGAGAAGCATTTTGAGGAGGAGATTGGTTGCTACGGCCCCGTGTGCATTGTCAACCTCGTGGAGCAGACGGGCAAGGAGCGCGTCATATGGGATGCCTACACACAGCACGTGTTGGCCTACAACAGTCCGCAGCTGGTCTATGCCACGTTCGACTTCCACGAGTATTGGTCAGTGTGCAGACGCCTTAAAATTCCATTTCCCATTTATTGCTTCTTGTTTCCTTGATCACACAAAGTCGTGTTCGAGTCGAGTCGATTCGATCGAAAAGATGCTTTGATCTGCTTCAGAGCAGGGCCCAATTTCACAAAGCTACAACTCTTGTTATTAACCATGGTTACTGACAAGTACTTGTGATAACAAGTTGTTAATTACAGGCGTTTCACAAAGGAAATGAGCTACAAGTTTACAATTCTACAATTTGACAAGTGTTCCCACCCATCAGTGCCATCTGTATCGGTTTTCGATACTTTCTATAGTTTGCACTGATATAGTTTTGGTTGAAATTTGAATTATTTGTGGTAAAGATAGATTGATAAAATTGATTTTGAAAATGAATCAATCATTAGAAATCCAAATCGTTGAACCCTCATGTTATTTGGATTAAAAATTATAATAATTTAATAAGACATTTTCAATCCATTTAGATCCATTACTTAAACCAAAAAAATATTACAGTGAGTTTGGAGTAGTCTCCCCTTATCTCACATGTTATAAAAATAGCCTATATTCTACTGGTACTGATGATTTTTCTAATTTATTTAATTAAATGTTTTGACTGATATTGGGCATAATAAAATGTACAAAGAAACAATATGAAATAGTTCTAATCATTGAAAATAATATTGAAGCCTTAAAAAGCATCTTTATTAACACTTGTAACTTACTTAGGTCTATTCATAGGTAGAAATTTCATGTTTAATTACAAGTTTTTTGACAAGACTTGTTCGTTACCTTGCCAACGTTCGTGAAACACTTTTCATAACCGGCGGAACGCTTGTAAAATTGTTAAAATTCACTTGTTATCACAAGTCTACAATTGTGCGTTCGTGAAACGCCTGTAATCAGCTGGATTAGTAAATTTGTTATAAATCATGGTTAGTGACAAGACTTGTTACGTTGTGAAATAGGGCCCTGATCGTCTGACTCATGAAATAATCAAGGATAAATTGTTTCTTTTTGGCGAAACGGTTTCAATTTCTTGTTTTAATTGTTATTGTCTGTCCAAGCAAAGAAGACATTCTAGTAAGATGGGGAAGTGTCTCCAGCTCGATCATTATTGATTCAATAATTATTATAAATTTGGATTCAGATCGTAGAATGTTTTCTAAAATTTGAGTTCAAATTTATCATTTTATGTGTATCATTTTATCTAGATGTTTCCAACAAATTTTTCCAAATTTATTATCTTTGAACCAATATTGATCAAGCTGGAGTCATTTCCCCATGTTACCAGAATGTCTTCTTTTCTTGGACAGAATAGAAATTTGGTCTCAAATTGTGGAAATCATTTTGATATACCAATATTAAGACCAAATTTACTATTTTGAACCGATATTGACCGAGCTGGAGTAATTTTCCCATGATGCCAGAATGTCTTCTTTTCTTGGACGGAATAGAAATTTGGTCTCAAATTGTGGTAATCATTTTTATATACCAATGTTAAGACCAAATTTATTATTTTGAACCGATATTGACCGAGCTGGAGTCATTTCCTCATATTACCAGAATGTCTTCTTTTCTTGGACAGACTATATCAGATGCTTATTGTGTGTTTGCTGTCTCGAATTGTGGGAACGATTTTAATCTACAATTTGAGACCAAATTTATAGTTTTTGAACCAATATTTACCGAGCTGGAGTCATTTTCCCATGATGCCAGAATATTTTCTTTGCTTGGACAGACGGTCTTTAACAATTAAAACAATAAATTGAAACAGTTTTGCCAAAATGAAACAATTCATCCTTGAAATTGATAATTACGAATAGCTTATCCTAGTTTATATTGATATTCCCTATCTATGTAGGTGTGATTTGTGGCTGTTCCCATTCGGACTGAGTAGTTTGGATTATTTATTTATTCGTTTTACAAAAACAAATGAACTTATTGGTTAAAAACACAGACTGTCCAAAACGTCTTCATACCAAATATTGATTAATAAATTCGAAACTAGGTTATATTTTTTCGTCGCACTTCAATCAAGAATTTATAGTCCAGGAGAAAAAATTATTATAAAAAATACCGTATCTCGTAATACCGTTTGCAATCTCTCTATTGTAGTCAATCCAAGCAAAGAAAACATTCTGGCAAGATGGGAAAATGACTCCAGCTCGGTCAATATTGGTTCAAATATCATAAATTTGGTCTCCAAGTTTAGATTACAATGTTTTCTACAATTTTAGACCAAATTAATATTTTTAAGCAAATATTGACCGAGATGGAGTCATTTTCTCACCTTGCCAGAACTGTCTTCTTTGCTTGGACAGACTTTATAATTCTTTGGTTATTGAATTTTTAAAAATATAAAGCTAATAATGAACTTTATCTTGTTGAGTAGCCTAGATCGGTCAATATTGGTTTGAAAATAATAAATTTGTTCTCCAAATGTGGGAACCTTTTTGAGACCAAAGTTACAATAATTTTTGAATCAATATTAACCAAGCTGCTGGAGTCATTTTCCCATTTTGTCAGAATGTCTTCTTTGCTTGGAAAGATTATACCATTGTCAATCTAACCAAGCAAAGAAGACATTCTGGCAAGATGTGTTAATGACTCCAGCTCGGTCAATATTTGTTCAAAAATCATAATTTTGGTCTCAAAGTGTTGGAAACATCTTGATCGACAATTTGAAACCAAATTTATAATTTTTGAACCGATATTGGCCGGAACCCATCTTGCCACCAGAATGTCTTCTTTGCTTGGACAGACAATCAGGTGGTTATTATGCTAGGTTATTAAATCTACCAGGTAGGCCAGCGTCCATAGGAGCCCAGCAGTCCACTTTTTTGACGTCACAAGATTTATTTTTTTCATTATGCTCTAAACTTATATTTATGATTCGACATGTATCTAGGATTCCAATTTTCCAGCTGTTCCACAGAGAATTGAAAAATGAAAAAATACCATGTAAAAAGCTCAGTATCAATGAAAGTAATTGTTAAAATATTAAAAAATTATGAATTAAATTATTGAGTGTTATTAAAGTCGAATAATAATGAATAATGTTGTGATATTAGAATAATATAATGAATTGGGGACAAAGATTCGAGAAGCTAGCGCTCTCGATGAGTAAAAAGTAAGCTTTGGTGGGTTCAAACTATGCGATTACGATTAGAAAAATGAAAATAACCATATTTCACTACAAAACAACAAGGACAACTTAAAAATATTGTTTCCTTGTTAATTTTGATGTTCTTAACTCATCATTACAACAATAATATTCTTCAACACTAACGAAAATAGGTTATGTCTTCATTGAAAAATAAATGAAAATCAAACACCCTTTTTAAAAAACTACTTTTAAAATAATATGTCTACATTTTTATCAGCTGTGCTTTTCATTTTGGGCGCTAGAGTGCGTCACTTGTAGAAATCTAGTGACGTCAGATTCGTGAACCATAATTTCCAGAGAAATATCCCATCTGTTATAAGATCTAATCTGTTATAGATTTACTATCCTTGGTTATTGTGTGTTTACAGTCGCGGCATGCACTTTGAGAACGTGTCGGTGCTAATCAATCAGCTGGCCGATGTTCTGCATGAGTTCGGTTTCTGCTGGATGGACCGACAGGGCATCATCTGTCGACAGAATGGTGTATTCCGTGTCAACTGTATCGACTGTCTTGATCGCACCAACGTTGTACAGGCAAGCTTCTCATTGTTCTTTTTCAGTTTAAAAATAATATTTTGGCCACACTGCAATTGTTATCGGGTTCCTGAGAAAGGTAGGAAAAGACTTCATTTGCACTTGCAGATGACACTTGTATTATAGTCTGTCCAAGCAAAGAAGATTGGCAAGATGGGGAAAATGACTCCAGCTTGGTCAATATTTGTTCAAAAATTATTGATTTGGTCTCAATCGCAGGAAACATTCTGATCTACAATTTGAAACCATATCAGTATTTTTTTAACCAATGCTGACCGAGCTTGAGTCATTCTCCCATCTTGTTAGAGGGTCTTCTTTGCTTGGACAGACTATAGTTTGAAAAGTATCTCTTTCCGTGAGCCGCACTGGAAAGAAGTCACGTGACCTACTATCGGTTACCTAGCCTAGCCGTCCGCTAGATCGAGTGACGATGCACTTTTCTCCTCTAGCGGTTCAAATTGACGGAAAAATTTGTATTCGATTATTTATCAATAAATATTCAGATGTGGTGAAAATTATCCACATGAAGATGTTCTCGGTATTTGGATAATTCTCAAGCCGTAATCGAAAACGTTCTGTGTTTGTAGCATAGTAATATACTATTGGAGTGCACACCAATGTCAAGTCGAATGTACACCGAATGGAACAAACCCGTTTCTAATGGTACGATTCCCAAGCGGCAGCTCGAGCCGCGCGGCTCTAAATTCGCTGCTAGAGATGCCCAGCTCTAGCTGCGCTGCTCTAACCAATACAACTCTATTCACATAACTATATTATAATTATAGATTTTTACTTTGTTATTAGGGCTACTAATGTATACTAAATCAATAAATAGTGAAATTCACCCTTTTTGAGCCATTTTAAAATAAATTTCACTATTTATTGATTTAGTATACATTAGTAGCCCTGGTAACAGAGTAAACATATATAATATAGTTATATGAATAGAGTTGTATTGGTTAGAGCTGGGCGGCTCTAGCAGCGAATTTAGAGCCACACAGCTCGAGCCACACAATTTTTCAACAATTATAAAACCCGAATATGAATCTATACACCCCAACTATAGAACATGAATCGAACACAAACTGAATTCAACATAAACTGTGAATAGAAGGACTAATGCATGTTTTCTGAATCAATTGAGTGGGAATGTTATTATAAATGCCAAAAACTGGATAGAAAATCTTGAATTCGGATTTTTTATTGATGGAAGTTGAAGAGAATCGAATTCCGAAGAAAACGTTATGTGACGATTGTGTAAATCTAAACAATGGAAAAATCATGACTGATTTTTCACTTGTTCTATGTTTTGTGTCTATTTTTTCTTCTTTTAATGGCGATTTCTGGGATTTGGGTAAGATTTACACAACCACCGCCATTCAAAATTTTAACGTCAGCTGTACTAGAGTAGCCCGGTGTGACTTGAGGTTAATAAAGTTCTTTTTTGTGATGCAAAATGAAAACATTTTCAATAATAACTAATTAGAATCTCCATAAATTGCTGTATAAATAGACGAAGGACTTCTGCAACTGCAAATATTGACCAATGTACATAAAACAATGTATGGAGATTCTAATTAACGATTATTAATAATTATCTAGCAGGGCCCAATTTCACAAAGCAACAAGTCTTGTTATTAATTATGGTTACTGACAAGTACTTGTGATAACAAGTTGTTAATTACAGGCGTTTCACAAACGGAATGAGCTACAAGTTTACAATTCTACAATTTGACAAGTGTCAATACCTACTAATACATCGTATTATGTATTAGTAGGTGTATTATCGATGTATTAGTAGGTGTTGCAAGTGTTCCCACCCATCAGTGCCATCTGTATCGGTTTTCGATACTTTCTATAGTTTGCACTGATATAGTTTTGGTTGAAATTTGAATCATTTGTGGTAAAGATAGATTAATAAAACTGATTTTGAAAATAAATCAATCATCAGAAATCCAAATCGTTGAACCCTCATGTCATTTGGAATAAAAATAGTAATAAATAAATGAGACATTTTCAATCCATTTAGATCCATTACTTAAAAAAAAAATTACAGTGAGCTTGGAGTAGTCTCCCCTCATCTCACATGTTATAAACATAGCCTAAATTCTACTGGTACTGATGATTTTTCTAATTTATTAAATAAAATTTTTTGACTCATATTGGGCATAATAAAATGTACAAAGAAACAATATGAAATAGTTCTAATCATTGAAAATAATATTGAAGCCTTGAAAAGTATCTTTATTACCACTTGTAACTTACTTACTTGGGTCTATTCATAGGTAGAAATTTCATGGTTAATTACAAGTTTTTTTTGACAAGTCTTGTTCGTTACCATGCCAACGTTCGTGAAACACTTGTTCATAACCGGCGGAACGCTTGTAGAATTGTTAAAATTCACTTGTTATCACAAGTCTACAATTGTACGTTCGTGAAACGCCTGTAATCAGCTGGATTAGTAAATTTGTTAAAAATCATAGTTAGTAACAAGACTTGTTACGTTGTGAAATAGGGCCCAGTTGGTGTACTGTAATATCTAATAATTCTTCCAACATAATTTTTTATTCGATTGGTGTGTGTTCAGACGGCGCTGGCCAAAGCAATGCTTCAACAGCAGCTGACGAAATTAGGGCTGCTGCCGCCAGAGGGAGGTCTGCCGCAGTCGCTGCGCCGCTGCTTTCAGCTGCTCTGGGCCAACAACGGTGACATCATTAGCAAACAGTATGCGGGAACCAACGCTTTAAAGGTACAAATTCATCGTTCAATTGGAAAATTATCAAAACATTAAATATGGATAACTACCACAATATCACCTTCACAATACCCAACCAGAGAAAATTATCAACTAGAGAGATTTATAGGCTTGTATAGTATGTCCAAGCAAAGAAGACATTCTTGCAAGATGGGAAAATGACTCCGGTTCGGTCAATATTTGTTAAAAAAGTATTAGTTTGGTCTCAAATTGTAGAAAACATTGTGCTCTACAAATTGAGACCAAATTAATATTTTTAAATCAATATTGACCGAGCTGGAGTCATTTTCCCATCTTTCCAGAATGTCTTCTTTGCTTGGACAGACTACAGCTTGCTCTCTAGTTAGCTGGTCCAATTACTGGTTAATAACATTCACTGTAAGTACAATTACTGTACTAATAAGTTATTGGAATGTATAGGGAAGGGACAGACGAAACTGCATTATTTTTTGTCATCATCTATAATCTTGGTTTATTAATTTCATTATTTATTCCAGGAATGATATTAGTTGAAGTTTAACCTAAACTGGCGGTTTGCCAATAACCCAGCTCTGTCAGGACAATCATCGAGCGGTTTGGGAGAGCCTATCAAGGGAAATAAGCCAGCTGTTTCGCTCTTTTAGACCTTTTTCAGACTGTCCGAACAGAGCTGAGCAATAGTAACGGTTTTTGCCAATCGTCAACTTTTATTAGCATATACTATTATAGCATCATAATAGGCACTGCATGGTACAATCTGTCCAAGCAAAGAAGACATTTTGGCAAGATGGGAGAATGATTCCAGCTCGGTCGATATTGGTTCAAAAATTATAAATTTGGTCTTCAACTGTGGAAACCGTTATGCTCTACAATTTTACATCAAATTTAAAATTTCTTAACCAATATTGAAATGGTAGTCATTTTCCCATCTTGCCCGAATGTCTTCTTCGCTTGGGCAGACTTTTCAAACAGTTTTGTATGAAAGTTGTCGTTTAAGTAGATTCTAATTGTTAATTGTAATGTACAATATCTTTCTAGGTGAGTTAAAATTCACATTTCCCTCAGTTTTGTTGTGTTGTGGAACTTCCCTGTTAAGCCGCGTATCGACAGTCCGAGGCATGTGCTACGAATGCCTCGCTGTACAGTCTGTTAAAAAAAAGAGTACTACTACTAGTCTACTATCTACCGCGTATCGACAGTCCGAGGCTTGTGCCACACATGCCTCGGACTGTCGATACCGGGTTTGCTAGCAGCGAGGCAAACGCTGCACACAATTCGCAGCGAGCAGTTCCTGTTGCCTCGCGACGCACAACGAACAATTCTACAAACTAACCTCAAAATTGTACCACATTCCTATGCATTTTTGTGATTAAGATTTCTATTTGGGTGCAGAAGGTTCTATTAGGCAATAATAAGCATTGCCTTGAATTTTTATCTACTAATTGAGCACAAACTAACCTCCAAAGTCCAAATTATCAATTGTCAGAGCTTAGTTGCTTTGTCTCCTGCTTGATGGCGCTAGTCAATTTGTTCGCGTGCTCGCATTTTTGGTTACAAAAAATGCAGATTTTTTATTATAATCATAATTATATACTATATACTATACTATAATTATAATTATTTTTGATTATTGCAGATTATATTCACACATATGCCTCAGCCATGAGTTTATACTTTTTTGCGTCACCAGACTGTACTGCGAGGCATTCGTGGCACATGCCTCGGACTGTCGATACGCGGCTTTTAACATGATACGCTAAAAACTATGATACAAGAATTTAGAAGTTTCAATACAAGACCTCCCAACAATGTACTCGTATGTTCAAGACGATGTAGTATGATGCAATTGAAATGAAAGATATATTATCACTATTGGATTTTTGTACATATTTAACTAGATTGAAGTTTGACATTTGCATTAGTTTGAAATACTCATAGCTTCATCCGCTTTAGAAAATGATTAAAGCCGCATATTGACAGTCCGAGGCATTTGCCAGGAATGCCTCGCGGTACAGTCTGTTGACGCAAAAAAGACCCTCTGGCAAGATGGGAAAATGATTGTAGATCGGTCAATATTTGTTAAAAAGTCTAAACAATCTGTTCTACAATTTGAGACCACAGTTATAATTCTTGAATCAATATTGATTGAGATTGAGTCATTTTCCCATCTTGCCAGAGGGTCTTTTTTGTGTCAACAGACTGTACCGCGAGGCATTCCTGGCAAATGCCTCGGACTGTCGATCGCGGCTTAATTATCCATCGAGCGAGTATAATTCAAATTATGAAACTGAGATTATTTGAAATTTTTATCGTTATCAATAACGTATGGGTATTTTTTTCCACAGGGTGATTACACAAGAACTGGCGAAAGAAAGTTGTCTGGTATGATGAAGGATGGCATGAACTCGGCTAATCGGTAAGCAGAGTCTGTCCAAGCAAAGAAGACCCTCTGGCAAGATGGTAAAATTACTCCAGCTTAGTCAATATCTGCTCAAAAATCATAAATGTTGTCTTAATAGTAGAACAAATTGTTTCCTACAGTATGAGATGAAATTGATAATTTTTGAACCAATATGGACCGAACTGGAGTAATTTTCTCATCTTGCCAGAGGGTCTTCTTTGCTTGGACAGAGTAAATTCATATACATCAATCAGCCCATTATCAATGTGGATAAAATAATAATGATAATGGGCTGAATGTCCCGAAACATGTCTGTGTTTTAATAATTTTAAAGTTTTTAAAAGGGTATTCGATTTTCATTTTATTTTTCAATTACTTTAAATAGCCCTAAGTTTCAAAGTTCAATTTTCACATCAATAACTATATAATTTACTTGTCAATATCAATTTCAAGGTGCTTTCGGACCATATGTATGTATGTCTGGCTCAACAGCCCATGAAGGACCTAGGCCTACCAGCTGGTTGCCAGTTTCAAATTCACTCTACTATACAGCCCGTCCAAGCCAAGAAGACACCCCGGCACGACGTGAAAACGGCCCCAGCCCGGCCAATACCGGCCCAAAAGCCATAAATTCTCAATCAGAACTCACAGTCCCCGAACCAACACTGGCCGAGCCTACAATTTTAGACCAAATTTACAATTTTTGAACCAGTATTGACCGAGCTGGAGTAATTTACCCATTTTGCAAGAATATCTTCTTTGCTTGGACAGACTATACAATCTACCCATATGATATAATCTGACCAAGCAAAGAAGAGCCTCTGGGAAGATGAGAAAATGACTCCAGCTCGGTCAATATTGGTTCAAAAATAATTGATTTGGTCTTAAATTGTTGATCAAAATGTTTCCCACAATTGAGACCAAATCAATAATTTTTGAACCAATATTGACCGGGCTGGAGTCATTTTCTCATCTTCCCAGAGGCTCTTCTTTGCTTGGTCAGACTATAGCATTGAGTACAGTTACAAATCATGCATGTTGCATTTTGAACATTATTCATGAATCATGATTATGAAACTTTTTTTATAAAATTCATTTTGTGTTTTGTGTACTGGTTTGATAGAAATAAGCGAAAAAGATTGAAAATAGACACAATAAAATAGAATGATTAATGATAGCTATGATTTGTAAGGTAGCAAGTCAAATGGGAGAACGCACACAAGAAACGCATCAGTTGAAACAGCTGATTCAAAAATTATTTCAATGCTTTTAAATGGACCGACTCTCCTACTCTGCATATTATATAGTTACCACTTTCAATTACTGGGTATTGATCTCTCGGTGAGGTTCATCTATCGGTGGACGTGATGTTAAGTCACGATCACTGTGGACTGCTCTTGGATGGGTGACCAGTATTTGGCACAAAGTACACATTGGCAAGGTGGAACTATCCGTAAGGGTCTCCCCGCCATTAAAAGTCATTAGGATATTTTACAACTTTCAAGGCCTTGTATTGAAAGATGCTTTGATAATATTGGAAAAATTCGATTGAATGACTCAGCTATTGTCGAGTACACCTGCGCGACGACTATCGCCAGGCAGCTGTTGATCTGATGGTCGGCGGCTGCTCCTCCATCAGCTGTTCAGCTGGCCAACAGCAGGTGACGCTGCTCAACAGTGTGACAGCTGATGCGGCCGAGCTGATTCAGCTGGTGTGCGATGCGGCCCAACATCAGCTGCTTGTGCAAACCTCCTCCTCACTTGGTGATCATCCTCTGTCCTCTGAACTGCGACTGGCCTATGGCGTCTTCACGGCTGCCAGGTCAGCTCGCTCTTACTCTCTCACTCTCTCACTCATTAACTCCTTTTGATTATCATATTCTTCACCTTGGCGTCTTCACCTTTATTATAATCTTCTTAAGAGTGGATTGTAGTGGACGGCAAACTGCCGAACGGCAAAATCAAGCCCCATAAGAACAATGTAATTTTTATCAATCTCTTGGAACAGATAGAGCCTCTATTTATGGACAGAATTTCGTGTTCTTTATGTCATTGGGAAGAGAATTCAATTCTCCAGGGGCGTAACTTTTTACTTTTTCGATTTTAAGTTTAGTTCAATAATTAGAGTTCAATACTTTTTCAGTTGAGTAATTATACAATAATTACTATTTAAATGAACTTTAAATCAAAAAAGTAAAAAGTTACGCCCCTGGAGAATTGAATTCTCTTTTCAATGAGATAAAGAACGTGAAATTCTGTCCATAAATAGAGGCAATATCTGCTCCAAGAGATTGATAAAAATTACATTGTTCTTATGGGGCTTGATTTTGCCGTCTACCACTGCCCACTCTTAAGGCTGTCCCTCGCAATTTTCGGAACATTTTTCAAAGCTTTCCGTATGGATACTATTGAGCTATGAAAATGTAATTAAATTCATGAAAAAATTTATTTTATTCAATTAGGTTGTGAGTCATGGGGCTCCCAAAGTTTAAACTTGAGGAACAGATATCTCACAATTGGTTGCGAATTGAGTTTTAAAAAATGTTGAGCTGATCTGTTTGAAGGTATTGTTGATCAATATCTATTACAATTAGTAGAGACATGATACATTTCAGTTTTGTATTCTCCACCTGAATTGTATAATGGGTTATTCTGTGGAAAATGATTTCCGGAAATGAAATTTTCAAAAATGAACGTTTTCTGAAATTTTAAATGTATATTGATTAACAACACATTCAAACAGATATGCTCAAAATTTCTATACTTAATCGTGAGATATCTGTTTCAACTTTGGGAACCCTATAAATCACAAACTAATTGAATAAAAGAATTTTTTCATGAAATTAATTACATTTTCATAGCTCAATAGAATCTGTATGAAAAAACTTGAAAAAATGTCTCCAGGGAAATGTTCTGAAGTGGGTGGAACAGCCTCAAGATGATGATGATTGTGGCCTATGGCATCTTCTCGTCAGCTCGCTCTTTCTCTCTCTTACTCATTTATTTCTTCAAATACTGCTCTTTTTATTATCACCTTCTGTTTATTCACCTTCTCTCCATTCACTTCTCATGATTTATTCTCTTATCTTCTGTGTCACTCTGATTGCCTTCTCAACTTGTAGCCTACGGGGTCTACACTTCAGCTCTCTCTCTCTCTCTCTCTCACACACACTCTTCTATTCCTTCTTTTTCTGTTATACTCTTTATTTTCTTCACCTTCCCACTTCTATTCCCTTCTCGTTATTCTCTTTTCTGATCTTCTTAGTCACTCCAATCACCTTCTTAACTACTGGCCTATGGCCTCGTCTTGAACATACGAGTACATTGTTGGGAGGTCTTGTAATGAAAATTCTAAATTCTTGTATCATAGTTTTTAGCGTATCATGTAACAGTCTAACAGGGAAGTTCCACAACACAACAAAACTGAGGGAAATGTGAATTTTAAACTTTTATATTTACTTAAAAAGATACTGTACATTACAATGAACAATTAGAATCTACTTAAACGACAACTTTCATACAAAACTGTTTGAAAAGTCTGTCCAAGCAAAGAAGACATTCGGGCAAGATGGGAAAATGACTACCATTTCAATATTGGTTAAGAAATTTTAAATTTGATGCAAAATTGTAGAGCATAACGGTTTCCACAGTTGAAGACCAAATTTATAATTTTTGAACCAATATCGACCAAGCTGGAACCATTCTCCCATCTTGCCAAAATGTCTTCTTTGCTTGGACAGATTGTACCATGCAGTGCCTATTATGATGCTAATAAAAGTTGACGATTGGCAAAAACCGTTACTATTGCTCAGCTCTGTTCGGACAGTCTGAAAAAGGTCTAGAAGAGCGAACCAGTTGGCTTATCTACCTTGATACGCTCTCCCAAACCGCTCGATGATTGTCCTGACAGAGCTGGGTTATTGGCAAACCGCCAGTTTAGGTTAAACTTCAACTAATATCATTCATGGAATAAATAATGAAATTAATAAACCAAGATTATAGATGATGACAAAAAATAATGCAGTTTCGTCTGTTCCTTCCCTATATGTTCCAATTACTGATTAGTACTCAACCAGTAATTGGACCAGCTAACTAGAGAGCAAGCTATAGTCTGTCCAGGCAAAGAAGACATTCTGGCAAGATGGGAGAATGACTCCAGCTCGGTCAATATTGATTTAGAAAATTTCAATTTGGTCTCAATTTGTAGAGCACAATGTTTTCTACAATTTGAGATAAAATTTATCATCTTTGAATCAATATTGATTGAGCTGGAGTTATTTTCCCATCTTGCCAGAATGTCTTCTTTGCTTGGACAGACTATACAAGCCTATAAATCTCTCTTGTTGATAATTTTCCCTCTTGTTGATGGGAGAATGACTCCAGATCGGTTGTTCATGAATTGTAAATTTGTTCATAAATTGTAAATTTGTTCATAAATTGTAAATTTGTTCATAAATTGTAAATTTGATCCCAAATCGTAGAAAGCATTCTGATGTTCAATTTGAGACCACATTTATAATCTTTGAATCAATATTGATTGAGCTGGAGTCATTTTGCCATCGTGACATCTTGTCTACTTTGATAGTCTTTGTCACTCTGATCACCTTCGTAGCCACAGGCCTATGGTGTCTACACATCTGCTCGCTCTCTCACTCATTTATTCATCCCCTTTCTGTTCTATTTTTTATCCTATTTTACCCGTCTTCATCTTCTATTTTCCTGTTAATCTATTTCTTTCCTTCATACTGAGACATTCGTCTTTTCTGTATTTTTCTAATATTTTCATCCCTCCTCCCCTGTTCTTCTCGCATCCTTCTCTTCTTGTCTTGGGCTCTCATTCTCTCTCTAACACACACACACACACTCAATCCCCTCTCTCTACTTGAGTCCATCTAAATTCATCTATCTATACTTCTCTACTTGATTCTACGCGAGCTCTAACTTCTTCTATATAACCATAAAATGAACTGATTCTGTAAGGATTGAGCTGTGATTTCGATTTGAATATAATTTCGAATAATGTGTCGTCTATAATGATTCCCACTTGCTTGTGAAAGGGTGTGTGTGAGAGATTAGATTAGATTAGATTAGATTACTTTATTCAAATAGATAACAAAATTCGGCTTAGATTCTACGTTGTAATATAATATATGAGTAAGACAAAATTATCCTATAAATTTCACAAAATAGAAACTTCTAGTAAAAATACAATAAAACGGTGAAGTAATGAATGCAAAATTTATACAAAATTTTAATTCGAGGTTCTGCAAAATGAATAAGGAGTGTAAGTTATCTAAGTGAAAAGGCGAAGTTTAGAGAAGTTTAGAGAGAGAGAATGTGTTTGATAAAAATAATTATTATTTTTAGTATTGTATGCTCCTACTAGCAGACAAAAAGATTGTTCTTTTTTTGCTAGTGGAAATTTTATTTTGATCGTCACCAATTATAATGGCAATTATGGTTTTTTTTCTTCTAATATTATTTATTTTTCATAATTACTGATAATATGAAGTTTTTTTGTTATAGAAGATAATCTGTTACTTTTTTGTGATGCAAAATAAAAACTTATTTGATTTGATTTGTGATGAAAGACCTTATGTAAATGAATATCTACTTGAAGTATTAATAAGCTCAACGCCAGATCAGAATGCTGGATTGATTGTTTAGATCATGATCAAGATTCTTGTATAATGGTATAGTCTGTCCAAGCAAAGAAGACCCTCTGGCAAGATGAGAAAATGACTCCAGCTTGGTCAGTATTGGTTCAAAAATTATTATTGATTTGGTCTCAAATTGTAGATGAGAATGTTTGCTACAATTGTGAGACCAGATCAATAATTTTTGAACCAATATTAACCGAGCTGGAGTCATTTTCTCATCTTGCCAGATGGTCTTCTTTGCTTGAACAAGCTGTTCTTTGAGTTTCAACTCTGCCTTTGAATGTAAATTGAACTGTTTTTCGTTATTTTTATGAGAATATCCTAATTTTTGTAAACTTTATTTCCAGGTACTATTTGAGTCGCTTCAAAGATGTCTACCGACAGGCGACCATTGACATAATGCAAGGTAAGTACAGCTGACGGCAAAAAGTCTGCTACCTGTGCGCTCCAACAGCTGATGTTGTCAATTGCAGTTATCATTTCATGTCTGGTTGCTTTAGCTGAACAATGTAATGTAATCTTGAGTCTGTTTTTAATTTTGGGTCAAAATTTTTCAATAGAAGCCAATATTTCACAGTTTCAAGTGTTTATTGAGTGTAATTCCTTTATTTAATTTGGTGCTCAATCCATCCTAATTCAAAATTGTATATTTGAAAGGGTTTGAATTAAAAATTGAGAAGTAAAGAAACATAACTGAACATAGTCTAACCTAAATTTCGGACTGTATAATATTATAAATTTGAAAGATAGCATAGCACAAGAATTATATTAGTATTTTATCTCTCAATGTCAGTGTCATGTTTAACATAAAAAAAATTAGATGCCCAGGGTGGTGATTGTCTTGGAATTATCGTTCACGTGTTATGACGTCACTAAATTTCTGCCGTATCACACTCTAGCGCCTAAAATAAGAAGCAGAGCGCCTAAAGCACAGCTGATAAGAATGAAAACATAACATGTTCTCTTTAGTGTTGAAGAATATTATCAATGTAATGAATTCTGCTGGGTTAGGAATTTCACAATAATTTACAAAACAATAGTTTGTTCAAGACTCAATGATCGAATTCATTATTGTCATATATTTTCAAAAAAATTTTATTGATATTGAGTTTTTTACGTGGTAAGCCTGAGCCCTTTATGGGCTGTTGAGCCATACATACATAAATACGTGGTATATTGCTATCATATAGGTACCATAAAATTGCTATAAGACTTTTATTATTATTGATAATATATTGATTTTATCTATTATTTCATTTGTTGAGTAGTTGTGAATATATTTTGTATTATTCTAGTCTGTGCAAGCAAAGAAGACATTCCGGCATGATGGGAAAATGACTCCAGCTCGGTCAATATTGGTTAAAAAATTATAAATTCAGTATTCAATTGTAGATGAGAATGTTTCCTACAATTTGAGACCAAATCTATAATTTTTGATCCAATATTGACCGAGCTGAAGTCGTTTTCCCATCTTGCCAGAATCGTACGTTGTACACGGTGCAATTTTGCTATTTTAGAAGACATGAACGTTCTATAATTGAGAATAGATATTATAAACGGATATTATTCAACGGTTATTGAGATAATTGATAAAATATGCTTAAAAAACGCCATTTTTCAACAATAAGGGTTATAACTGGATAAGGAATCATAAATTTGTATTTTTCATTAATGGAAGTTGAAAAAAAGTCGGATTCTAAAAAAAAAGTTAGGTGGCAGCGATTGTGTAAATCTTACCCAAATCTCAGAAATAGCGACCAAAAATCGCTACTAAATACAAATTTATCACTTGTGCTATGTTTTGTCGAATTTTGTGATTTTTGATCGCTATTTCTGAGATTTGGGTAAGATTTACACAATCGCTGCCATTCAACTTTTTCTTTAGAATCCAACTCTCTTCAACTTCCATTAATGAAAAATACAAATTTATGATTCCTTATCCAGTTAACCCTTATTGTTGAAAAATGGCGTTTTTTAAGCATATTTTTCAATTATCTCAATAACCGTTGAAGTTACAGACTTCAGACTGGTTTCATTGAATTCCTCAGCTAATTTTACATAGGAATTGATTATTTTAGAACCTCAGTAAAGCCTCTAAAAAATTAGAAAAATAAATATTTTTTTGAAAAATCTCAATTTTCCGCCATTGTTATCTCGGTAACAAAGCGTTTTTGGGGGTTGGTCCCATGGAACATTTTTTGTCCACTTGGTGTAAGGAATCAGCCTGAGAACTATTGCACATTCCTCCTGAAACACCCTGTATATCTATATAATGGTTCAATATCAATGATACTTATGTGTAATGGTTCCATCAAAGGGAGCTATGACGCTGGCCAACCTGTTGAATAGACTAACCTTGTGTGTGCACTGTCCAATTTGAGTGTGTACTACCCAATTTGCGTGTGCACTACCCAATTTGCGTGTGCACTGCCCAATTTGAGTGTGCACTGCCTTATTTCTAGAAGACGTTTGAAGGATTGGCTTTTTGAAATCAATGAGGAGTTTGTCGTCTTGCTCATCGTTGCCGTTGGGGGTCGGGGCCGCTAAATTGGTATTGGCTTGCCTTCCTCGTCTCTCCCCGTCAGGCTCTCGGACCATCCTTTTTGGTCCTATCAAAATGCTATTCTCCTTTTCATCTTTTAATGGTTCTATTTTACTTCGCGTCTCCTTTATTATTTCTGCCTTTTGAACTATTTTTTTCGTACAGTACTGCCTCTAAAATTCTTGTACAGTACTTTGATTAGAAAACCTCTAATTACTTTTTTTTCTCTTGTTGTTATCACAATATCAAAATATAACTCAACTCGAGCTTACGCACAGGCAATGTTTGCCTATGTAGGCTCTTCCTCCTATTATCAATAAGTAACTAGAAATAATTTTTGATTCAATTTATACCAAAGAAATTATATTATTTATATCTTTAAATTCTGTATTTTACTTATTAATTCTGTACATTGATATTTTTTGTTTAATTTTGAGGAAAATAAATGATTTTGAATTTGAATTTGCGAGTGCACTGCCCAATTTGTGTGTGCATTGCCCAATTTGAGTGTGCACTGCCTAATTTGCGTGTGCATTGCCCAATTTGAGTGTGTACTGCCTAATTTGAGTGTGCACTGTCCAATTTGAGTGTTCACTGCCTAATTTGCGTGTGTACTCTCTTATTTGCGTGTGCACTGCCCAATTTGAGTGTGCACTGCCTAATTTGAGTGTACACTGCCCAATTTGAGTGTGCACTGCCCAATTTGCGTGTGCAGGTGCCGCGCTAAGCGACGACCTGGCGTCGTTGTCGGCCGACAAGCAGCAGGAGCAGAGCGAGGAGGATCGGGCGGCCACCGCCGAACACGTCAAACTGCTGCTGGAGGACTGCAAGAAGATGCTCATCAGCGACTCGGCCATGGTGCTCGGCGCCTGGGGCCTTATCGACGCCGATCCGCAGTGAGTGCACGACTTGCCATATGTTCGAAAATTTTTGTAGACATATGATAGGTGAGCAGCAAGGCTAGTAAATCTACCAGGTGGGATACTTCTCTCAAAATTATGGTTCACGAATCTGACGTCACTAAATTTCTACAGTGTTGCACTCTAGCGCCCAAAATGAAAAGCACAGCTGATGAAAATGTAGACATAACCTATTTTCGTTAGTGTTGAAGAATATTATTCTTGTAATGAATTCTGATGAGTTGAGAACATCACAATTAACAAGGAAACAATATTTTCAATTTGTCCTAGTTGTTTTGTAGTGAAATATGATTATTTTCATTTTTATAATCGTAATCGCATAGTTTGAACCCACCAAAGCTTACTTTTTTCTCAACGACAGTGTTAGCTTCTCGAATCTTTGGCAAGGTCTATAGAAGAAGGTCAGGTCACGATCCCATAATGCACTGCGGCAGCGGCCATATTGGATCTAACCGAGAAAGTTGCTTATATTAGTAACATCACAGCTGTAGTGACTTTGAATGAAGGGGTAATTTTTGGCTCAAAATTTTGAAGTTTTGAATCTACCGCCCGCTTTTAAGACTCAATATGGCGCCCGTGTCCTGACCTTCTTCTATAGACCTTGATCCTTGGCCCAATTTATGAGAACAATAGCATTATATTCTTCTAATGTCACAAAATTATTCGACTGTGATAACACTCAATAATTTAATTCATTATTTAAAAATATTTTCATTGATATTGAGCTTTTTACGTGGTATTTTTTATTATTCAATTCTCTGTGGAACAGCTCTAAAATTGGAATCCTAGGTACATGTCGAATCATAAATATAGGTATAGAGCATAATGTAGAAAATAAATTTAGTGACGTCAAAAAAGTGGACTGCTGGTCTCTTATGGACGCTAGCCTACCTGGTAGATTTACTAACCTTGGGTGAGCAGTACAGAGAGTGCCAATTGTTGTACACATCCGATTCAGATGAAGATTCGTTCATTTCTATTCATGTATAGAGTGATTAAGAAAGAGTAATTAAGATAAACTAATATATCAAATTAAAAGGTTTATTGAAATGAAAATTTTTAAATAAATGCTATAAAATATTCATTTCTCTTTTCGATTTCATGTACCGTATGAAAGATGGTGTCATTGTTGTGGCCTCCTCCATTTCTCTTGCATCAATTCTGTCCACGACAAATTTCAACTTCCATTCCGCCGATAACACGGCGAATTAGCCACAAACGCTCTTGTGTCAAGGTGTCAAGACTTGACGCCTTGTTACCGTCTTTTTGAAGTCATCTGAAGTCATTGGTACATGTTAATAGGCCCCGAAATATCAATGACTTGATGAAGGAAATTCGAAGGGCTGTTGGCAAAATTGAAGTGGTAACTTTTCGTACAGTAATTGTGAATTTCCTGAACCGATTTGATGTGTGCCAGTGCAGTAAAGGGGAATACTTGCTTGATATTATTTTTCATACGTGAAATTGGAGAGTGAGATGAACGTGTTTATTTTCAATTTTTCGTTTGAAGAAACCTCTAAATGTCGGGACCGTATCTACATAAGATGTAGATATAAATGTCAATTCTTGGATAGGTATGTTTCAATTTAAATTTATTTATTCACACATACACAAAAGATATTACATCAATACTGTATTAAATAAAAATTAATTACACATGTTTAAAGACATCCCTCCCATTAACACTCAACCATGATAGGTAAGGCATGCTCAATCTTATAGATGAGAAATACAGAGTCTGGTCGAGCAAAGAAGACATTCTGGCAAGATGGAAAAATGACTCCAGCTCGGTCAATACTGGTTCGAAAATTATAAATTTAGTCTCCAAGTTTAGATTAGAATGTTTCCTACAATTCGAGACCAATAGTGATAATTTTCGAACCAATGTTGACCGAGCTTAAGTCATTTTCCCATCTTACCACAAAGTTTTCTTTGCTTGGACAGACATAAGCTTAATTCACGTCATGTATTAGATTGGATTTCTCTATTCATTTAGATAGCAACAAAATATTTATGCTTAGTTTCTAGATTACAAGTGTTATCATTAAATCTATTTATTCTATTATTTTTACAAGTTACACACTAATTTCGATATTTTAAACTACAATTTTTACAGGTTATTCTATTCAGTCTATACAGGTTATTGTTGACTCTGGTTTCACGTGGGCTGAGAACTGAGTATTATGAAAATATGCTACTTGACTTAGGCAAATGATATTTGTATGTTTCTCAACTGAAGAATATTTCAAATCAAGATGAGATCAAAGGGAGTGTATTATGCATTTGTCCAGTCTGTCCTACAAGGATGGTATATTGGCCTTTCCACTTATAAAACTCACATTGGACCTGCTAGAAAGTACAAAAACTTATTATTAAAACAGCATTTGAGAAGCCAATTAGATACCCTTCCTCTCAATTATTTTTAGAAACAAAACTATTATCAGTAAGGCAGTTATTTATTAGTGAAACACTGGTTTTTTGTTTTCTAATAAAGACCTAGTCATAAACCCAGTAGCACATGACCATCTTACCAGAGGTTCAGTGAATCTGGGCCTACAGGTTTCAAGAGTCGTTAAATCTATTCTATACACAAATTCTTGGTATGTTGCAAATTTTATTTATCGTAATTATCACCATAATATTAAAAATCTAAATTTTGCTCAATTGAACAACCAATATAAGAAATTTCTAGCCCCTTCCCGTTGGTTGGTCGATATAGGTATAGAAAATGCTGAAAGACCCCATCCTGAGCCAGAATACCAAAACAAAGGTAGAGTTTTGAATATTCAATTTTTAATACAATATTATTACAATGATAGAATTAATTTCAGCATTGATATTGCTTAAATGACATCATCATTCCGCTACGAGCATCTCTCGCCATTACTAATTGATTCAATATACAGTAAATTAACAAGGTACTGTCAATTTCAACTCTATACTGCTGCATTTTTTATAATATCACATAGCAGACCTTTTTGTATTCTTCAACTGTAGTTATTATACTTGAATATTTTCATGCTCTGTTACTAAGTCTGATTATTCATGAATAGCTACAACAAAGTTTATTTATAATGATATTATTAGCTTACTGTCCTTCAGCAATTGGTATTTCTAAGGACTAGCGTAAGTCACCCCTGTCTAAATGTATTTATTCTATAATGATGAGAACTCGGTGTCACAAATGTTTTGTTTGGTGGTTCAATGTGACACCGAAATCCAAATTTATTCTAATTTTAATGTAATTTTGCAAAAAAATTTCTATCATCATTATTTCAATGAGAGAGGTTACACAATGAATAGAACAATTATGCAAACAATATGCTACTTGCTTGCAATCTTACTTGTTGTGCATTAAAATATCTAAATGAAAAGGCGAAGTTTGGACATAAAAATGTCCATTCTAGGGAAAGGATAAGTATATCCTTTCCATTAACACTTGGCCTGTGAAATAGTGTATAAGAGAAGAGAACTGTAATCCTCCAGAGGTGTTACTGAATCACTGTATATTTGTATATTCTTGTGCGTAACAGGCATTCGATTACCCGTTGTTGGTGTTATTCATTTCAAACATTGAATTCGTGTGTATAATTGTTGAAGTTTTCATAATTTTGTAAGCAAATTTGAAAAAGTGTCTGTTTGTTTCCAGAACAGGAGATCCAGCTGAAACCGACATGGATACCATACTGATTTTAACCCGCGACTCCTACTATGTGGCTGAGTAAGTCTGTTTTATTCTCTCATGTAAAAAGCATACATTCTACCAACTAATCAACCTTTTGTGAAGTGTTCTAGTTTTAGTTGTTAGTGATGTTTTGAAATAAAAAAATTGTTTTGAAATGACCATTTTAAACTATAACCCACATGGTTTTCCATGTTTTCATTCATGAAAAATTAGGTTATAATATTGCGAAGTGGAACAACCCTTTGAGTCTCCCCACTAATAAAAGCATACGCTAAATAATAGATAATTAACCTTTTCATTTCAATTAATTTTTGAAATAATAGTAATATAAATAAAAACAGTAATCATCTCATTCTAGTTCCAGGTATTGAGGTCGTGACTTACATTCCCCCCCCTTTTTCGTGAGGGTGATGCCCACATGGCTCTTTGGCTTGTGTGTGGATGATGATAATGAGAGATGACGACTTCATTTCAGGTATAGTCTGTCCAAGCAGAGAAGATCCTCTGGCAAGATGAGAAAATGACTCCAGCTCGGTAAATATCGGTTCAAAAATTATAAAAGTTTGGTCTCAAATTGTAGATCAGAATGTTTCAAACGATCGAGACCAAATCAATAATTTTTAAACCAATATTGACCGAGCTGGAGTCATTTTCTCACCTTGCCAGAGGGTCTTCTTCGCTTGGACAGACCATAGTGTACAATGGGATACAGTATCTGTAATGGGATCGATACAGTATTTAGAACTTTTTTTGTAAATTTTGACAGCTTAATCACATTGGTATGGTCACCCCTCTTTAGGAGGAGATGATGAGCCATCGGTCTCGACTACCTAAAAAGTCGTCGAAATCACTCTCCATCCCTCTCATTATCCACGCACAAGCTTAAGAGCTCATGTGGGCATCACCCTCAGAAAACAAAATATAAATCGTCAAGTATCCATTGTTGTCAGGATGTTGAAGTAGGTTACTCTTAGAAAACTGTCATAATAATAAAGAAACATTGCTTGGCCAAATATTTAAGAAACACAGTCAATCATGAACTTAAAACTCATCGGATATAACTTCTCTCAATAAAGAACTTTAAAACTTAGGGCTGTTTAAAATAATTGAAAAATAAATAAATACATTGAGAATGGGCTTAGCTCTTAAAAAACTGTCATAATAATTTAAGAAACATTGCTTGGCCAAATATTTAAGAAACATAGTCAATCATGAAGATAAAACTCTTCGGATATAACTTCTCTTAGATATAACAGCAAATAAAATGAGGGATATTTACAATTACATGATCAACGCTATGAACATTCGAAATTTTATTCTGAAACTACGGGATAATATTGATGTATAAATAATTATTATAAGTTTAGAGTGTATAAATACAGTGTAAAGCATATTTTAATAAAATAATTGAATGATTATTGAACTAATTGAAATAAAAGAACTGATTATTGTTGGTTATTTTTCTTCTTACTTGAAATGTTAAAGACTGATTATTGTCATATATTATAAACTTTGTATATGTATATCATTGTTATGAGTAATTTTGTTGTTTAAGGGCTCTAATCAAATAGCAACTCCATTTATATGTGCATAATATGCTCTTTCACAAATAAAATTATTATTTATTTATTTACTCTTAGAAAATGTAGATTTTGGAATTGAATATTTTTTTTTAGCAACTCCATTTATATGTGCATAATATCCTCATTCACAAATAAAATTATTATTTATTTACTCTTAGGAAATGTAGATTTTGGAATTGAATATTTTTTTTTAGCAACTCCATTTATATGTGCATAATATCCTCATTCACAAATAAAATTATTATTTATTTACTCTTAGGAAATGTAGATTTTGTAATTGAATATTTTGTGTTATTTACAGTTACGATGAAGACATTGACCAGATAACGAAGTACAACCGGGTGATGCTAATTGATGTTGAGTCGGTCGAACTGGGTCCCATGCAGATCAGCGCAGCTTCCCAGTCATTGTCAATGAACATTTTCAATAAGGTAACGCTAACGAAATCAATACACTTGCTTATGTATTTCCTTTTGCTCAATGAAAATCACAGTAAGGTCTGTCGAAGCAAAGAAGACCCTCTGGCAAGATGAGAAAATGACTCAAGCTCGGTCAATTTTGGTTCAAAATCTATCAATTTGATATCATACTGTAGAAAACAATTTGATCTACTATTAAGACCACATTTATAATTCTTGAACAAATGACTCTGGCAAGATGGAAAAATGACTCTAGCTCGGTCAATTTTGGTTCAAAATTTATCAATTTGATAGCATACTGTAGAAAACAATTTGATCCTAATTTTTTGAAACAATTTGTTTACTGTAGAAACAATTAAGAACACATTTATAATTCTTGGACAAATGACTCTGGCAAGATAGAAAAATGACTCAAGCTCGGTCAATTTTGGATCAAAATTTATCAATTTGATATCATACTGTAGAAAACAATTTGATCTACTATTAAGACCACATTTATAATTCTTGGACAAATGAGTGTGGCAAGATGGGAAAATGACTCAAGCTTGGTCAATTTTGGTTCAAAATTTATCAATTTGATATCATACTGTAGAAAACAATTTGATCTACTATTAAGACCACATTTATAATTCTTGGACAAATGACTCTGGCAAGATAGAAAAATGACTCAAGCTCGGTCAATTTTGGTTCAAAATTTATCAATTTGATATCATACTGTAGAAAACAATTTGATCTACTATTAAGACCACATTTATAATTCTTGGACAAATGACTCTGGCAAGATAGAAAAATGACTCAAGCTCGGTCAATTTTGGTTCAAAATTTATCAATTTGATATCATACTGTAGAAAACAATTTGATCTACTATTAAGACCACATTTATAATTCTTGGACAAATGAGTGTGGCAAGATGGGAAAATGACTCAAGCTCGGTCAATTTTGGTTCAAAATTTATCAATTTGATATCATACTGTAGAAAACAATTAGATCTACTATTAAGACCACATTTATAATTCTTGGACAAATGACTCTGGCAAGATAGAAAAATGACTCAAGCTTGGTCTAATTTTCGTTCTAAATTTATCAACTCATATCATATTGTAGAAAACAATTTGATCTCTATTCACATTTATAATTCTTGGAAGCACATGCGGAGGCAGCCGAAAAATGACTCAAGCTTTCTTTTGGTTCAGAAATTTATCAATTTGATATCATACTGTTCAGAAAACAATTTGATCTACTGGATGGTAAGACCATTCATTTATAATTCTTGGACAAATGACTCTGGCAAGATAGAAAAATGACTCAAGCTCGGTCAATTTTGGTTCAAAATTTATCAATTTGATATCATATTGTAGAAAACAATTTGATCTACCATTGAGACCACATTTATAATTCTTGAAAAAATGACTCTGGCAAGATGGGAAAATGACTCAAGCTCGGTCAATTTTGGTTCAAAATTTACCAATTTGATATCATACTGTAGAAAACAATTAGATCTACTATTAAGACCACATTTATAATTCTTGAACAAATATTGACCAAGCTGGAGTCATTTTCCCATCTTGCCAGTGGGTCTTCTTTGCTTGGACAGACTGTATCTATATTTTCAATAGCTTAATTTCAGTTGAAGAGAAACATATCAAATCAAATACCACTTTATTCGGCACTTGAAAATCCACGATTATTTATACTCTTTTCCCCTTTAACATATTATGCCCTATATGCATCCAGTAGTATTCAATCACCAACTCTTTTCAAATTTCCATAGAAACAGGAACTTTTGAAATAACCATAATAATTGTAAAAAGTGTTTTACAAAGCATTTTTAATGCTGAAAATGTGTTAGTCAAGAGTGGAATTTGTGAAAAATCACTTTCTAAAAATCAAATCTGTTAAGTGTGTTCATTGCGCTTAACACATTCATTCAATTGTTTTTGAAGACTAAAGGTATCATTCATAACGGGCTCGAGCTGCCCGGCTCTAAATTCGCTGCTAGAGCTGCTCGACTCTAGCTGCGCTGCTCTAGCCATCACAACTCTATTCACATTACTATACTAGGGAAGCACATGCGGAGGCAGCCGCAAATTGAGCGGAGCGAGATTTCTTTTTGTCAGAAAGGGTTTGAAGCAGGGACTCAAAAATTTGATCATGGAATCTGTTTGGCTGAACAATGGAAGATCAAAAATGGCTCATTCTATTGCTATGCAAATGTTATGAACTGAGAATATAAAATATGAGCAACAACCTTTAAGGGAATCAAGTGAGTGTTTTAAAAATAAGGCAAGATGAAAATGTGACTCAGCTTGGTCAATATTGGTTAGAAAATATTGATTTGGTCTCAAATTGTAGGTCAGAATGTTTCCTACGATTGAGATCAAATCAATAATTTTTGAACCAATAATGACCGAGCTTTGTTTCTATGGTTCCAGGTTCAACTTTGTGAACAGCATTTGATGTGAGCTACCTTTTTTGTGTCAAAATGTGCTCTGATTGTTTAAAATATTTTTTCAGTGGCAAATTATAAAATAAAATCAATATATATACTTGAAAAATCGCGATAAAATAAGCCTATTGAATAAAATTTTGTCAGAGTTTTGGTGTATTTCCAAAACAAGCTTCCATTGTTAGCACGTTGAGAAATATTGAATGAATGCAAATAAATAAATGATTTTATTAATAAAGACATAGGGTAAAAACCCCATTTTGCCTCCTTCACACAGCACAATAGAAATATTACATTAAGGCCAAGGCCACATGTGCCAATTTTGCTGCCAATTTTGTCAGCACTGTGAAGATGCCCCAAACTTGTCCAAATTATGATAAAAATCGTGCCATAATTTAAATTTTTCAGTGCTAAATTTGAGCTATTAACAGATTTCAGCAAAAAATGCCTCAGTCATTAATTTATAATTTTTATATAAAATAATATTAAAAGTTGTTTCAAGTTGAAAACAATCGGCAAAAATGAATTGTTCTGCTCAGGATTCGAACCCCCGAAATCAGAAATCAGAAATTTTTATTTGCAAAATTACATAGAACAAAAATTACAATAAAATTGGATTTGGTGTCACATGGGTTTGCAAAAACCTGTGCGTGACACCGAGTTCTCATCATTATAGAATAAATACATTTAGACATAACTTACGCTACCTATATTACTTCTTAGAAATACCTCAATTGCTGAAGGACAGTAACTAATAATATCATTATAAATAAACTTTGTTGTAGCTATTCATGAATAATGAGACTTAAATAAAAATATTCAAGTATAATAACTGCAGTTAAAGAATACAAAAATCTGCTATGTGATATTATAGAAAATTAACAGTATAGAGTTGAAATTGACAGTAACTTGTTAATTTACTGTATATTGAATTAATGAATAGAAATATGCTCGAAGCGGAATGTTGATGTCATTTGATACAATGCTAAATTAATTTTTATTGTAATAGCTTTGCATTAAAAAAATTTTATTAAAACCTACCTGTTATATTCTGTATGAATAAGTGTTTCAGCATTTCCTATACCTATATCGACCAACCAAGAGATAGCCCCGTGATCGATTATCAGAGAAATAGTAGTCCGTATCGCTAACCATTGCGCCATCAGGATTGGATTATTTTCCGCTGTTGTCAGTGATGCCAACATGATTTCAAGAGCTTAATAATAGACATTTTCTGGCCAGAAACGTTTCTCAAAACTGATGTTAAGTTGCAAGCCTGCAGTGCAGAAAACATGAATATAGTACCAAATGATGTGTATAGTAATAATGTGTAAGCAATCCTTCTTTTCCTTTTTTTGTCTTTAATATGCAAATTTTCGATATGCTTTATAGCCTATAACCTGGTCGTTCATGTCTTTTATCACCATGGCAAATTTTAATGAAATCGGTCGAGCGGTTGCCGAGGTGTAGGATTTCAAATAGTGACTTTCCTAATCCATTAGAGCTTCGCTCAATTATTAATTTTCACAATGTTATAAAGGGCTGAAAATGTGTAAATAATGAATAAATAGTGAAAATCGCTTTAAAAATGACTTAAAAAAGGTCAATTTCACCATTTTATTGATCAATTACACATTTGTAGCCCTTATAACATGGTGAACGTTCATAATATAGTTATTTGAATAGAGTTTTGATGGCTAGAACAGCGCAGCTAGAGCCGGGCAGCGAATTTAGATCCAAGCAGCTCGAGCCGCTTGTGAATGATACCTTTTAGTCTTCAAAATCGATTTAATGATTGTGGTAGGAGCAACGGACAACACTTAACAGATGTGATTTTCTAAAAATTCCACTCTTGACTAATACATTCTCAGCATTAAAAATGTTTTATTAAATATTCGTTGGTTTAATTGAAAAATAAATAAAATCAAACACCCTTTTTTTTTTGAAAACTTTAAAAATTATAAAACACACATACATGTTTCGGGATAGTTAACTATTTTTATCCACATTGAAAATGGGCTTAGATCCCGAAACATGTATGTGTGTTTTATAATTTTTAAAGTTTTCAAAAAAGGGTGTTTGATTTTATTTATTTTTCAATTATTTTAAACAGCCCTGTTTTAAAGTTCTTTATTCGTTGGTTTATTATGGTTATTTCAAAATTTCCCGTTTCTCTGCGCCACCTTGTATATAATAACACGTTATTCAAAAAAAGTTATTAACAAATGTTATTAACAACGTGGCATAAGAGGTAATATTTGAAAAAAAAACACGAAAAAAGTAGCTTATTTATTTCTATTTATCTGAATTGTGTTTTTTTGTGCAGGCGCGAGGCAAGAGCGCCGACATCCAGCACTGTTTGCGCATCAACTATTCGGTGCTGGGGGAGTCGGGCTACTGTCACACATTTCGCTCGACCAATCTGCGCTTCTTCAACAATGTGGCCGTGGTCATTCACAACGACGATGAAATGATCGGTGAGTGAGTGATATCGGATCTCAACAAACTATGAAGCTCATTCTTTTCAGCTGAGAAGGCGGTCTTAATTTATAATATACAGTATCCTGTCCAAGCTAAGAAGACATTCTGGCAAGATGGGAAAATTACTACAGCTCGGTGAATATTGTTTCAAAAATTATAAATTTGGTCTTAAATATTGTAGATTAGAATGTTTCCTACAATTTTAAAACAGATTTATAATTATTGAACCAATATTAAACGAGCTGGAGTCATTTTCCCATCTTGCCAGATTGTCTTCTTTGCTTGGACAGATAATACCATTGTCAATCTAACCAAGCAAAGAAGATATTCTGGCCAGATGAGAAAATTACTTCAGCTCGGTGAATATTGTTTCAAAAATTATAAATTTGGTCTTAAATTTTAGATTAGAATGTTTCTCACAATATGGAATCAAATTTATAATTTTTGAACCAATATTGACTCAAAGTTTAGCCAATATTGTTTAGCCAAAATTGAACCAATATTGTTTCAAAAATTATAAATTTGGTCTTAAATTGTAGATTAGAATGTTTGCTACAATTTTAAAACAAATTTATAATTTTTGAACCAATATATTGACCGAGCTGGAGTCATTTTCTCATCTTGCCAGAATGTCTTCTTCGCTTGTATAGCTTAGATTGAATTTTCGGATCAAACTTGTTCGCTGCAACACCTGGTGTTGTCATTTAGCTATGCCTAGATGTTGTGTTTGAAATCAGCAAATGAGACAACAATAGATGCCTTACTTTGCCCCTATGCTAGGGGAGGAAACCGAATTTATTTTTGGCGTTAGCTACACTGACTGTAACTACTACAATAACTGATTGAAATGATTTTTGGAACTTTTCTACAGCTGACGCCAAAAACTTGTGCAGTCTCGTCTTTCTCCTGTACGTGATGTGGTCACTGATAAGATGGTCTGTCCAAGCAAAGAAAACATTCTGGCAAAATGTAAAAATTACTCCAGCTCGGTCAATATTGGTTTAAAAATTATAAGTTTGGTCTCGCGTTGTAAATCAGTATGCTTTCTACAATTTGAGACTAAATTTATATTTTTTGAACTAATATTTACTCAGCTTAATTTTTTCAATTTTGCCAGAATGCCTTCTCTGCTTGGGCAGACTATAGCTGATGTAAAACATCTTTTTTTTCATTTCAATAACATCATCTAGGCTTAGATAATTGATTACTCTTATTGACAACATCAGCTGCTGGAGCGCACAAGGAGCACATCAAATCAATTCAAACACAAGAAGGAGACGAAACCGTTAACATTTTGGCGTCAGCTATACTTTGAGAAAGGACTTCCTAGTCCTAACTCCGCCTAATAAAGAATATTTTCATTTCATACCTAGGTCATATGACTTGTTCAAATCTTCAGTTCATAGTTTTTAGCGTGAACTTTAAAAATGATTTCCATAAAGGGCAGCAGAACTTAGCCGGAGACTTGACTACAGCGCTCTCTGTAATATGATCTAATCCTTGTTCTTCATTCCGTATTTACATGGCTGAGTTACCAAAAATTGTGATAATCATAACAATCGTGATCGAATAAACTAGCAAATAGAAATATAGCAGAATAAAAAAATGAAGCACTTAGCTTTAAACATCCATACCCTATTCACGATCACATGAGACAAGATAAACCAACTTTTTGCGTGTGTGTGCGTGTGAAGGTAAGTCTTCTTCTATGCGAAACGGCCGGCCGCAGTCGAACAGCCGTAGCCAATCATAGCTCAAGACAAGGGTCTTGAGACAAGACACACCTCTTGCCTTGAGCTGTAATTGGCTACAGTCCGAATGTCTTGTTTTCAGCTTTGATTGCCTACAACTGCTTGTTCGACTGCGGGCGACTGTCTGACCGTTTCGCATGAAGGAAAACCTACCTTTACACGCAAACACGCAGAAAAGTTTGTTTATTTCATCTCAAGTGATCGTGATAAGATAATATATATTTATTCATCACAGTTCTATCATACAATAAAACGGGCTGGTTGGCGCAGTGGGCCTGGGCGTCACAAACTTCAGTCTGCTACCACTACCTGGTCAATTTCAATTCAATTTTCAATTTATTTTTCAAACATAATACAATGGGTCAGGGTTCGAGATCCAATAGGCATGCCTGTTTTTCACCTCATCAATCAACTTCGCACTCATTATCCATTACCCACGCACAAGCTAAAATGCTTATGTGGGCATCATCCGAAAAAACAGGGTGTGTATACTAAAAAGTAAATCTGTTTTCGGAGGAGGAGTTTGAATGCTGCCATGCTGTAAACTGTCATGATTTTATCTTTTAATAGCCGGCAGGCTCGCTTCGCTCGCCTCCTCTGCCTAGGCAGGGGGCTACTAGTATCGGCAGTGTGAATGAGTCGAGCAAATTCCGTTCAGAAGGGATTCGAAATTCATTGAACACATCATTTCTAGACGTAATCTGGAACTGTTTACCAAATTTCAACATTTTCTGCCAATTGGTTCTCGAAAAATCTAAGAAAAACTCACAAAATTCAGAAAAATAGTAAAACGCTAATATCGAGCGTAACCTTGGGAAGTATATCGGACATAGTTTGAAACTTGATTCAATATATTCTAATCTATAATCTCGCTGGACCATTGAATTTACAGTAAGGAATTATCAAGGCGGAAGATATGCAACCCGCAATACATTTACAATTCTGAAAAGTAATTACTATCGTACTCTTGAATGGATTTCAAAAATATTTTAACACAACATTCCTAGACCTTATCTGAACCTGCTCACCAAATATCAACATTTTCTACCGATTGATTCTCGAAAAAATAAGAAAACGCTGAAAAACTATAGAAAAACTCAAATATTTGGAGTATCCTTATGAAATTTCAAAAATCCTTTCTCAGCGCGCGTCTAAATGTCCAACTGAACATGCCTGCCAAATTTTAACGCATTCGGTGCAGTGGATTTTTAGTTTTGGTGATGAATGAATGAATCAGTGCCATTTCGCTCTTATATATATATATATATATATATATATATATATAGATGAATAATGGCTTGCAATGATCCAGATAGGCAGCATTACAAATAATTTTTATTTCTTGATATGATTTCAGAATCGCTGCGAGCTATTTGCGAAACGATGGAGGTGGCGCTGCAAATCGCGGGAGTGGCCGACGCGGTTACGGTGGCAGTGGGCGTCGAGCGACTGGAACGCCGGGTGTCGCGACAGCGAACGCCCAGCGATGCGACAGCCATCACACGAAACGTATCCGAAACGCAGCTGCACTCGCTCAAAAATGTCGGTCAGTATTGAGCCTTTAATTTAATCCAACGGTTTTCAAAAAATCTAGATCCTCTTACAAGTCGATTTTATGGATCGCCAGGTGTCGCGTTAGGGAACGCTTAACAAGGCGACAGCGTTTGAGGCACATGTGAAGCTGACAGTCATGTCAGCTCATCTGATAATGAGCTAAGAATAGAATGATAATTTTTTTATGATTTCCAACTACATTTTCTACCCAATTGAATAAGGAAACACGGAATAGTCCTATTTCCAGTTTCTTCCTCGCCATGTTGCAATAGGCCTATTCGCTATGAGCATCTACCGTGCTGCGCTCTGGTGGATTATCGTGTGTACTTTTCTACGCGTTTTAGCATACAAAGCATAGCGCTAAATGGGAAAAACGCATTTATAATTAGAATGATATTATTTGCTGATTCATGCATTTCTCAGTAATTAGAACATGATATTTAGGATAGGAATGTTAGTTATTGATAGTATTATAGCTCATTATATTAGAAAAATCCTAGTTTTCAAGTATTTGAGAGCAGACAACCGCAAACAGATGTATTTGAGAGTCGACAAAAACTTTGAGATAACAGCTGATAAGTTATCTTACATGAAAATGAAAAATTGGCGCAAGCTCACATTTATTTGAAAAATTGAATGATATGAATATTCCTTATTAAAACATAATTAATAGAGTTTTTGCGTTGATAGTAACAGCTTATTAGATTAACTAACATAAAAACTATTCATGTACATTACCTCATGTACAGGTTAGAATGGAGCACTCCATGGTCCTACTTGATCGATAAATTCGTTTGCACGTAAACAAAACAATTAGGTTAGCTTCACCTATCAATATTTATTCAATGCAGTGAACCATTCTTTTTATTGATGAAACTTATGTATGGCAACTGGAAAAGTGTAGAACTTGAAATTTCCATTGCGTGTTTTATTTTTACAATCCAGAACACAAAAAATTCTCCAGGACATTATTTTAGGTTTAGCCCTATCTCCTCCAATGTTAATTCCCTCAACTTTTTGCCGAAATGATCCGCCAATAGCGCCTTGATCGCCAAAAATATCCTTTCCACCCACTTGCACACAGCGAATACCATCAGTGATAAGCACATGTCAAACTGACAGTCGCGTTAGCTCATCTAATTCAATCAATCAATCATTTATTCATTAATAAACTATTACAATTATCTATAATGAATAAAGATAGATATTATAATCTGAAAGAGAAAAACTAGGCTTAGCCTGTACTATTTCTCTTTCAATTTCAATTGGTATTGATGTCCAAAAGGTTATGTATATGCCACATTGTTGTTCTATGCTCTAAGCATAGATGTGCCATCTTCTGTAACGATAAAATGATGATATTTTTGGCATTTTGAACAGCATTCCCACTGAATTGATTGAGAAAACATGCAGTAGTCTACCTACTTTCAGTTTATTCCTTGCTATACAGGGTGTTTCAGGAGGAATGTGCAATACTTCTCATGCTGATTCCTTACACCAAGTAGACAAAAAAGTTCCATGGGACAAACCCTCAAAAACGCTTTGTTACCGAGATAACAATGGCGGAAAATTGAGATTTTTCAAAACATATTAATTTTTCTAATTTTTCAGAGGCTTTAGTGAGGTTCTAAAATAATCAATTCCTATGTAAAATTAGCTGAGGAATTGAATGAAACCAGTTCCAAGTTTGTAACTTTAGCGGTTATCGAGATAATTGAAAAAATATGCTAAAAAACGCCATTTTTCAACAATAAGGGTTATAACTGGATAAGGAATTATAAAATTGTATTTATTATTACTGGAAGTTGAAGAGTCGGATTCTAAACAAAAAGTTAAATGGCGGCGATTGTGTAAATCTCACCCAAATCTCAGAAATAGCGATCAAAAATCGGAAAATCGCTACTAAACACAAATATATCACTCTTGTCAATTTTTCGATTTTTGATCGCCATTTCTGAGATTTGGGTAAGATTTACACAATCGCCGCCATTTAACTTTTTGTTGAGAATCCGACTCTCTTCAATTTCCATTGATAAAAAATTCAATTTAAGGATTCCTCATCCAGTTATAACCCTTATTGTTGAAAAAATGGCGTTTTCTAGCATATTTTTCCAATTATCTCAATAACCGTTGTAGTTACAAACTTGGAACTGGTTTTATTGAATTCCTCAGCTAATTTTACATAGGAATTGATCATTTTTGAACCTCACTAAAGCCTCTAAAAAAATTAGAAAAATTAATATATTTTGAAAAATCTCAATTTTCCGCCATTGTTATCTCGTTAACAAAGCGTTTTTGGGGGTTGGTCCCATGGAACTTTTTTGTCTACTTGGTGTAAGGAATCAGCCTGAGAAGTATTGCACATTCCTCCTGAAACACCCTGTATAGCATCATCACTGTCATTGATAACATGTGAATATGACTGTTCTATCAGCTCATCTAATTATAAGCATAGTATCCTCTAAAACGACAGAATGATCTCGTTTCCGGCATTTTAAACAACATTCCCACTAAATTGATTGAGATAACATGCATTAGTCCACCTATTTTTACTTTCCTTGCCCTACCTACTACCATAGGCAAGGAAAGTATTGTTTTCCAAAAAAATTCAAGGTGCCCCGATTTCAAGTTTTCTATCCGTTTCAAGATCCCCTGAGTCCAAAAAAGTGGTTTTTGGGTATTGGTCTGTGTGTGTGTGTGTGTGTGTGTATGTCAGTATACACTATATCTCAATCCCTAATTGACCGATTGACTTGAAATTTTGAACTTAATGTTCTTATACCATGAGGACCCGACTCGAAGAAATTCAAAAAAATTCATCAGAAAATGGCGGAAAAATGGCAAATAATATGCCTAAAATTGTGTTTTTCATGATTTTCTCGAAAACGGCTCTAACGATTTTTTTTAAACTCATATGCGAAATAGTCCTATATAAGCCCTATCGACTGCCATGAGTCTCATTCCTGGCAAAATTGCAGAAGATCCGCAGCATTGTTGAGAATAATGGATTTTGCAATATTTCGATTCCTAATGACCGATTGTCTTGGAACTTCGAACTTATGGTTCTTATACCATGAGGACCCGACTCGAAGAAATTTAAAAAAAATCATCAAAAAATGGCGAATAATTTGCCAATAATTGTGTTTTTTACGATTTTTTCTTAAACTCATACCCGAAATAGTCCTATATAAGCCCTATCGACTGCCTTGACTCTCGTTCCTGGCAAAATAGCAGAAGATCCGAAGCATTGTTGAGAATAACGGATTTTGCTAGCCGAAGCGCCGACAGGCGCGAGGCGTCATGGGCTAGTGATAATTGCAAATCATACATATTATGATGGGCCGAAGCGCCGGTAGGCGCGAGGCCTCAGCGACTAGTGAAAAAGTCACTGTCAGTACCAGAAGAAGAGGAAGTAATGGCCTATTGCAATTTGCACTCGCTGATGACTACGTATGAATACTTGTATTAGGTACCGTACGCAAATATGAATGGCAAGGAAAGTTGTGTGAGTGTACCACACCAGATTTTTAGTTTATAGCATCATAACAGATTGTTTATACAGTCATAACAGATTGATTATCAAAACAAAATTGCCATTGTTATTGTTTGTTTTATTAATTTTAATCTAATATATTGAATATATCCCTCAAATAGCTTTCAGCTAGAAGGATACTATAGCACTTTGTAATCAAATAAATAAATTGGTAATATGTAGATATGACTGTTGTGTCAGCTCATCTAATTATGAGCATAGAATCCTCTGTAGCAATAAAATGATCATGTTTTGGCATTTTAAACAACATTCTCACTGAATTGATTGAGAAAACATGCATCAGTTGCAAAGTCTGGTTCGCTCAATTAATAATGGCGAAAATCGGGGAAAAATTGGCTCTAGAACTTAGTGTTTCATTTTTAAGTAATTATTCTAACGAGGTCCATAAAATTTTCTTGAATATTGAATCAGCAATAAATGTATATTATATTCTAAAGCATGATATAATAATGAATACTGCTTTTTTTGTTTGTAGGCTCAAAGGCGCTATCGAATGTAACGCAACAGTTTAATAAGCTGAATAAACTCGGTCACAGCTTCAACACCAGAAGAAGACACTCGAAAACATCGACTGAATCAACACTCAAAGTAAGTTTTTACTTATTATTTTGTACTGGGTATTGACCACTCGGTGAGAGTGGTTGCTGTGTGACTGTGAAGTTGAGTCACGATCACTGTGGACTGCTCTTGGATGGGTGACCAGTATTTGGCCAAGTACTCATTGGCGAGGTGGAACCTACCAGTAAGGCTCTCCCAACAATTACACGCCATACGAATATATTTTTACTGATATTTTAGTATGGAGTTGACAGTTGTACAGTCTGTCTAAGCAAAGAAGACATTCTGGCAAGATAGGAAAATAACTCCAGCTCAGTCAGTATTAGTTTAAAAAATAGTGATTTGGTCTCAAATTGTAGACCAGAATGTTTTCAACGATTGAGACTAGATAAATAATTTTTGAACCAATATTGACCGAGTTGGAGTAATTTTCTCATCTTGCCAGAGGGTCTTCTTTGCTTGGACAGACTATAACAGAAGAAATACGAGAGGCGTTACGGCGTGTTAGTGGAAATTTCATTGTGAGACTCAATGTATGCAAAATGTTAGTAACCACCTCACTGGAGTAATAATCAAAAAGTAACAATTTTTCTATATGAAAACAAAATTTCCATTTGTGTTCTTACGATTTGTTGAAATAAATGACTTGAGAATATTTTCTGTGAATTTAATTTCAATACAGTAGAACGCCGATTATCCGAACTAAAAGGGACTGGAATCAATTCGGATTATCAAAAATTCGGATAATTGAACATGCAACTTTATTGAAGAAAAAGCAATGTGTCAAACTTGGAATTAACTTTAAAAATTTGAAAAGTCCAGTGTAGTGATATTAAATTAATATGGAAAGCAAAAAAAAATACTGTATTAAACTACAGTACAGTAAGTACAATAATTCAATAAGTACAACACATCGCCTCGCCGCGCTACAATCACGTCGTAAACGCTGTTTTCGCCACACTGGTATGAAATGGACTGTTTTACATCCTTTATACGGAGGCCGAAAACGCTCGTTTTCAGGCGAGGTCGCCATAAACTCGCCGGGAAAATGCGTTTTTCGGCCCTGGGGCGGTAAAATAACCTTGAATGTCAGCTGACTGAAGGTCGTTGTCGATTTAAGGGTTAGTCGATCAATAGGTAGCATCCCGGTTTGATTGCATTGAATGTCAGCTGTTTTGGGAGTCAATGTCGACTTATTGGTATTTCGATGTAAAGGCCTGTTATTTTGATTGGTAAGATCCCTTGTCAAGAGAACTGAACGTTGAAAGTTTTCGCATTAATCAGTAGTTGAATAATAAAGGAAAACTGCTTCAATAACTAATACTTCAACTTTGATAAGATTAAAAATTTTTGTATTGATTAACTGTTGAATAATGATGAACGTGAAATCCATGTTTGAACAATATTATTGTTGTCAGACTCTGTGTAACTTCGTCTAGCAGGTTAGCCAGCGCCATCTAGCGGGTGATAATGCAATTAGACTAAGCTTCTCTGTTAGCCAATATCTGTCGAAAATCAACAACTTTGAATTGATATTGTACAATTTAGGATGATCGTACAAAAATTATCTTGGGCTTAAACGTTTCTGGACTAATAAAATCGAATACACTGTAATAAAGTAATATTCAGTCAGTAAATCAATAAACTATTAACACGAAGTTTCAATAGCAAGCAGATGGTACCTACTCCAAATTCAGTATAGGCGAAGATAGCATAATAAGGTTACTGGTCTAGCTGTTCTTGGAACTGATTAACTAATTTTTTATTTTGTTTTCTTCGCATTGATGTTGTGTGCCGAAAAATAAAGTTCGACACCACGGGTCGAAAATGTAATATTCCGTCTCTCAATCTTTTCTATTCCTCGGCCTACGGCCTCGGACTTGAAAACCGATTTCGAGCCGGTAAACGCACATTTTCGGCCCTAGGTACGAAATATACTTTTTTTTTCTTCTTTTTTTTGCTACATTCAAGATTTATACTTGTACTGAATTTAATGAGTATATGGTTTAGTGTAAGAGAGAACCTATGAGTCCTAACTTTGCCTTTTAAAAGTCAATAAATAAAATAATAATAAATAAGACAGATTCGGTTAATCGGCGTTCTACTGTACCTGAAATAGTGCCGTTTGACTATTTGCCGTTTGACCATGTATTTATCAAAACAAATTATTTCTCAATCGAATTCAATTTCAATTTATTTTTCCAAATATCATATATCATTGTTTTCTTAATCTCAGGGCTAGTTTTATCACTGTTTTTCTATTTTAAACAATTATCAAAGTACCCTTTTTGAATTTTACAAATTCAAGTGTAAATATGTTAGGCATCTATACATTTAATGAAATTAAGCAGAGTGATAACATATATGATAACCTAATCATATGAAATTCCTAATAAAAAAAACACATGTAATTGATTAACATACAGTAGGCTTACTTATTATAGAATTAATTTGTTTATTTGCATTTGAAAATGACTATAATAATTAGTTGGAACATGTAATGCATTGAAAAAATAATTCAAAAAGGGTAGGTACTTTAATAATTATCAAAAATGTAAAAACAATAATATATTATAATAATTTGTATAATAATTTTTCAGCCAAGCGGTCCGGACACAATGAAACAACAGCAGTTGGAGGTCGAAGTGGAGACGGCAATGATAGCCAGCGAGTGGCAGGAACAGGATGGCGAACGGCTGAAAGAGAAGCGTCGCCCGGCTGCCGTGGAGCGTAGGTCATCCGAGTACTTCTCGCCCGTGTCTGGCATCATTATGAGTTCGACCGATATTGCCGGCAACCTGCCGCCTCAGACGCCGCATCAGACGCCGCATCAGACGCCGCATCAGACGCCGCATCGCCATCGACAGGTTGGTCTCGATACTACTGTACATCGATTATCATTGATATATCGATTTTATCAATTATTTCATTTGTTAAGTATAGTCCGCGCAATCTAAGTTGACTGTTTTTCTCTTCAACCGGGAAATAGCTGCATTGCCAGATTGTGTGAAATTGGAACATCTTCAAATTCGCGATTAAACCCCATATCTAGACGTAGAATCTTATCTTTGATATGCCTTTAGTATTAAAAAAGTTCCTGGGTAGAAAGATTCAAAGGAAATTTGATTTTTTTGAAAAAATTTAAAAATCGCGAAAATATCACTTTTTTTGTGTATTACTTCTCTCACAATCATGGGTTGTAGTAAAAATAAAGTTTTTTATATCAAAATGACAAGGAGAATTCGAGCTTTCTAATGGTTTTTTTAATTTTCTATATCCTACCAATAATTATGTTTCAATTAATGAATATGTTTGTCAATGTCGAGTCTACTCGAACAGAAAACATGAAATTTTCTATGATCTAGAAACTTTTTTTGTTTTGAGAAGATAGGTGGGTGGTGAAAGCAAGAAAGTTGTTCAAAAACAATTGAAATTATTTTTCCAAATGTCGAAAATAATCGGAAGATCGTAATTTGGCCTCTCAAGAGTTTCAAAGTAAGGAAAGCGGTATATGCATGAATCATGGAAAGGTTAAAGATTGGAGTTATTGAAGCTAATCAACTTTGATATTCGAACTGCGAACAGCTGGTTTATCATAAAAATAGTGAGTTTCTCAACACCGCGTGATTTTTCCGAAGCTACGCTGTCACTTTTAACATTCAGTTGAATGTGTTTGCGCTAGGAGAAGTTTCAATTTCACGCAAAATGACAACGTAGCTATTTCTCGGGTGGAGGGGTTTTCGTCAACTCACATTGCGCCGACTCTCTTTCTCTTTATGTTTGTTCCGCATTTACGACAAAACGCGGCAATACATCCTGATGAAGTTTGACAGGAATGTTCCTCTTGAAATTTCGCGTCGATGTATATGTAAAGCCGCGTATCGACAGTCCGAGGCATGTGCTACGAATGCCTCGCTGTACAGTCTGTTGACACAAAAAAGAGTACTACTACTAGTCTACTATCTACCGCGTGTCGACAGTCCGAGGCATGTGCCACACATGCCTCGGACTGTCGATGCCGGGTTTGCTAGCAGCGAGGCAAACGCTGCACACAATTCGCAGCGAGCAGTGCCTGTTGCCTCGCAACGCACAATGAACAATTCTACAAACTAACCTCAAAATTGTACCCCATTCCTATGCATTTTTGTGATTAAGAATTCTATTTGGGTGCAGAAGGTTCTAATAGGCAATAATAAGCATTGCCTTGAATTTTTATCTACTAATTGAGCACAAACTAACCTCCAAAGTCCAAATTATCAATTGTCAGAGCTTAGTTGCTTTGTCTCCCGCTTGATGGCGCTAGTCAATTTGTTTGCATGCTCGCATTTTTGGTTACAAAAAAAGCAGATTTTTTATTTCTATTATAATTATATACTATATACTATACTATAATTATAATTATTTTTGATTATTGCAGATTATATTCACACATATGCCTCAGTCATGAGTTTATACAGTACTGTCTTTTTTTGCGTCACCAGACTGTACTGCGAGGCATTCGTGGCACATGCCTCGGACTGTCGATACGCGGCTTAAGGTTTTTCGAAATTTTAAAGATTTCATTTTAAAGATAATATAAAAGGAAAAGGAATTACCTCCATGCTAAAATATTACTGTATACATTTACACTTCTTAGCTTGGGAAATTTCACACTATTTCATGCTTAACCAGCTGTTGAGTTTATTATTAATTGCATGCAATTAATGTGAAACTCAACATAACCAAGTATTTCCTTTTATTCGTGAATAATGCCCCATCCATGGGTGGACTAAGGGCCAGAACTAATTGTGTTTTAAATAACAAAATACTGGTAAAATCTCTATTTATTTATTTCAGTATCGATACAGATATTTTCTATTCCTCCAATAACAAAATACCGATAAAATCTCAATTTATTCATCCTATTTCTGTATGGATACTGATATTTTTAATGTCTTCAATAACAAAATAGCGTTGAATCGTATGAATTTTGTCAAATCAGCCAAATTTATTAGTACGGCAATTGCCGTTGACGTCCTTTCGCTGTCCGGGGGGACACGGGCCTTGGGGCACCTGATACACGGCCGAGACGCAAGTGATTTGGGAGTCGCATACGAGTAGGCAGCCTTCCTCGTCCGGATTCAACTAGAATCAAATGAAATATTATTCAAAATACATCACATAGCCCAGGCAAATTAGACTTTTGCCTCCAAAAAAATAAGGTAAGACTGGAAATCGTCTTAATCGACTTTGGGCATCCTAAATAAGTTTACTATGAGTTTGCGACAGATTCCGAGGTGTGCATAATACAGGGTGACTAGAAAACCACCAAATTTCGGTTCTGTTTTTAGTTTTTCGCAATTTACGCCAAAACGAACCTGACAGAAAATATCATTCTCATACTTTTTTTTAGCTAATAAAATTTTCAAGAGATTGGTATCAAATCCAACCTCAACAAGGCCTCAACAAGGACTGAGGAATGAAGCTTCAAAAAAGTGGTATTTTTTGAGAAAAATGAAAATTTTACCTTATTCAGTATTCTATTGTTCATATCTTCCGTCTGATGACTTAGAAAGGTGTATTTTAAAATCCCTCTGGGGATAATTTTTTTCTCTACAATTTTAAACCAAGAAAGACTTCCTATCTTGTATATTTTTTGTGTTAGGGCTTTCAACATGTTTCCTTGCACAGCAAAAAATACCATATTTCCACTATTAACCTCCAAAATTAGTCTATATATTCTTGTATTGGAGTTCTATCACTAGAATACTTTTTCTTATATCATTTTTTGATTTTATAATTAATATACCGCCATGAATTTGGGTTATTTCCAGTTATTACCAGTAGGAAGGACTTTCCAAGGATAATAAACTAAGGACCTCTGTAACTTTCGTAAAAGTTGACGGATCGTGACGAACTATAGCTCATTGTTTTCAGCTCATCAAGGCTGTTAAAATTCATATATAATTTATTAAATTTGTTCGAAATTGAAGAATTTTACTACCTTGAGTACTTTGAGTTATTTCTCATTTACCGAGAAAAAGGCTACTAATTGTGTTCAAATGCGTCTATCTTGAAAACCATTGTTGGGAAATGGTCGCATTTGGGCTCAAATTGTAAAGCACAATCACCTCTATAATTTTATATGTAGAAACGTTCCCAATATCCTATTCCCAGGTCAAGAACATTCGTTTTTGTAAATAAAAAAATCATCATATAAGTTTCTCCTCTATACTTCTACGCCATTTTTCAAGTATTCTTAAATGTTGGAGGGTGAGAAAATTCATTTGTGGTAGTAGAGAATTCAATTTCAAAGTAGAGGTGATTGTGCTCTACAATTTGAGCCCAAATGCGACCATTTCCCAACAATGGTTTTCAAGATAGACGCATTTGAACACAATTAGTAGCCTTTTTCTCGGTACATTCCATTTTTCAAAATTTTCATTTTTCTCAAAAAATACCACTTTTTTGAAGCCTCATTCCTCAGTCCTTGTGTGAGATAGAAGGTTGGATTTGATACCAATCTCTTGAAAATTTTATTAGCTAAAAAAAGTATAAGAATGATATTTTCTGTCAGATGCTTCGTTTTGGCGTAAATTGCGAAAAACTAAAAACAGAACCGAAATTTGGTGGTTTTTTAGTCACCCTGTATTATGCACACCTCGGAATCCGTCGCAAACTCATAGTAAACTTATTTAGGATGCCCAAAGTCGATTAAGACAATTTCCAGCCTTACCTTATTTTTTTGGAGGCACAGCCTTTTTTCGATCTAATTTGCCTGGGCTAACATGGAATATTATAGTCGGCGTAATCTAAGTTGACGATTTTATTCTACACCCGAGAGATAGCATTATTCTGTAGCAACGTTGTCAGATTTTGTGAAATTGGAACTTTTTCTAAATTCTTCTAATGCAAACACATGTGAATGGATCGAGGAAATGACAGCGCAGTTTCGGAAAAATCAAGCGCTGTTGCGAAATCTCTAATTTTATGGTAATCCAGCTGTTTGCAGCTCAGATAACTGACTCTATTAGCTTCAACAACTCCAATCTTCAACATACAATGATTCATACATATACCGCTCTCCTTACTTTGAAACTCCTGAGATGCCAAATTACGATCTTCCAATTCCAACTATTTTTGACGTTTGGAAAAATAATTTCAACAGCTTTCTCACTTCTACCAACCACTTATCTATTCAAACAAAAGAGTTTCTAAATCGTCGATAATTTCATGTTTTCTGTTCGAGTTGACTCGAAATTGACAAACGTGTTAATGAATTGAAAAAAAATCGTTGGTCGGATATAGAAAATTAAAAATCCAATAGAAAGCACGAATTCTCCTTGTCTTTTTGATATAGGAAACTCACTCTACACTACCATCCTTAGTTGTGAGAGAAGTGATATTCAAAAGAAAATAGTAGTTTCGCAATTTCTCAATTTTATAAAAAAAATCTAATTTCCTTTGAATCCTTCTATCCAGGGACTTTTTTCTATCGACGATAAAATTTTACATACAGATATTGGGTTTAATCGGGAATTTGAAGAAGTTCCAATTTCACACAATCTGACAAGGCGGGTGGAAATAAAAATCGTCATCTTATGTTGCGCGTACTATACTGTACGACAAGACAATCAATATATATCACATAGTAAAGCTGACGCCAAAAAATAATATATATATATATTTTTTTTTATCGTAAAAAAAGAAACACAAATTGTGCGGTTTCGTCTGTTCCTCATGCAGATCATTCTGATGTTCATCATCCAACAGCTGATGTTGTCAATATTGGAGTTGTCATTTAGCTATGCCTAGATGAAGTTTTTTAAATCTAAAGATACAATATAGATGCATTACCTCAGCTGTTAGTAGGTTACATCATTTACAAGAGACATAAGGTAACCGCCGAACCGTCAACTATAATAGATATTTTCAATTTCAATCCACTGGCGGCTCGTGCCCACGAAATAGGTGAAGTGCTGTGCAGTAAAAGGTACGGGCACTTCACCTGTTCTGTGGGCACGAGCCGCCAGTGTTTCAATCCAACTAAATTGAATTCCGTTTCGATGTAGGTTCCTATGTACCTTATTAAGTTTCAGTATGTTTCTATAAAGAATGTGGCATGTACAGTATAGTGACTGAATATTATACAGGGTGTTTCAAGAGGAATGTGCAATACTTCTCAGGCTGATACCTTACACCAAGTAGACAAAAAAAAAAGTTCCATGGGACAAACCCTCAAAAACGCTTTGTAACCGAGATAACAATGGCGGAAAATTGACATTTTTCAAAATATATAGATTTTTATAATTTTTTAGAGGCTTCATTCAGGTTCTAAAATAATTAAGCTGAGGAATTCAATGTAGCCATTTGGAAAACTTTAACGGTTATTGAGATAATGAGGAAAATATGCTAAAAAATACAATTTTTCAACAATCAAGGGTTATAACTGGATAAGGAATCATAAAATTGTATTTTTTATTAATGGAAGTTGAAGAGAGTCGGATTCTAAAGAGAAAGTTAAATTATGGCGATTGTGTAAATTTTACCCAAATCTCAGAAATTGTCGAAATTGAAAATGCCTTTTCATTTGAAAATGACTATAATTAGTTGAAACATGTAATGCATTGAAACAATAATACAAAAAAATAATTTGATAATTATTTAAAATAAAAAACAATTATAAAAGTAGCCCTGAGTTTAAGGAAACACTAGGATGAAAACATGTATTGTTAGATTTCTAATTTAACCATTGCGGTTGATGATAAATTCAATTATTGTTTGACTTTGCCCATAACATGTAATTTTTCTCTCGACAGTAAAATTATATTTATTTATTTAAGTTACAAACTTATTACTTGAATTATTTTCAAGCAAATTTTACAAAAAAAAAAAAAAATATTACTCAAGCACTCAATTACCCAATGCTGATTCCATTGGATTTTGCAGCAAATTTTACATAATAATTGATCATTCAAGTACTCTCATGAAGCTGCCAAAAAATTATAAACTTGATAATTTAAAGAAAAATGTGAGATCTTCCGCCACCATTATTCGTTAATAAAGCATTCTAGGAATCATGTTCACTGGAACGTTTATCTTCATTTTGATACAAGGAAACATGTTACGATTTTTTTTTTCAATCCATATCAGGAACCCCGTATTAAATACCTCGTGTCGCACTCCATCCAGCGTAATGCAAGCCACATCCTGATCGCAAATGTTGAAACAGGTTTGGCTATGGTTACCAGCCGCTGCAGCTGGATCTTCAGCTGCAGGAGGTTGACCAGCTGGATTATCAGCTGCGGGTGCAGCTGAACAGCCGGGTGAAATTAACAGGCAGAATAGCAGAAATAATGGTCTAGACTGCATTGTGGAGAGTGCAAGGCTGAAATGACAGAGAATATTGGCATTTTTTTTTTCAATTAATTTAATCAAATAAATTGATTAAATATTCAAATTACGAGTACATTTTGTTTCCAAACAATTGATGGCAATATTCAATTGATGATGTGTCAATGGCTCAACAGCCCATGAAGGGCTCAGTTTCATATTCACTCCACTATACAGCATAGGTGAATAATCACCAACCAGGAAAGAGGCAACGTGTGTTTAGCACGTTGATCATCTTAACCATAAGCCAGTATTCACAACCAAGTGACGGTACAGAACATCTCTGAATAACAGCATAGAGGAAGAATATAAGTTCTTAATTATCTAAAAAATATTATAAAATCATAAGAAAATTATATTCTTCCTCCATTATAACATCCAGTTAATCAGTTAGAGTGTAATGCAACAATTACTATTTCTCTAGAGGCGGGAAACGACTGACTATCTTTAATAACGACAAACCAATCTTCCAAAGGAGGATAATTATCTGAATATTATCTGATAATTATCGGAGGATAACGAATCTGAATCTGAATCTGAATTATGAGGAATTAAGATTTAATATTGAAGCTGTTTATGAAAATTTATAATTTTTGAATTGAAAACTTGTCAAATGATTTTTCTCTTTCCCTATCATGAGCATGATGGTGAGTGTTGTCTCTCTCTGAATAAATAAATAATTTAAATAAATAAATTGAAACAGTAAAATACATATCTTCACCTCTTATATAATAGGCCTACGTCAAGTAGAGATGTTTTGTAATTTTGTTGAATTTGAAGTTTTCATAGTGAGAGAAGTAAGATTGCTTCATGTGTCTTGATAATTTAAAATTTGAAAAAAGAAGAAAATGACATCACTTTTTCGACATTTTAGCATTGAGCTAGTTTGAAAGTATTAAAAAAAAGATCGTATAAAATACTCAAAATATAGACTATATTTCTAGTTCTGTAATAGATGTTATCAACTGAGTTAGTATACTTACTATGTGATGATAGTGACCGAAGTAACGATTCACTGGAACTTATTACTGCAAGTATTGTCTAGAAGGCTTATGAATAAACAGTGCTGTAGAATTTACGAAATGTTTCTTAGTTGTTCAAAAGAGGAGACGATGTGATTATGATGAATTGAGTTTTTATTGGATAAATCGTTTTAGTAAAGGTTGCAACTCCTAACAGTTTTAGCCAATCACAGCTCTTGTTGTTGAATCTCAAGAACAAGATAGACAAGAGCTGTTATTGGATACAGCTGTTCGACTGCGGCTGACCGTCAGATCGTTTCGCATAAAGTGAAACCTACTCTAACACGGACACACTAGCAAAATGTTTGTTTATTTCGTCTCATGTGATCGTAAATAGTTTATAGATTGAGTGAAGCTTGGCTTGACGGCAAAAAACCGTACGTCTAAGAAACGTGATGTGTGAAACGGGACTAATTTGGGTAACCTCCAAATTCATTCTTTATTCATACATCGATACAACTACTTGAAATGGGAGGAAAAATAGGCATAGCCTGTGCTATTCCTCTCCCAAAAAATGTATCATGAAGTCAATATTCTCCAAAATGAGGTTATGATGATGGCACTGAGTAAACACAACATTTTAAATCCAGGAATAACTCTGAAATTGTAGTTGATATGCCGTGATAGGCTCGAAAACCCAATGTAAAACACATGATGAGTATTGAGGTTACTCATATTGGATGATAACATTTTGATATCATATTACAACATGAATCTCACGGATACTAGAATACATTATTCTAGTATCCTAGTATCCGTGCATGAATGTAATAAATAAATGAATAAATAAATAAATAAAATTCCACTGTAAAATGGAGAAAATATTGAGAACATTGTGTTGAAGAGTATTTTCAAGTTGAAATTGTTCGACTCCATGAGAAACCATATACTTCAAAACTAAAAGATTTCACGTGGTATAAATGCCATTTTTCATTTCTCCAATTACAAAATACCGATAAAATATCAATTAATTTATTCTTTTCAGTATGGATAGAGTTATTTTTTATGTATTTAATAACATAATAACGATAAAATCTCAATTTATTTAATATTGGAAAAACTAAGATTCAATCAATAAATCAATTTATTTATTTCTGTATAAACTGTATGCAGATATTTTTAATTTCTTCAATAACAAACTACAGATGAAATCTAAACTTGCATATGGTAGCGTAGCGAGTTGGTTGAATTAGCCGGATTTATTTGCACGACAATTTCCGTTAACGTCCTTTCGCTGTCCGGTGGGACACGGGCCTTGGGGCACCTGTATCAAGGGCGACCAGCATGAAATGTCGGAGCCGCACTCGAGTTGGCAGCCCCCCGACTCCGGTCCCGGAACCACCTCGTAACGGCCCCGTTCCGGTGTCCGGCACCACGCATGCGCAGTGCAAACGTTGATACAGCTCGGTTCGTCAGCTGTAGCAGTCAGCTGTAGGATATCAGTTGAGCAGACGAATGAAATTAACAGGCAGCATGGCAGAATAGTTCTCGACTGCATTGTGCAAGACTGCAAGGCTGAAATAAGAGAGAATATTGGCGATAATCGTGGTTACAATAGAATAAACTTTTGAAATATTCATATTTAATAACGTTTTCAAACAATTTTTGACATTTTATTATGATTTGATATTTTAGTCATTTCAAATTAAAATACAAGATATTATCAAACCGCTGATATGCTAGTGGCTTGACAATATCTTGTCTTTTCATTTTATATTGATAACTACCACAATGCACCTTGACAACTATTCAACAAGAGTATTAGTTATTCGAGGAAATGTGATATTTTTGAAAATGAAAACTTCTTAACAATGACAAATTGAACTTCAATGCCGGGTTTGTATGTATGTCTGACACAACAGCCCATGAAGGGCCTAGGCCTACCAGCTGGTTGCCAGTTTCAAATTCACTCTACTATACAGCCCGTCCAAGCATAGAAGACACCCCGGCACGACGGGAAAACGGGCCCAGCCCGGCCAATACCGGCCCAAAAGCCATAAATTCTCAATCAGAGCTCACAGTCCCCGAACCAACACTGGCCGAGCCGAAACCGCCCCCCCCCCACCCCGCCACAATTCCCCCCCCCCCGGGCCGGACAGCAAATAATCATCAACCAGGATAGAGGTAACGTGTGGTTAGCTCGTTGATCCTCTCAACCATGAGCCAGTCTCCGCAACCAATTGGCGGCGGCGCAGAACACCTATGAATAACATGCAGTTTATCAGTTAGAGTGTAATGCAACAATTACTATTCCTCCACAGACGGGAAACGACTGACTGTCTTTACTAACAACAGCCAAGGAGGGCGTCAATGCCGGGTTTATAAAATTCTAATTGACGAGACAATTGTCATAAGACAACTGATGCCGAGCTCAAACAGCCGACGACGTTGTCAAATAAGGTTGTGTTACATTCTAGCATGAAACAGTTGTCGCGCCAAAAATGTGGGTAGTTTCACTACAAAGTTTTTATTTTATTTTAAATAATTTATTAATGAGGGAAGATGAATGCACAACAACACATTATTAGAGGAATTGACACAAGTAAGTTATAAATCAAATCAAATCACTTTATTGTCAGGAACACTTTCACATATTTAAACAATCGTCAAATAAACATTTATATTGAATGAATTAACAGTATTATAATTAATCAGCAATATGACTATATAAATTGGAAATTCAGTAATTTTGGTAATATTCATTAATTACTGAAGGGAAATGGAAATGCCTATAACTTCTTCGTCTCCTGTGATGAAATAAATGTTCAAGAATATGCTTATTGAATCTTATAATAACTCACCAGTTTGAGAAAAATCCAATGAAATAGGTATTTCTGAAGCTTGTCGTTACAAAAGTAGCAAACTTTATACTGAATAAGATACACTAAATAGATAATCCTAGTTCTGGAATAGATCTTATCAATTGTGGTAGGTATCTCATATGTGATGATAGTGACCGGAATAATGATCCAGTAGTAACGTATTACTGCAAGTCTTGTGAACTATTTTTGAGGCTTATGAACTAGGTTTTTAACACTGTTGTAGAATAATAGTAAGTTGCGCAAAATGTTACTTTTGGCTGTTGTTTTCAACTGATCGAGTTTGTTACTGATGAGTATGAACGAAATGACTACCGCAATTAGAGTACATAATGAGTTGAGTTTTTCCAATTGTAGATGATCGTCGCTGTATATTCGTCCTGCAATAACCTTTCCGTTAAAATTCAAGGTTGCCAGACATAACCATGTATAGTTTGTCCAAGCAAAGAAGACATTCTGGCAAGATGGGAAAATAACTTCAGCTCGGTCAATATTGGTACAAACATGATAAATTTGGTTTCAAATCGTAGATCAGAGTGTTTACTACAATCTGATACCGAATTTATAATTTTTAACCTAATATTGACCGAGCTGGTGTCAGTTTCCCATCTTGCCAGAATGCCTTCTTTGCTTGGACAGACCATACATACATGCATGGACATATATGAGTAAAAGTCGAACCCCTCTTTTGTTAGGCTTACATTTTTTATGTAATCTCAACGAGGAAAGTGAAATCACAAGAAATTTAAAACAATTATTAGTCTGGTAAAACTTTGTAACCAAGAGTTTCATCAGGCAATCGCTTCTTTACACTTTCGTATAGTTTACAGGTTGCTATTGAAATACGGCAAACTAAAAGTTGCTTTACTAAAACAGTATAGTTGAAATTTCCTTCATTTCTAGAATACCAGTTGCTGGAGTAGGAATTTATTTTTATCGATTATATTATACTGTAAGGGTATAGACTATAGAGTATTATGAATCTTAGAAGTAATTTATTTTTGAAATTATTTTCCATAAATTTTCCTAATACTTTTTGGTTGTCTTCGACAAATTTATGTATCATTCATAATTTTCATGTTTTTTCCAATTTTAATCACAAAATACGACAATTTGATAGTCTGTCCAAGCTATTGACTTTAGCTAGGTCAATATTGGTTCAAAAATTGCAAATGTAATCTCAAATTGTAGGAAATATTCTGATCCACAATTTGAAACCAATTTTAATCCCAAATTCGACAATGTGATAGTCTGTCCACGCAAAGAAGACAGTCTGGCAAGATGTAAAAATGACTTTGGCTCGGTCAATATTGGTTCAAAAATTACAAATCCCAAATTCGACAATGTGATAGTCAGTCCACGCAAAGAAGACTGTCTGGCAAGATGTAAAAATGACTTTAGCTCGGTCAATATTGGTTCAAAAATTACAAATGTAATTTCAAATCGTAGGAAATATTCTGATCTACAATTTGAAACCAAATCTTAATCAATATTAACCGTGCTGGAGTGATTTTTTTATTTTTTAATCTTGTCAGAATGTCTTCTTCGCTTGGACCAACTAAAGTAATAATTCAAAACGCCTTGTAACAATAGGCATTCCAATTGAAAATAACCTTTAAAACAAATTGAAAAATCAAGTTTTCAGCATATTTCCCCCATTTTATCGACATGCATTCAAGTTTCATTCTTCTCATTGGTTTTATTTGATTTTACAGCGTCATGAAGTCGCCCTAAAATTTAAAATTCAAATTCAAAGAAAATTACTTATCTTTCCCTTTTATTCTCGTGGAAACAAAGCATACTATGACCCTTGTTTATGATAACTTTTTTCTCAATTCTAATGTCAGGAAACCTTACACGAAGTTTGTCGGTATATTCATAATGTGTACACTATTAAACTTAGAAGTGTATTGATATCAAAATTCTAAATTTTTCAAGTGGATTTTTAAGGGGAAATTTGTAATATTAGTTTTAAGATTTGACAGATTTGACACAACCTGTTTTTGGGCTATGTAGCATGAATTGTTAGAGGAGCAGTTTAGGGCATGAGCCTTTTGTACTCACAAAATTGTATTTCTGAATAAATTGAATTGAATTGAAAATATCTTTATTCATCAAAATGTACAGGTACATCCAGAATAGTGTCATATACGTTACAAATAATACTATAAAATAAGTAATCAACTACAGCAAAATAAAGTACAGTCATGAATATCCAATAAAAGATGTCAAAAATTTCATACGTTAGATATTACCAGAACAGAAAAAGTAATAAAATACAAACAATCTTACACTCATAATCCACCAGTAGGTCTATGCTCTGTAAACTCTTGTAGGGAATACAGAGAGAGTGATATCAAATATTCCTTAAGTTTTATTCTAAATTTCTTTACATCCTCTATTGACCGTAATTGTGGTGGCAACAATGCGAAGTATTTCCCCCGCATGTATTGTGTTCTTTTCTTGAAAATTTCTAATCTATGTCTATCCCCTATTCTCCCGTTTCTAGTACTATAGCCATGCGTCTCATTACGTAGCTCTACAGTGTAACTCTTAACATGCATAATCACATCGAAAACATATTGCCCGTAAATTGTAAAAATGCCAAGCTGCGGAAAAATTAATTTTACAGTATCTATTCTTTTCAGGTTCATCATTATTCTAAGAGCTTTTTTCTGCTGAATTAGAATCCTATCAGGATTTCTCTTGGTCGTGCATCCGTAAATGCATAGACCATAGGCCAAATGAGAGTGTATTAGTGAGTGGTAAGCTGACTTCAACACTTGGATACTACATACACTGTATAACTGTCTTAAGGCGAATAGCCCAGGAGATATCTTTTCCATGACATGACACACATGACTATCCCATGACAGATTGCTATCCAATAACAGGCCTAAGAATTTCGTGCTATTTTCGGTTTTTAGAATTTCATTATTTATTGCTACTTTAGAACTCAATTGGTTTCTGCTCTGCTTTGTCGAAAATTGGATAGCTATGGTCTTGCTCGAATTCAAAATAAGATTATAGCTATTCAAATAACTGTTGATTTACTCTTACTATAAACTTACTGTAGGCTATCTTTATAATTTGTTTAAGAGCTTATAAAATTGTTCCGTATGTACTTTATCATAATAATTTGGAATGAACGAGATGTTAATTTGATTGAATTCCTCCTCAGGTGACGGACAACATAACGAACGAATCCCTGGAGCGTGTGATTGAGAGTGGCAGTCGCAAGTACCCGCTGCTTCACGCCAAAACTGACCTTAGCATAGACGTCTCTCGACTGGCCAACCTTGACGTCACCTCGTCAAACGACAACAGGTATCATAAATAATCATATACAGTGAAACCTCTATAATTCGTAGTGAAAGCTCAGTCCCTTGAAATGATTTTCCATTATTAATAGCTTTGATAATTCGTAATAAAGCTTAATAGTTTTCCCTAATTCGTACAAAAGCTTTGGTCCCATGAACTACGAATTATCGAGGTTCCACTGTAGTGGGTTATTTGCTGGCGTTGCAACCCAAAGGTCCCGGGTTCCAACCCAGGTCAGATCAGAAAGTTTTCTCAGGCCACTTTCCCGTGTTTCGGATGGACACGTTAAGCCGTCGGTCCCGGCTGCCTACCTATATTGTTACAGAATATTAATATAAACTAAGATAAGCGACAGGTTATTATCAATTTCAAGGATAAATTGTTTCTTTTTGGCAAAACTGTTTCAATTTATTGTTGTAATTGTTATAGTCCGTCCAAGCAAAGAAGACATTCTTGTAAGATGGGAAAATGCCTCCAGCTCGGTCGGTAAATATCGGCTCAAAATGATGAATTTGGTCTCAATTGTATATCAAAATGATTTCCACAATTTGAGACCAAATTTCTATTCCGTCCAAGCAAAGAAGACATTCAGCCAAGATGGGAAAATGCCTCCAGCTTGATCAATATTGGTTAAAAAATGATAAATTTGAACTCAAATTTTAGAAAACATTCTGATCTACGATTTGAAACCAAATTTATAATCATTGAATCAATATTGATCAAGCTGGAGTCATTTCCCCATCTTACTTTCCCAGTTATGTCAGAGGCCCTGAAATTGATCAGGAGCAACCTGGAAACTCTGACACCAGACCTGAGCCAGCCAGGTTACACGAATATTATTATTATCATTATATAGTCTGTCCAAGCAAAGAAGACAATCTGGCAAGATGGGAGACTGCCTCCAGCTCGGTCAATATTGGTTCAAAATATATAAATTTGGTCTGAAATTGTAGAGAAGAATGTTTTCTACAATTTGAGGTCAAATTTATAATTTATGAACCAATATTGACCGAGCTGGAGTCATTTTTCAACCTTGCCAGAAAGTCTTCTTTGCTTGGAAAGACTGTATCCACTATTTCATTTTCCTCTTGAAATATACATGCATCAAAACGAACAATCGAATTTATAAGCAAACTTAGCTCTTTGCTTACTCGGTGAGAGTGGTTGCTTGGTTATCATAAGGTCATGAACAAGGTCATGTAACACTCGACATTGCTCTCTTGGATGGGTGACCAAATGCTTATCGACTATGCCCCATTCACGATCACTTATGACGAGATAAACGAACTTCTGCGTGTGTGTGAGTGTAAAAATTGATTTTTTTAGATAATATATGTATATATATGACAAAAAATAACTATAGTTTCGATGACTTTCTAGATTTGGAATGTTACAATACATTTGAGAATGATGACATATTAAATTTTCACTCCAATCAGTTTGAGAATGAGTTTTCTAATGTTATTCACATGAATATTCGGAGTACAGGAAGGAATTTTGATGATTTCATTTAAATGTTACAAAATTGCAAAGTAAATTATGATATCGTAGTGAGACGTGGATAAGTGATAATGGGGTTTTCGACTATAGTTTGGATGGATTCACTGCAATTAGTAAACCAGGTCCACTAAATAACTGTAATGGTATATGTACTTTTATAAAGAATTCTATAGAATTTAACGAAGTTACTCATGTAAAGAGAGGAGCAAATACTCTTACAATAAGATTAAAAATGAATGGTTCAACAATATTGATTGCCGTATAGGTCTCCTGCCGCTGTCATTGATAATTTCTTAACTCATCTTGATACACAACTGAGAGATATTAGCAGAACAGAAAAAATTATCTTGCTGGGCGACTTGAATACAGATTTTTGCAAAACAGTAGAATCTCGATGGATATATAAGTTTAATGCAGATAAACGGTCTCAGGTCATTTATTAACAAACCAACAAGAGTAATCAATAATACGAAAACCTGTATCGATCACATATTCTATAGAAGTGCGAAAATTAGCGAAGTAAATATTTTAGGAGTGATTCAAAAAACTTCTATAACCGATCACTATTGTAAAACCTTTCATATTAAAATAGAAAAACAGGTATCTGATAAATCAAATAACGCAAATAATTTCATAGCAAAAATTAATTTTGACAAACTTTTTGATTTTTTAGAAAAAGAAACATGGATAGATGAGATTTCAGAATTGGATGACTCTACCAACCTGGATAATATAGTTAACCGTTTCATGAATAAGTTGTTATCTTACATAAAGTTATCAGCTAGTCAAATAAAATTGAAAAGAAGGAATAGACCCCTAAAGGAATGGATAAGCTCAGGCCTGGTAAATTGTATAAGAACAAGAGACAAAATGCATAATGCCTTGAAAAACAACCTTTTAATGTCTTATTAAAAGAGAGGTATAGAGCCTATAGGAACTTATTGAATAAACTTATTAAATCAGCTAAATTCGAATTCTATAAAAATAAACTGAAGTCATGTGAGGGAAACAGTAAAAAAGTATGGAACTGCATCCAAGAAATATTAGACTCTAAACGCCATAGACTACTCCCTGATATTGATCCTGAATTATTAAAAATCATTTTTCACAGGTAGGAAAAACATACGCAGAAAAACTATTTGAAGAAAATGAAAATGTTCCTCAAGAAACCGACAATGAATCTAATTCTCGGCTTTTAAATTCATTTTTCATACGTCCCACAAATTATGATGAAGTTATAAATCAGATAAATAGTTTAATTAAAAGAGAGGTATAGAGCCTATAGGAACTTATTGAATAAACTTATTAAATCAGCTAAATTCGAATTCTATAAAAATAAACTGAAATCATGTGAGGGAAACAGTAAAAAAGTATGAAATCTTTGTAATAAGGTTTCTCACAATTTGAAACCAAATTTTTCATTTGAGAAAATTATTATCAATTATAAAGTGAAAAATATTTTAATTTTCAAGTCAATGTATACGAAACTTCTCTGTTTTTCCATATTTTTGTAAAATTTGTTTAATTTTGGCAATAAAAACTTTCTTTCTTTCCTGTTTGCAAAACAGTCCGACGGTCGGTAGCAGTCGAACAGCTGTAGCCAATCTTGTTATTAAAGCTCAAGGACAAGACAAAGGTGGGTTTTTGTTTATGCGATACGGTCCGACGGTCGTACCCAATTACAGCTCTTGTTCTATCAAGCTTCAATAACAAGAGCTATGATTGACTACAGCTGTTCACTGCGGTCGACCGTCAGACCGTTTCGCATGACGGAAAACCCACATACACATTTGCAAAAAGTTCATTTATTTCGTCTCAAGTGATCGTAAATACCGTCGTGAAGCGAGGCATTCACAAGCGGCTATATCAGCGCTGTTCGAGCTACCCGGCTTTAGCTGCGCTGTCTAGCCATCACAACTCTATTCACATAACTATATTATTATAAATGTTCACTTGTTATTAGAGCTACCAATGTACACTAGAATAAGTAGTGAAATTCATAATTTTTAAGTCATTTTCAAGTGAATTTCACTATTTATTGAGATATTATACAATTGTAGCCCTAATAACAAAGTTAACATTTATATTAATATAGTTACTGTATACTGATATTATGTAATGATTACTTTGAAATGTTCGATAAGGCCTTTATTTATTTATTTATTTTATTTATTTTGTTTGTCAATGGCGCAACAGCCCTATGAAGGGCATGGGCCTACCAGCTGGTTGCCAGTTTCATATTCACTCCACTATACAACCCGTCCAAGCAAAGAAGATACCCTGGCAAGACGGAAAAATGACTCCAGCCCGGCCAATACCGGCCCAAAAGCCATAAATTCTTAAACAGAACCCACATCCCAACCGAACCAACACCGACCGAGCCGAAGCCACCCCCACCCCTCCAGAATGCCCTCCCAGCCCGGACAGGCAATACAGCAGGCGAATAATCATCAACCAGGATAGAGGTAACGTGTGGTTAGCACGTCGATCCTCTCAACCATAAGCCAGTCTTCACAACCAAGTGAAGATGCAGAACACCTCTGAATAACATGCAGTTAATCAGTTAGAGTGTAATGCAACAATTGATATTCCTCCAGAAACGGGAAACGACTGACTGTCTTTACTAACGACAGCCAATCTCCCAAAGGAGGTAATTTTATTTATTTATATAGTAAAAATATTTTTTTTTATTGCGGATGATGCCCACATAAGCATTTTAGCTTGTGCGTGGGTAATGGATGTTGAGTGCTAAGGTGATTGATGAGGTGAAAAACAGCCATGCCACTGGGATTCGAACCCAGACCTTCGGCAGTGCTAGCGGACTGAAGGTTGTGACGCCTTAGCCCACTGCGCCACCGAGGCCGGCAAATATTGTGTGATCTTGCTGGCTAATGTCTGGTGTCAGAGTTTTCAGGTCGCACCTGATCAGTTTCATAATATAGTAATGTGAATAGAGTTGTGATGACAGCGCACCTAGAGACGTGCAGCTCGAGCAGAGCAGATATAGCCGCGGCAGCTCGAGCAGAGAATGCCACCTTGAGTGACACCAATAAAAGCCATACGAATATTTACACATTTTCAATTACACCTAAGATATTCGAATCAATAAGTGCGTCTGAATGATTGATTAATATGATTTGCAGCAGCGGCGGTCACACGCCAGAGATTGTCATCAATCGCGTGGCGCGACAGGAGTCAGAAGAGACGAGTCAGCACTTTAACAAGACCACGCGACAGTACTCGCACTCGTCGGGAGAAGTGGACGCGGCCGACGAGAAGGCGGCTAAAAACAGTACAACGACTAAAACTGGTAGGTAAGCGAGGGCGGCTAAAAAGAGTACGGTGACAATAACACTGGTATAGTCTGTTCAAGCAAAGAAGGCATTCTATCAAGATGGAAAAATGACTTCAGCTCGGTCAGTATTGGTTCAAGAATTATGAATTTAGTCTCAAATTGTAGGTAATATTCTAATCTACAATTTGAGACTGAATTGATAACTTTTGAATCAATATTGGCCGTTAAAGTATGTCCAAGCGAAGAAGACATTCTGGCAAGATGGGAAGATGACTACAGCACGGTCAATATTGGTTCAAAAATGTTTTTTTTTTAAATTTCGTCTTGAAGACTCCAAGACGGAGTATAAGACAAGTCATATCCTCAATATATCATTTAATATCACAAGAATACTAAAAATCCAGAACAATTTATACTGATTTTCAACGTATATAAGTTACATTGATTTCCAATATACCCCAATTAAACCTAATACATTATTGTTTGATACAATGTAATACTTCAAATACATAAAACAGAATTTGTTAAAGTCATGAAAATCCTTAGCATAAGTTTACATCAGAGATGAACTCCTGCAACCCATAATAGGCTTTATCAATGAGATATTTTTTTAATTTATTTTTAAATATTTTGAAACTTTCTATATTTTACAGAGAGTGCGGTAGTCTGTTATAGAATACTCTTCCAGTATAGCTGGGTTTTTGTTCAAACAGCCTACTGTTATAATCTGATCTGTTTCTTGTATTGTAATGATGTACATCAAGATTATGCACTGAATCACTCGTTCTCACATGTAAAAAACCTCGTAAATGTACAAACTAGGAGCTGTTAGAAACCCAAGTGCCCTGAATAGTGGTCTACAAGATGAAATATTTGTATAATTTTTCTACCCAATATTGAACGAGCTGGAGTCATTTTTCCATCTTGCCAGAACATCTTCTTTGCTAGGACAGACTTTTTACGATAGCTTGTCAAGTATTGAGAGGAGTGTTAGAGGAACATATGTTTCATTCAAGTGTATAATTATTGAGAATAACAAGTATAGGGTGTTGAACTTTAAAGAGGCCCAGTTACTTGGTTAAACTAATTGACGGTGCCCGGGGCCTCTTTTAAGTTGAACACCCTATATAATAACAAAATATACGGTCGGAAAATTGCAAAGCGGATAACTATTGAATATTTGTAATTTGTAATTGAATATTTGTAATTCATACAAACATAATATCAATTTGTTATTCAGGGTTATAGTCTGTCCAAGCAAAGAAGTCATTCTGGCAAGATGAGAAAATGACTCCAGCTTGGTCAATATCAGTTCAAAAAATTATAAATTTGTTCTCAAATTGTAGATCAGGATGTTCTCTACTATAACCAAATTTATAATTTTTGAATCAATATTGACCGAGCTGGAGTCATTTTCCCATCTTGCCAGAATGTCTGGTGTTTTTTGTACTAGATTATGATGGAAATTGGTATAAAAGATTAAAAATATAATAATAATATCTAATAATTCTTCCATCCAAGATTATAAATAGACGATTATGTCTTGTGATAGCTATGATTTGTAGCAAGTCAAATGTGAGAACGCACACAAGAAACGCATCCGTTGAAACAGCTGATTTGAAAATGATTTCAATTGGAACGATTTTCCTACTCTACATGAGGGAAAAGCACCAGTAGTGGCCACTTGAATGGTTTTTTCTTTAAAACACGAATTTGATGACTTCAAATGAGTTTTAAACCTACTAGAGACTTAGCTTATACTATTTAGCAGCTAAATAGTTCAAGTAGGAGCTTGCAGAGCATCATTAGAGATTTTCGAGAGAGATTCATTGTCGCTATTTCACTCGAAAACGTGGTTTCAGTAAGAAGTTCAGTTTCCTCTTAGCAGTTTCAGTAAGAAGTCATTCTTGTATTATGACTAGAAAGTCTGTAAAAATTTCGCTATTTCTGGTGTTATAATCATTCCCTAGAATGTCTAGATAATGTTTAGAAGGTTTCTAGCCGAGTACAGATAATATTTCGGCGTAAAAGCAGACTGGCCACTACTAGAGCAAGAAACCGTGAATAATCTAGTAGTGGCCACCCAATAGAAATTGTTGCAGAAGTTGTAGATATTGTTGTAAACGTTGGTGTAATTTGAATTTATGTTCTCCTTAGATTGTTTCAAATAGGTTACAGAGGAAAAATAACTTAACAATATCTATTTTCTGATTTAACCTTACTTTTCTAGTGGCTTGTAACCAACAACAATGCATTACCAATTCAACTCATTTTAATATAACCTACTATTATTTCTGTCGTTATAATCAATGTCTGGTATTGAAAATTAGCTTACTTGAATAATTGCAACTACGAGCTTGAGAAATTGACTTGTCAGTGAGCATAAAACATCATGTGGCCACTATAGAATCAGTGCCTGGCCACTATTGAATCATAGTGGCCACTTTAGAATCAAAATTGAACCTCACGAAAAAATTTAATAATTCATTTGTGAATTGACAAATTCGCCATTTCAAGGAATATGTCAATCAGGAAGGATCTGGACTACATTATTTTTGAGTTTTGGATGAGATAGCTGATAATATGGTCTCACAATTCGGCATAAACTATGAAAAATTCCTTAAACATGGCCACTACTGGTGCTTTTACCTCAGTTGCCACTTTTAAAGTCATGGCCTTCCATTAAAAGGGGCCCTTAGTATTTCTAACACAATTTACATTAAGATATAGTCCTAATTCAGATTGAAAGTGTTTGTTTGGTTTTCAAATAACCTAATAATTCAACTATTTTAACAGGTAGCGACAAAGTGGGTATCGGTGGCAGCGGAGGCGGCATGGACGTCAAACGTAGCAATTCCGAAAAAGACCTTATTCTATCCATCACTTCGTCGCAGTCGGAGACGGCGATCAAGTCGATGATGCGCTCGACGGTGCTGACCAGTCCGTCGACGGTTTTTTCGTCGACCTCGTCGCCGTTCTCGAAGATTGCGCGCGGCGTACAGTCGCTGGGCGCCAACCTGGATCCGAGGAAGCTGAAGGGCGGTGGTGGCGGGGGGAGTGGTTCGGCGAGTGGTGGGGGCGGTAGGGGGAGTGGGGCGGCAATGGTGACGTCAGTGCAGGAGGCGCGCGCCGCCGAGGTGGAAAAGTTGAAGACGGTTTGGAAGAGCGGTAAGTGTAGAACAAGGCTGATAGCTGTCTAATCCCCTCATCCGTAAGTTATAGTCTCTGTCCAAGCAAAGAAGAACCTCTAGCAAGATGGGAGAATGACTCCAGCTTGGTCAATATTTGTTCAAAAATTATAAATGTGGTCGTAATAGTGGATCGAATTGTTTCCTACAAATTGATTATTTTTTAACCGAGATTGAGTCATTATCCCATCTTGCCAGAGGTTCTTCTTTGCTTGGACAGACTTTAATCCGGCTAATTTCTGTACAAAGCTCTCTTTAAGGTACGTTTTCCTTTATGCGAAACGGTCCGACGGTCGGCCGTGCTCAAAAAAGATGGTGGACTGCTTCTGAACGTAGAATAATGAGCCGGTATTGCACGGTAATACTTGGATCATCATAGTTAATCATATGGGAAGATATGAAAATATGATTTCATATTTATATCTCTTTTCATTATGATTAACTATGATAATAGAAATGTTATCGTGTAATACCAGCCATAGGAACGTTTTACGTCATACGGTTGACCGTCGTGTGACCGACGGATCCGATCAAGACTGATCCGTACTATAGTCTGTCCAAGCGAAGAAGACCCTCTGGCAAGATGGGAGAATGACTCCAGCTTAGTCAGTATTTGTTAAAAAATTATTAATTTGGTCTGAAATTGTAGGAAACATACTGATCTACAATATGAGACCAAATTTTCTAATTTTTGAACCAATATTGAGCGAGGTAGAGTCATTTTCCCATCTTGCCAGAATGTCTTCTTTGCTTGGACAAACTATACGCAGTCCTAACCAAGTTAATAGATTAATTAAGTATGTACGCAGTATTAACTATCATAAGTTAATAGATTAATTGAGTCTCAATTCCGATTTCTGTATCACTGCCTCAAAAGCTTTGAGGTACTATAATTTCTGCCTCAAATTATCTGACTGAAAATTATTTTATATATGCTTGAATAATGAATACTCAACACTGGCGGCTCGTGCCCACGAAACAGATGAAGTGCTGTACAGTAAAAGATACGGGCACTTCGCCTGTTTCGTGGGCACGAGCCGCCAGTGATACTCAAAATATAATACTTAGTTGACAAAGTCAACAAATGGAAACAATATCAGCTCATACATAAATAATAATAAATAATATTAATAACAGCTCATACATAAATGTATTACAACTAGCATATACTTTTTGATTGTGAAATCAAACCTTACAAAAACATATCGACCCCTTTTTGTAAAATCATTTCAGTATTATTTCAATATTTCTAGTCTTTCGAGATCACTCTTATCTTCTTATCTGGAAATGTTTAGGATACCTACGTAGGATAATTAATTGCTTCAAAGCTATAATATGTTGTTAGTAATGATAGTCTGTCCAAGCAAAGAAGACATTCTGGCAAGAGGGGAAAATTACTCTGGCTCGGTCAATATTAGTTCCCAGATTATAAGTTTGATCTCATATTGTAGAAACCATTCTGTTCTACAAATTGAGACAATTTTTGACTCGATATTGACCGAGCTAGAGTCATTTTCCCCTCTTGCCAGAATGTCTTCTTTGCTTGGACAGACTATATTTTTGTCGTACTACTTCCCAAACTCTCTCAATAATTAATTTTGTTATATCCACCGAGTTTCAAATAGAATTAGACTAGACTGGCGGCTCGTGCCGACGAAACAGGCGAAGTGCCCGTATACTTTACTGTACAGCACTTCACCTGTTTCGTGGGCACAAGCCGCCAGTGGAGTTAGTAATCTATAAACCAGCTTTACCTATTGTTACCAATGTTGAGAATATTTCATGCTTCAACAACGAACGGATAGAATCTATAGTATAGAATATATACTTAGAAAAAATCGAATTGTACGTCTACGAATGATGAAAGATAGCTTGATGAATATTTTTATTGAAAACTGGTCAATTGCCTGAAGTAGCATATAATCGTATTATAGCCAATTAGATCATGAAACCATTTCATAAGTATTGACTTGTGTAATACTGACTGGGAAATGTGAATTTAGAAAATTAGAAAAAAATCGTTGTCTCCTCAATATCGAATGATATCTCCTCAATATCTGCTTGTACTTAAGAAAAATCCTTCCATTATACTACCTAGTGTAAGTTACTTTATCCCACATAATATTATTACCATTTATTATTATTTCAATTTGTAAATAACCATTCCACAATCTCTACAAATAGGCTACATTGAAAAGTGCTTTACATAATATTAGGTATTGTTAACCAGTTGTTAGATATAGGTGTAAAAATAGGTTTTATAAACAGTGTTTAGCTTTTTAATGCAGTTATTTATTGTGCTTTTTGGGTATTATTCGCTTGATATTTGCATTTTGTTTAGTTTTAAGACCTCACAAACGGATCTGTATAAAATGCAGTTATGTATAACTGTACAGTCTGTATAAATATTCTAAATATACTCGTATATATGTACAGTTATACAATATGTATTATACAGTCTGTATAAATATAGGTAATAGGAATGTTTTATTTCTTCATTGCTTGAAAGGCAGTTTAGCAAATTGTTTATTGATTAACAGAAGAATGCCGTCAAAACAAAGAAATAAATCCAGAATAAAGAACTTTAAAACTTAGGGCTGTTTAAAATAATTGAAAAATAAATAAAAATCAAACACCCTTTTTTGAAAACTTTAAAATTATAAAAAACACAACATACACATTTATAATTTTTAAAAACACACATTTTATAATTTTAAAGTTTTCAAAAAAGGGTGTTTGATTTTTATTTATTTTTCAAATAAATCCAGATTAATCCATTAGTTCGTTCTATCACAATAAGATGAGACTTTCATCCTATGTGATGGAATAAATGTATGATCCCATGTAATATAAATGTATTTATATTGAAATTCAATTACTATGGCTAGGGCTCTGATCACCATAAATGAGCATTACTCTTGGATTACTAAATATAGTCTGTCCAAGCAAAGAAGACATTCTGGTAAGTTGGGAAAATGACTCCAGCTCGGTCAATATTGATTCAAAACTTTGGTCTCAGATTGTAGGAAACATTCTGATGTACTATTTGAGACCTAATTTATAATTTTTGAACCATTATTGACCGAACTGGAGTCATTTTCCCATCTTACCAGAATGTCTTCTTTGCTTGGACAGATTATAGCCTACAATAACGATGGCGTATTTGTGTTGCAATTTGAAAAGGACAAATATTATTAAAGTTCTAGATATTTTAAATCATGTCTTGAAAATCTTCTACTCATCAATATTAATTCTACTATTTTAATATTCATAGATTTTAATTTTATTTCTAAGTTTACAATTTTTCGCCAACACATTCCAATTATGATGTTTTTCACGAAAGATATTATACATCTATTCTTCAGCATCTTTTAATCATGTTTTTATGATTGTTAGCTTGGAACTGTTAATCAACAATAGATTGTAATAATATTTTCTTATTTCAATGTATTTTATCAAATAGAATACATTTCAATAATATTTGTCTTGATGTTGATTGACCGTGTAATGTTATTACACTGAACAACCGTTTATGTTGAATAGTATTATAATGCATAATTTCAACATATTACTGCATGATGAAATGAACACACAGATTTTGTCAATTTTCTACTCTATTTATTGGTACACGACCATGGTTTCATGACCACACAGGTCACATTTTCAAGCTGAAGGTTTCATTTTCACATGAAACCATGGTCGTGTACCAATAAATAGAGTAGAAAATTGACAAAATCTGTGTGTTTATTTCATCATGGAACGTTTCTACAATATCGACCACAACTCAGTTGAATTTTACTGCATATTAGTTTGAAGTTTCACTGCAAGACAACCTTAGTTTGGACTTTTATTATAAATTGGTTTAGAAACAGTTTTGTGCATTATACCTGTTATAACTATATATTGATTGATTGAATATATTGCTGCATATTAGTGGATTCGATAACAAGGATTAATTCGTAATAAAATATAAACAATGAATGAACATTAGAAAGACAAGTTGAAAACAATAATTATAAATTAATATTATAGATTTTTCAAGATAGTGGCTGAGTACGTAGTTTTCTCCTATGTTTTTCGTTCAATTAGACGCCTACCTGAAAAAATTCACTCTTTTTGTTAAAGCAAATTCCTTATTATCAGTAATTATGAGTGACATTTCTAAGTGAAAATCTAGTTTCAGTATGTATTTTTGCAATCTTTCATTATACTCTCTTCATATAACAGTATACTCTTATACTCATATACTCTCTTCAATAGGCTGTAAGTCCATAATAATTGGAACATTTTTCTTATAATATACTGTAAAAACATAAAATACATAAATATAAATATAATATACATAAAAAAGCGTTGCCAAATACATGCATTTCGATTTCCAATAAAACTAGATCATATTGAAATACCTCCCAATATTATTACTGCAATGATTCAGTCAATTCAACGGAACTGGACCAAATTTCTGAAGCTTTACATTTCCATTTGAAGTTTTTCGATAATAGTTCATTCATCTCAAATTTAATTTTTGATCAAACTTTTGGCTGGAAATTTTCATACCAAATTATAGTGATAGGATACAGATTTTCTCGCCATTTTGCAATTTTTTTCTCACTGTTGTTGAAAATTTGAAGCTTTTCCATAATGTGATAAGATACATCTATCATATCTATCTATCTATATATATATATTTATTTATTTATTTATATATATATATACACATCACAGAGTCACTTTAAAATAATGGTAATAATATATACAGAAGACACTTGTAGAATTGGAAAAAACATTTAGAAAGAAGACTTAACTTACATTTTTGAGCCAGGGAATATTTCGGCTGCTGAAGCAAGCCTTCTTCAGCCTGGCTGTTGAAGTGTCTTCTGTATATATATATATATATAATATATATATATATATATAATATCATATATATATAAAAAATTAATTAAAGAAAGTAACTTTCGAACAACACAAGCTGACTGCATTGGTGACAGTCTCAGAATTACTCTTTAGGACAGTCAGTGATCTCAGCTCTCGCAGACGACTTCCAGACTGTCCTGTCAGAGCTGAGCATAAATAACTGACATTCACCATCCGCCTACTCAGCTCAAGTCTGCTGTAATCATGATTAAATTAGGCAATATTAAAAAAATTACATAATCTGAATAAAATATATTCTGTTGAATAGACCCCATCACTGTGATGATGTCACTGTGAATTAATTTATTTTAAATACTGAAAATAACCAATGCAACTTTTTAAACCACCCCCCTATTTAAAATTTTACATCTATTTTCATTTAAAAACTTTCGCTCTTATTTTGATCTAATAATTGAGAAAATTCTGATTTGCATTAAAATAAGTTGCAAACTTATTATTACGAAATAAATAAAGTACCGTATTTGAGTAATGCATGTAGTACTGTATTGATGTAAGAACTTGTTGACGATTCAATAAAAAGTAATTATTAGTGAAGTAATTCAAAGATATAGTACTCTATCGACTTGTATTTAAATTACACTTGTTCTTGTAGAAATAATTTTCACTTATAAAACGTGATTTGTTGAGAATTTATTGTAAAATATTTGTGAACTTTCCCGTTTAATCGTATTTTCACTTCATGTATTTCTCTAATCGAGACCAGTTGTTAGAAATATATTCTGTTTATTTGAACGCAAGTGAAAAAATATTATTTGCATTATAAACCATGTACAACGAGGAAATAAAATTACATATAAATTCTAGTTATTACTGATATGAAGTAATCAATTTTGTAAAAAAGTGTAATAATTCTCAATTTTATTTGTAAATAATTCAACTTGTGTCTATAAGACTGAGGCCGCACTGCCGGTGGGTAGAGCCTGGAGGGTGGAGGGTAGTTGGTAAATCTATAGAACATACACACCATCCACAGTAATACATCGTATGAATGGTATGACGTCATTCTGTTTTTTGAGGTTATGTTGTCCATATTTAAGAATTTCAAGATGGCGGCTGAACACATACCATCCATACGATGTATTACTGTGGATGGTGTGTATGTTCTATAGATTTACCAACTACCCTCCACCCTCCAGGCTCTACCCACCGGCAGTGCGGCCTCAGCCCAAGAGGTAATCCCTGATTTTTCTATTATGAATCCATTATAATTTGATACTACAAATAAGGCAAAAGGATTAATTCATTGAAAGTAATGAATGTAAACTGACGTCATTTAATGTATCTAAAAAGTGTAGGCTACCATCTAGCATCAGTTTATTGTAATAATATTAAGCCAAAGATTGTCTTGTTAACTGTATTTCTACTGAATTAATTTCGCTATATATTATTAACAGGCTAATAAATTACTTCCATTCACTTCTATGTAACGTCTCAACAGCCCATGAAGGGCTTAGGCCTACCAGCTGGTTGCCAGTTTCATTCACTTGTACTCTAATTCATTATTCCAATGATTACACTTCAATCAAGACTCAACTTGAATCCTCTTCATAATTTGAAAAATGGAAAAAACTATTTCAGGTTTTGTCATCTTTTCTGGGATTAATCTCCTGGAAAAGTTACTTTTCTGTTGAATAATATGAACTTAATCACTTCTTTGGAGAGGATAGTTGAAAAAGTTCAGCAATAAGCCTTCGCTAAACTAAAACTTCAGTATAGTCTGTCCAAGCAAAGAAGGCATTCCAGCAAGATGGAAAAATGGCTCCAGCTCGGTCAATATCGGTTCAAAAACTATGAATCTGGCTTCAAATTGTAGGAAACATTCTTATCTGCAATTTGAGACCAACTTTACAGTTGTAGAACCGATATTGGCCGAGTTGGATTCATTTTCCCATCTTGCCAGAATGTCTTCTTTGCTTGAACGGTCTGTAATAACGTGTTTTTTTTAGGTATAGAACTTTAAATTGCAATAAAACAATAATGGATTGTTCGATTGACAAGAATTTTTTTATTCGAAAGATGATCTTGTGGCATTACATTTTAAAAACGATTTATGGCTCATGACCGCCACGGCTGGCTCGGATGTAGTCCAATCTGGATGTCCCATTTTTTTTACTTTTTCTAACGTTTGGGGCCGATTCCACCAGCCCATTCCATAAAGCGCACCAAACAGTCAGTTTTTCTGGATGTAAAGGTGTTTTGACATCACTTGACACTTCACTTTAAATGAGACAGTTTTGTTTGTTGATGTAGCCATTCAACCAGAAGCGCGCTTCATCGCTGAACAAAATTCCCTTATGAAAATGAAAACGGCTATCTCGTTCTGAGCCCATTTGACGAATATATGCCTTGCTTGATGATTGTTTGGCTTCAATTCTTGCACGAAATGGATTTTGTAAGCACGCAAACCAAAATACTTCCACAGAATCTTCCATAAATTGGATGAACACAGATCCCATTCCTGTGCTCAATGGCGAATGGCTCATTCGCATTTTCCTCAATGCTACGCTCTAACTTACAGAAGGCTATAGCAATAGCTTCTTATGCAACGTACGACGTCTCTGGAGAAGCGAGTTATCAGTAAGAGTGAACGTGGTGCGAAAACGGTCCATGGTTAATCGAATTAACTGCTCTGATAGACGATTTTTTTGGTGATAGAATGGACGTAGTGAGAGATACTCATTCCGCACAAAACCATAATTTTAAAAATAATATCGCGCTATTTGCAAGCGTTGTTCAGGTGTGAGTCTATTAATGATAAATTGTCAAACCAAACTGATAATAAATAACTTGTCAAATGTTGGATCGGTCACCATATTGAACAGCAATGCCGAATTAAAGTTCTATACCTCTTAAAAAAACACCCCTTTATAACTGTACTGTTTTGTCTGCCTAGTTACAAGCAGGTGGATAGGAACCCACTCAAAATTTTTGAATCATGGCTCAAACAACATTTGTAACTGTTCGCTAAGCATTTTATAACAATAATTTATTATAATTATAATTAGTGATAAAAGAGTTGGCCCTAAACACAAAAGGTATTGAAAAGTATTACTTTGTATTATTGTAATTTGGCATTAAAAATATATAAGTTACTTCACTGTTATTCAGTTTTTATTTTCACTTGGGGTACCAATTTTATGTGATATTTAATTGTAAGAGTGGATATTTTGTTTCATGTTATTTCTCAGTTACACTAGAGCGAGTAGGAACGAACGAGCGGTAGCGAATTTTGTATTCAATTTCAAATACAAAGTTTGCATTCGCTATCGCTGGTGTAACCATATAGTCTGTCCAAGCAAAGAAGACATTCTGGTAAGTTGGGAAAATGACTCCAGCTCGGTCAATATTGATTCAAAATTTTCAAATTTGGTCTCAGATTGTAGAGAAATGTTTTCTACTATTTGAGACCAAATTTATCATCTTTGAATCAATATTGATTGAGCTTGAGTCATTTTCCCATCTTGCCAGAGTCATTTGTTCAAGAATTATAAATGTGGTCTTAATATTAGATCAAATTGTCTTCTACAATATGATATCAAATTGATAAATTTTGAACCAAAATTGACCGAGCTTGAGTCATTTTCCCATCTTGCCAGACTCATTTGTCCAAGAATTATAAATGTGGTTTTAATAGTAGATCAAATTGTTTTCTACAGTATGATATCAAATTGATAAATTATGAACCAAAATTGATCGAGCTGGAGTCATTTTCCCATCTTACCAGAATGTCTTCTTTGTTTGAACCGAATGTTTTTGAGGGTAATTTAGTTGGTAATGTACACAATGAACTAGCGTCTAGGTAATGTTTGGATGTAATCGTACTGTAGCGCACTAAATGTGTTGTGAATGAATTGTACCGGTACTGTAAATTAGAGGTTAGCTGATATACTATTATATCAGCTGATATAATACTATTATATTAGCTGATTATACTATTGTAGCTGAGGCTACAATATATTATTGAATATAAGTTCCTCTACTCGATGAATAATGTACAAGAAATTTGAAAAGAGTTGGTGATTGAATACTACTGGATGCATATAGGGCATATATTAAAGGGAAAAAGATAATAATGGATTTTCAAGTGCCGAATAAAGTGATATTAGATTTGATATATGTTTCAGGTCTAGCTCTTCAACTGAAATTAAGCTATTGAAAAGATAGATACAGTCTGTCCAAGCAAAGAAGACCCACTGGCAAGATGGGAAAATGACTCCAGCTTGGTCAATATTTGTTCAAGAATTATAAATGTGGTCTTAATAGTAGATCAAATTGTTTTCTACAATATGATATCAAATAGTCTTCTACAATATGATATCAAATTGATGAATTTTGAACCAAAATTGACCGAGCTTGAGTCATTTTCCCATCTTGCCAGAGTCATTTTTTCAAGAATTATAAATGTGGTCTTAATAGTAGATCAAATTGTTTTCTACAATATGATATCAAATTGATAAATTTTGAACCAAAATTGACCGAGTTTGAGTCATTTTTCCATCTTGCCAGAGGGTCTTCTTTGCTTGGACAGATTATACAATTTCTGTTCAATGGCAACCTCACAGATTTTTATTCATATTATAGCTGACGCCATAAAGGCGGTTTCGTCTGCTCCTTTTGCGCTCCAACAGCTGATTTTGTCAATTGCAGTTGTCATCTAGCTATGCCTATTATAGATGATGCTTTTGACATCAATGGATGCTATTTACATAGCTGTTGGTAGATTACATCAAGTACAAGAGACAGACGAAACCGCCTAATTTCTTGGCCTTAGCTATGTCAAAAATTGAGGCGGTTAATGTGATTAATTCCTAGCTCTGTCAGGACAGTCTGTGAGCTGTCTGTTGGAGTACATACATCCGAGAGTGATTCCAGAATCCAGCTATAATGATTCGCTCTCGAAGACAGCTTCAGGTTGTCCTGACAGAGCTGAGCTCCAATAACAGTCATTTACCGACCGTCTCAATGTCTGGCACTAGTTATACACATTTTGTTAGGTATAGACTGTCCAAGCAAAGAAGACCCACTGGCAAGATGGGAAAATGACTCCAGCTTGGTCAATATTTGTTCAAGAATTATAAATGTGGTCTTAATAGTAGATCAAATTGTTTCCTACAATATGATATCAAATTGATAAATTTTGAACCAAAATTGACCAAGCTTGAGTCATTTTTCCATCTTGCCAGAGTCATTTGTTCAAGAATTAAAATGTGGTCTTAATAGTAGATCAAATTGTTTTCTACAGTATGATATCAAATTGATAAATTTTGAACCAAAATTGACCGAGCTTGAGTCATTTTCCCATCTTGCCAGAGGGTCTTCTTTGCTTGGACAGACTATATGCTATAGTTGGCACAACCTGAGAAGTCATGCCGTTATACCATAACGGGATGTCTTTTCGGTTTGAGCGAATTATACTAATGTTTCTAATATTCAATCTCCAACTCTTTCCAATCAATTCTATAGATAAATGTAAAATATGTTAATAGATAGAGTTGTATTGTTGTATATTATTTTCTAACGGCAGATTTTTGTAGCAATTTTGTAAGTTGACGAATCCATCAATATCAATGCTAGCCGTGAACCATCAGAGTATTAGTTGAAATAAAACCAGGTTCAGTTAAAATGTGTTGTTGATTATTCTCTAAACCCAAAATCCTATTTGTCTGAACAATCTTGTTGCCATTGAAAAAAAATCCAAATATTGATGTAACTATCGTAAAATGTCACGTCATTAAATTTAATAAATTTGCCGTGTAATCATTTTACAGAGATTAAATTCAATTGAGTTTTTGTGTAAGTTATCGAATAACTGAGAAGTTCAAATTGAATTTTTCTCCTCTTCATTTGTATATTGCAAAAACTGCTATGACTTTTTCAAATAAATGAAATTATCCAGTATAATCTAAACAAGAGGTGACGGACTTTTGCCAAGTTGACGACTGTTCAATTTTATTGTGAATAATTCTTTGAAAATTATACAGTGTATCATATCAACGGCTCAAGTCATTACCATTACACCATTGATAACCTGTAGTCATTTTAAAGTCTGTCCAAGTAAAGAAGAACCTCTGGCAAGATGAGGAATGACTCCAGCTTGGTCAATATTCGTTCAACAATTATAAATGTGGTCTTAGTTGTAGATCAAATTGTTTCCTACAATTTAAGATTAAATTGACTATTTTTGAACCAATACTGAACCAAGCTTGAGTCATTTTCCCATCTTGCCAGAGGGTCTTCTTTGCTTAGACAGACTATACCATTGATAACCTGTAGTCATTTTAAAGTCTGTCCAAGATGGACCAAGAAAGACCCTCTGGCAAGATGAGGAAATGACTCCAGCTTGGCCAATATTCGTTCAAGAATTATAAATGTGGTCTTAATAATAGTAGATCAAATTGTTTCCTACAATTTAAGATTAAATTGACTATTTTTTAACCAATATTGAACCAAGCTTGAGTCATTTTCCCATCTTGCCAGAGGGTCTTCTTTGCTTGGACAGACTATACCATTTCATCATCAATATTTACTACTGATCGCAATCACCTTTACCATTAGTCATATTTGATCTACCTTTTAGGATGAAGAAAGAACATAAAAATGATCAGAAACATATTTCAAAAACTTCAATTTAATTGGAATCAAAAATACATGATTTGATCCAAATATCACAGAATACAGTATTCATCTTACAAACTAGATAATACAGTCTACTAGTCGAATAATTCAAATACAAACTGATAAATTACAATAATAATTTTGAAACGTATAGACATGGCGATGAATTATCAATTAACAATATTATTTACAATATTAACAAATAATAGAATATTTAGTTGAATAGGATAATGATGTAAAATAATAATTACTGTGTGCCAAAAATTGGAAGAAGCTGTATAAAGCGTCCACATCTAGAATGGCCCAATACTAAACTACTAATAATCTAAACTAAAAAGGGTTTACGATAATATTAATAGTGCTTGAAAAAGTATCCAATCACATGTAAATTGGTATTGAGCTATGCTTGGTTCCTCGTTTTGTCTGATCAACACAAACATCTATTTATTCAGCTCATACAATGATAATATGGCAACTAGATTTTCATGTTTTCCTGAAATATGATAATTATGATAGATATAGATAAAATGACTTTATTTTACACTTTGTAAAAATTTACAAGAGTTTGTGGGCGAAGTTGAGGCATGCAAGCCCCCTCTTCTATATGATAGAATAGGATTTGTTTCTATCAGTGAACAGAGCATTAAGAACTGGAAGCGGCTGAATCCATAGTTATTCAATTAATCAACTGATTCAGTCCAACAATTCGAATTGTAATTGTTATAATTTAGTTTCGCCTAGGTAGTGTAACAAAACTGTTCCAAATTTCCATGGAAATTAAGTAAAGTTCAAGGTAGAACTTTACATTAGTTTTTGTAAAACTGATTTTTAAATAATCGAGCAATTGGAATTCAACCAAGTTGGATATTTTTCACTAATTAACGATAATATCAAAACGAAGACTTTGGGTAGTTTTTAGAAAACTTGGATCACAAAAATTAACATATGTATAATATTAGGCTACAATTATCAGGCCGATTGTATGTTTTCAATTATTAATGAATACATCATGCAAGAAATTGGATAAAATAATATCATTTGATAAATTAATAAAGCTCAAAATCTGATAATCAGTTTCAAAATGATTTCCATCAATACTTACCAATGTCTTAATTTATGTCTTAATCATGTTACTGGACAAATCAAGTTATTATGTTACATTAACAGACTAATCAACCACTGACTTTTGCAATACCAGTCTTTTCATTTAATATAATGCTTGTATTTTTCTAAAATGTAATTGTTTCTTTGATTTTAATCAACGGTAACGGTATTAGATAACTAGAATGGACTTGTAAAAATGACGATGGAAAATATTCAACAAAAATTATCAACGTACTTTGTACGAGAATTAAAGTTTGTACCAAGAGAATACACATTATTGTATTTGAAACACAACAGACAACACAAAATTGCTGTTAACATCCTGAAAAATTTACATTAGTTGTGACACCAATACGAATAAAAATACTACTTTCTTAAAAACTAAGGAAAATTAGACAGACCATAGAAATATTTTTGAAGGGTCTTTCATTCAAATTGTGAAAAATTGCATCACATTTCACAGAATACTAATCTCCAGTAAGCATATTAGTAACAATTCTTTTTCATTTTTTCAATCAACAAATGTGCGTTTACTGCTACTTCTTTCACAATGAATGCAAAACATTGCCAAACAAATTCTATCGTTCAAGATATGTAGGCTCTTTAATAAAGAAGAAAATATTAAATCTTCTCTTAAAACTCAATACTTGTAGTATCAAGGACTAAAAAATATTCCAAGAATTCTAAAAGAAAATTTAGGCGTGGAAGAGAAAAAAATTCTTGTAGGCTATTGTAAAATATTCAAAGTTTGAAAACTATATTTTTATAATGTCCTCCAATTGGGTAAGAATGTAACCCATACATGAACACATTTCACACTGACTGAAAATTATTACTGTAAGATAAATGATACCGTACTGATAGGGATGACCTTAGTAGCACCAATAAGAGTTAATCGGCCGGAAAAGTTTGTCATGTTAGGTTAAGATCCTGTACTAAAAACAGGACAAATTCAAATTCTTCAAATTTCACACCTACTGTCTATAATGGCATTTAAAGTGTGAACTATTTTGACAAACTCATCCTCATACTTTTCCAGAAGCCGTAATTTTACCCTCATCATTCCACAGTCGACAAGTTTGACCACCTTGGCATTTTCAAAGTGGCCCACTTTTTCAACATCCTCATCAAGTGTCCCACTTTATCGCCATCATTATTAGGTGTCACACTTTGTCGCCATAATTATTAGGTGTCCCAATTTGCCACCATCCTCAACAAGTGGTCCACTTTGTCGCCATCCTTTCCAGGTGGACCACTTTGTCACCATCCTCTTTCTCATTCAATGAGCGCAGTTAGCATGGCCATGATGAGGATTCCGCCAATTAGGGACACCATTTGCTTCAGAGACTCACGCGGATTCTCCTCCTGCAGCAGTTCGGGCAGAGTGGTGACCAGCGCTATGTGCAGAAAGCCGCCGGCCGTGAATGGCAGGATCCACGAGGTGCGCGCTTCTGTAAACGACAATAGCGGTCAGAATTAGAAACAGTAACAATAGATTCAAAAGTTGAAGAAGAGATTTTCAGAAAACTTCATAATAATGAGTTGCAGATCTCGATCTGTTTGAAAAAGTTGAAAAAGTTAATCGCTGGCACCAGCTAACTCAAGAAATTGTATTATTATTCCAAGGATCAGTATAAATAGTAAGTTCTGTATGCTAATGTTATTTATACAAAATGCCATGTTTTCTGAGGGTGATGCCCACATGTGCGTGAGTAATGAGAGGCGGGCAGGAGGGACAGAAAAAGAGTCATCATCATTCCTCTCATCACCCACGCACAGGCATAAGAGCCCATGAGGGAATCACAAGCAGAAAAAGAACTATATTCGGTATTTCAGAGGTCTACAATATTCCGTTTGTCTAGTATGCAGACAATAACAATTACAATCGCAAGAAGGCCGCTTATAGGATCCTTAATAGAACTAGAGTTGAACGATAAATAGTTCAATGAGTACTGGAACAACGGAGTACCGAACTGGACAATAATTAAGTCTTAAGATAGCTATGATCTGTAGCAACTCGAATATGAGATCGCACACAAGAAACGCATCCGTTAACACAGCTGATTGAAAAATGATTTCACTGCTTTTAAATGGATCCACTTTCCTACTTTACACAGTTGCCAGTTTCAAGAATCAAGAATTTTATTAGCCATCAATATTTACAAGAAATACATTGACATTGTCAGGTAGGTATAAACAATAAATTGCTTAATGATAACAATAATACAAGACATTAATAATACAACAATAGAGAACACTAGCTACTAGACTTCATTCCACTCGATATCAAAATAGTATTTTATGCAACGGTTGTATAATGGGAGCCTTTATAGCATGAGGTGAGATGTAAGTTAGTGCCACGAGCAAAGCGAGTGCTCTAAATATCTCACGAATGCTATAAAGGCTCCCATTATACAACCGTTGCATACACTATTTTATAATTAATTTACAGTATATAAGCACTGTCTTATCAATATTTATTTCAGTGTCTTTCTTTTTGAACTTATACAAAGGTAAGTGCTTAAAATAATCTGGAGCGGAATTATATAGTTTAATTGAAATGTAATGGACATATTTTTGTTCAATCCGAAGTTTATGCCTGTTTCGTGAATTGATACTGTGGAAACTCCTATTTGCAAGATACTTATTCAAATTAATAAATAAAATGAAAAAATCAAATAAGTTACCCTTTTTTCAAAAACTTTAAAAGTATTATTTTACAGACATGTTTTGGGGCTAAGCCCGTTTTCAATGCGATTAGAATAATACTGAAATAACCAAACAAGATTAAAATATAAGTCTAAATATTATCATATGATTTTTTCATTTCATTTATCAATTATTTGAAATAGCCCTAAGTAGAAAGTTTAATTATTCAAATTACCCAGTAATGACACATAAAGTACATTGATTGAGGGTAGAGTCAAAATTTTAAGGTTTACAAAATAATAGAGGCTTGTAGTGAGTATTATATAAGGTCTCATGGCCTTATATGAAAAGGAGGGTAGAGCCTGGAGGGTGGAGGGTAGTTGGTAAATCTATAGAACATACACACCATCTACAGTAATACATCGTATGAATGGTATGTGTTCAGCCGCCATCTTGAAATTCTTAAATATGGACAACATAACCTCAAAAAACAGAATGACGTCATACCATTCATACAATGTATTACTGTGGATGGTGTGTATGTTCTATAGATTTACCAACTACCCTCCACCCTCCAGGCTCTACCCACCGGCAGTGCGGCCTCAGCCTATGAGATTCATAGTATGAGTACAGAAAACAAATAACTTGATAATAAATAACACGTCAAATGTTGAATCGGTCACCATCTTGAACAGTAATGCCAACTCAAACTTCTATAACTCTTAAAAACACCCTTTATAAGCCGATATGGAATAAATGTAAGATTGTTTTAGTACCGATGGATTGAGTGACGCCGCTGCAGCTGACCGCCGTGTAGGCGCCGAGCAGTCCGGCGCTGGCTGTCGCCATTTGCGCCTTGGTCGCCTGCCACCTCGTGAAGCCGGCGCGCAACAGTATTGCAAAGTCGCCTACCTCGTGCGGCACCTGCAAACAAAAAAAACAGTCCATTATCCGTTATTAGGAGAGGTACCGTATCTAAACTGTAGGACAGTTTCACTATTTTCTCACATCCCTGTACAAGGCAGAAAAAGTTTGAAATTTTCAGAAGACTTCAATTTAGGTCTCGTCTGTAAAATTTTGAAGCGGCTGCCATGTTTCATTCGTCAGTCACAAGCAATCCAATATATTTATTTATTTATTTGAGGAATTACAATGAAGTGTAAAAACACAGACATTTAAGTCCAAAACGAAAAGGGAACACTCACTCCTTCTCTCCCGCCAAATGAAATCCTTTTTTACACGTACATTCTGTACTATTTTTGTTCAAGAAAAATCAATTTTTGATAGTTTGAATAAGAAATTACCAAACGACAGAAATATTGAAGAACAACATACCGGTTCCGTTGATACACTATTACCAATCACTGGCAAACCATTTAGATGTGAGTTGAGTTCAATCTGTGGAGTGTATCTTGTTTTATTCAATATGGATAACTACAACGATATCAATGGGTTTCGTTTTTTCAACAATAAGATTTTCTGTACTACAGAATTAATAATTATTCCGACAGACATTTGAAGACTGATCAAAACTCATTCTTCCAGTATGATAATTTTTCATTCATAGCTAATGCCAAAAAGTTAGGCATTTTCGTCTACTCTTCTTTTGCCTCAACAGCTAATGTTGTTAATTAAAATTGTCATTTAGCTATGCTTATGCCATATTCACGATAACTTGAGGTTATCACTTAATTGATCACGACGAACCATAACATCGCATAGACATTAAAAAGCATCTGCAATGAATATGTGTGAATTCTGCCTATCCCTCTCAAAGTCATAGGGCCGGTTGTTTGTAACTTCGTTAAGTTTTAACGCCATGATTATCCTGGATAACGACATCTTGTAGCAACGGCAAACTAACTCAATTCAAATAGAGAATAGAAACATATAAATTATTAAAAAGCCTTGAGTTTCAAATACTTTCATTTACAAAACTCGATGACACATAATTTACATTGAATTTTATTGCCTGAAATGTTATTAACCTTTAAATTCATGAATCAAGTTCAGATTTATTATCATTGAGGCAATGATATCAATGATGTAATGGAAAATTTCAATGGCGGTTTTTTCAAATTTAACAGGTCAGCAGCTGTTTAAATAGAATTGAATACTAATTTCACAATACTAAACTAATCGGCGTATCGGCCAGAGTTTGGGGCGTTAAAAATTTGAACATAACCATCAGCTGATGATTAAATTTTCAAGATCTGAAAACAACAGCAGCTGAATGTTTTCGATTTTTGTGGTACTACCAACCTGACAACAATTAAGTTGTATTAGCATGCAATTTCAGGTCATGTTTTTGTTTCAATAAATAAATAGTTTATACAATAATGAGATCATTATTGATTCAGATATCTATTTTGAATAAGTACATTTGAATATTCTGCTACTACTATCACATTTCAATACTATATTCATTTGAACGTTTTTCCACTGATTAAACTAACAGAACGTACGTGCAACCGGCCCTTACAAGATTCAAGCAATATTTAATCTCCACTCAAGTTCAAGAAATCACTGTTTAAAGATATCTCTTCAAGGCAAAAGTAGACTACGGAAATTATGCCTCTTGGCGGCCGCAGAGGTATAGTCTGTCCAAGCAAAGAAGAGCCTCTGACAAGATGAGAAAATGACTCCAACTCGGTCAATATTGGTTCAAAAATTATTTATTTGGTCCCAATCGTAGGAAACATTCTGATCTACAATTTGAGACCAAATCAATAGTTTTTGAACCAATATTGATCCAGCTGGAGTCATTCTCCCATCTTACCAGAGGGTCTTCTTTGCTTGGACAGACTATAGTTGGTGTGAACATCCGCCAGTGTCAGATTTTTTGTCGTGAATATGTCGAATCGTAGCTACGGATTGTCAAAGCAACCGTAGCCACCCTGCATGGGTTTGTTTACTTCGTCGTCAAATTTTGGCGAGGAATGTATAGACCATATTATTTTTCAAATCAAAATAGGACAATAGATTACTTTACATCAGCTGCTAGTAGGTTACGTAACGTACAAGAGACAGACGAAACCACCCAACTCACCTCATGCACGACAATCGCAAGTGTTGAGAAAAGGCCGACACGAGCGCCGAGCACAAAGCTGCCACCCACCGCCAAGCCGTGCGCAAAGTTGTCTATCGAATTGGCCACCAGGTTCAGGTAGCCAGACATCTGCAAAAACAAAAAATAAATAAACACATTTTCTCACCAAAGGAACAGATTCAAGGACCCAAAGATTCCAAGATCCTCACACGTCAACCGAAGCTTATATTGTGTGTCAATTATTTTTCACCTATATTGGGCAGCACAAGTTATAGCTGGGGATTCGACAACTGCGCTCTCTAGTGAATTCAATATAAACTAACTCTGGACCTTTATTCCATGTTTCTCACTGGCGGCTCGTGCCCACGAAACAATAAGGTGAAGTGCTGTACAGTAAAAGATACGGGCACTTCACCTGTTTTGTGGGTACGAGCCGTCAGTGATGTTTGCATGACAAACTTACCGTGAGTTGTAATAATTGAAACAAAAATTTTGGAGTTCGTTTGTTATCAAATATCAGATACATTTCATAAAACAAACCTGAATACTATATTTGGAGACAACCAGTTCACATTTGAAACGGATGAACAAATTAACATAGGCTTGTATTAAATACATTCAAGACAAGGTATCAATAGATATAAATGGGAAGCGGTTTGTCCCAGTGGTAGAGAGCGTCTAATCGGTGAGATTAGATACGCGACGTGCCTCTATCACCACTGTTGTGCTGGTGACCGGTTCCTCTGAATTTAATTTAAGAGCCTCAAAAATCGCTACCCGGTGGTTCGGAACCCACCTAAAGCAGTAGGTCCATTCATCTCTCATCATCATCCTTCCCATTACCCACGCACAGGCCAAAGCGCCCATGTGGGCATCACCCTCAAAAGAAAGGTATATAGGTATAAATTACAATAGATTTGGATAAAATAACTCTCAATCTTCAATTTTTAATTTCATTTATTGCGATGTCCCAATATTGTGAAACAAGTCCCACACCACACATCTAGAATAAAATAATACTAATCAGAGAGGATTGTTTAAAGTGTATGCTACAGAGCTACAGTATTGATTAGGCCCTGTAGACTACAATAGTGTTCTGTCATATATGTAAATATGAAATCGTATACGTTGGAATTAGCAGCTGCAACAATTATGATCCACTATTGTTGTATTGCACCAAGTCCTGTTTCATATTTTTATACGTCCGGGTTTTCCCACCCTTATAAATTCTACTAGATTGAACGGAACTTGGCCAACACATGTGAATTAATACTGTTAGGCTCATGTTTTGAAATTCATCTTTATAATAACAAATGTTCAATATCCAAGATCATAATCAACATATGTTATTTTGGGGACAAATTTCAAAACATGAGGCTCGATACGTAATACAATACTAAAGTATGTAAGCAGCCTTTTTGGCCGGGCGTAAGCTGGGACGCACGTAACGCATTCCACGCAAACTAGCCAATCACAGCTCTTTTCTTGTCATCAATATGAGCTGTGATTGGCTACTTCGCGTGTGCTGCGTCACGTGCGTCCCAGCATACGCCCGGCCATATAATTGCACTTAGCTTTGTATCTTACTTCTCAATAATGTTAGCCTATTGACTGCTTTTCCAAGTTTTGTTGGAAATAGAAATTGAAAAGTCATTTATTGCAGAAACAACACTAAGCTTCAAAGTTTTCATTATTTATCAACAAATATAATTTGAAAGGGTTGATAGATAAAAATCGTAGTACCCTTTTAGTATATTTCATCTAGACACAACATGCTTCGTACTCTTTAAGAGGCATCCTAATGTGAGAATCCATTCTCAGGTTTGATTTTTATCTATCAACACAATTGATAGTAACCTTTATATGGGATATATGAAACTGTAAGGCGGGTATTACACGATAATAGTTCTATGACATATTTCTATTATCAAACATCTGTGATGATGGAATATTACAGTGTAATGAACCAATTATTATAAATGATCATATTCTATGTCATATGTTCTCCTATAGAGAACATATTATAATATCTTTGATAATAGATGTATGACATAGAACTATTATCGTGTAATAGCCACCTAACTATAGTCCATTCACGATGGCTTGAGACGAGATAAACAAATGCTCTGCATGTGTGTGTGTTCGACTGGAGTGGCTTTGTTCTAGCCACGACATAAACAAGTCACAGCAATGCCGAAATCCCGAATTTTGTTGTAGGCAATTCAGAATCTTTAAGTAATCTTTTTTACAGATACACATTGGAAAATTGCTTGTTTCGGTTGTCTCTCGACTGCATGAACCTAAAATGAACAAACAATTATAGTAAACGTTTTTGTGTCAATGCTTTGGTTACGGTCCCGACAACAAAATTCGGGATTTTGGCATTGCAGTGACTTGTTTATGTCGTGGCTGAAACGAAGCCCCCCCAGTTGAACACAAACACTTTTGTTTATCTCGTCTCAAGCCATCGTGAATGGACTATAGTGAATTCTTCTAACAGATCTTCTTGGACTTCAACAGAAAAATTAACGTTACACGATCAGACAAAAATATATTATTTGAAACATTTTCTTCCAGAAGTTTGTAAAACTGTACTCAGGTGGTTTCTGAAATGCACAATTCAATAAATTTAAGTTTCCGATAAATTGATCATGTTTTGTCTCACCTGTTTGCTAGTGATTCTCTTTTCAGAAACTGTGGACGACTCAGACTGCCTTCTCTCTTTGTACTCTTCTTCTCCTTCACCTCTTCCACGATATCCATTCTTCTTCTCCAGAGCTGCAGAAGCAGTAGCAAAGTCATCCATGTTGTTGTTGAGAAGCATCGTCTTCTCTTTTTCGCTGCTACTCAATTGCTTTTGCTTTGCTTTCGTTTCTTCTTTCTCTTCTTCCAATTCCTCTTCTTCATCTTCGTTATTCGGAACAGCGAACGCTTTTTCGGCAATTATAAATACTAGCAGGCCAGTCAGTACCCACATACCGCAAAACATTGATGATGATTCTGTTAAAAGTCGAAAAACATAATTATAAATTAATAGAATGCAGGCTATTATTATCATCATCTATTTATGTAGTAATTTAAATAAACTTAAATATAACGCATCAAACAATAATAAGCATTTTAGAAATATTTTTTTTTTTTTATTTATTTACATTGCTGTCTTACATTCATTTATACAATACATCAATAAAAATCCACAAGAATAAAGGGTACATTATTAACACATTGAAAGTTACATAATATATAAGTTTAGATGACGCCAAAAAGTTGGGCGGTTTCGTCTGCTCCTTGTGCGCTCCAACAGCTGATGTTGTCAATTGAGGTTGACATTTAGTTTGGCCTGAATGATATTTTTGAAATCAGATGAGACATTATATTATGCTTTACATCATTTGTTATAGACTATTCGCTATGTGCAAGTGGGTGGAAAGGATATTTTTGGCGATGGAGGCGCTATTGGCGGATCATTTCGGCAAAACATTGAGTGAATTAACATTGGAGGAGATAGGGCTACACCTAAAATAATGTCCTGGAGAATTTGTTGTGTTCCGGATTGTAAAAATAAAACAAGCAATGGAAATTTCAAGTTCTACACTTTTCCAGTTGCCATACATAAGTTTCATCAATAAAAAGAATGGTTCACTGCATTGAATAAATATTGATGGTTGAAGCTAACCTAATTGTTTTGTTTAAGTGCAAAATAATTCATCAATCAAGTAGGACCATGGAGTGCTCCATTCTAACCTGTACATGAGGTAATGTACATGAATAGTTTTTATGTTAGTTAATCTAATAAGCTGTTACTATCAACGCAAAAACTCTATTAATTATGTTTTAATAAGGAATATTCATATCATTCAATTTTTCAAATAAATGTGAGCTTGCGCCAATTTTTCATTTTCATGTAAGATAACTTATCAGCTGTTATCTCAAAGTTTTTGTCGACTCTCAAATACATCTGTTTGCGGTTGTCTGCTCTCAAATACTTGAAAACTAGGATTTTTCTAATATAATGAGCTATAATACTATCAATAACTAACATTCATATCCTAAATATCATGTTCTAATTACTGAGAAATGCATGAAGCAGCAAATAATATCATTCTAATTATAAATGCGTTTTTCCCATTTAGCGCTATGCTTTGTATGCTAAAACGCGTAGAAAAGTACACACGATAATCCACCAGAGCGCAGCACGGTAGATGCTCATAGCGAATAGACTAAGAGTGTATAACGAATTACCAAGAGAAATTCGAGAACTATAAATACTGTTGCAGATTTCAGAAATCAATTGAAGTTGTGGTTGAAATGAAGTGTGCTATTATGATATTAGAGAACTTTTGCATCAATAATTTGATTTTTTGACTATGATAATGCCAATTTTCCTGATGCTTTTTTGTTTTATATATGTTTGTGATTTGTGCAGAAGTTGTATTTATTGAAATGCATCAATAAATGAATTGAATTGAATTATAGTCTTTCCAAGCAAAGAAGACATATAGCCCAATCAATACTGGCAAGATGGGAAAATGACTCCAGCTCGGTCAATATCGGTTCAACATTTTTCAACTTGGTTTAAAATTGCAGGAAACATTCTGATCTACAATTTGAGACCAAATTGAAAATTTTTGAACCAATATTAACTGAGCTGGAGTCATTTTCTCATCTTGCCAGAATGTCTTCTTTGCTTGGACAGACTATATGGTAGGTTACATCACGTATAAGAGACATACGAATCAACCTAACTTTTGGTATCTATACCTACAATATCACGTGATAATAACGTGTAGCCTATTGTATTCTCATTCAATAAGAATATCCTTTCTATTTATTCTCATTATTTACTTGAGATTGTCTACAATCAATACCACCCAAAACTAGGAGTATTATTACATAATACCAGACAATGTATTATTATCTCTATATTACATAATTTTATTTTAAAGCAAGAAAATCAGTAAGTGAATAATATATTTAACATTGGAAATTGTACACAGATCATCAACTTTCTGTTTAAAAACACCATTTTCCTATCAGTTAGTAAACATTATTCTGAGCAACAGAATTTTTTACTCAATTTCATAATGTCATGATACACGATGACCCGATGTATTGTTATTTATCATATTGATACATACACAGAATAAAATTGTTATGTAATATAATTATTGGCATTTGCTTTTGTTTGTTTACATACTGTAATAAGAGACGGTTTGTGGAAATTATGATCCTCTCCTTAACAATATTAATAGGGCCTACTTAGCGAGAATATTCTATTCTCTCTGGGCCTACTAACTGTCTTAATGATATACCTAGAAGATTTGTATTTTTGGGATGCCGAGAAATAATTTACTCCCAGATTTGTTTAGGATAATTTAATGTTAATTTCTTTTAAATATAATGTAAGTTATTCAGAGATATTATTGCAATATTCATAAAGTTAAAATATCAAATGTTACAATTAGTATAGTCTGTCGAAGCAAAGAAGACATTCTGGCAAGATGGGAAAATGACACCAGCTCGGTCAATATTGCTTTAAAAATATTAAATTTGCACTCAAAATTCAGAAAGCTTTCTGCTCTACAATTTGAGATCAAATATTATAATTTTTGAACCAATAATGAACAAGTTGTGATCATTTTCCCATCTTGTCTAAATGCCTTCTTTGCTTAGACAGACTATAGCTTCAAACAAAGGTCATTTCGATTAATCGACTGATCCGCCCCAACAATGTACCAATCCAATTGATAAGATAATGGCAAAGGCCTCATTCAAGTTTAGAATACTTTTGATAAAAATTAACAACATTATCATAGGATGTTTGTTTCATTATATTCAATATTGAATAGTATTCACTTTTATATATTTTAAAAATGCATTTACAGTTTCAACTGAAACCACATTAGGCGCCCATGAATCAAGTTTTCAAGTTTATAATTTGACTCAATTTGTAAATCTAACAGACATTTTAACATCGACAACAATATCTATATGTAAGCTACACTATATGGAGTTATTTTTGAAATTTCTCACGAATAAATGGAAATCGACTCTATATAATAGTATTTCAAGTATTACAGCCCGTTTTTTTAAAATAAATTATCATTAAAATTCCATAAAAAAAGATGAAAGTATAATCTACAGTGACTATAATTAGTGTGGTGTGTTTGGTTGTTCAGTGAAACGGTTGCTCGGTTAAGTCACAAACACTATGGACTGATTTCGGATGGGTGACCAGATTGTGACCAAGGCGAGTGGAACCTGCCCTTATGGGTAGCTCCCCACAAAAAACCATATGCATATTTTTTTATTTTATAATTATTATAATGATATATTAGATTGTAGAGTCTCTTTAGTCCAATAATCTATAAAAACATCTAGATAAATAACCATTAAAACCCTCTAACCATCATCCAAGCTAACGTCTAGGGCTCTTATAAGCATCATCCTCAGACAAATCATGCATCCAATTCATTATTGTAATCAAATTCAAATAAATATCCAACTTATTCATCTATCCAAATTATGAATTTTTATTTCCATCATAAAAAAAATTTTCGATTTCAAAAACTAGGAAATTAACTGGCCACTATATCCAGTAAATGTGGCCAGTATTCAACAAAAATTATTTATTTATACAACAATAATATTAATAATCAGTCAATAGGTTTCTTTTCTCATTTAATCATGAAAATTGACTATCTTTTGTAAATACTTGACTCAATCTTTAGCATGTGGTTGGATAATGAGAATAATATTTTGAAAGAAATTGATCGATCTTTCAAGCTTCAAGAGCACTCTTCCTATTGGCTAATCAATTCCAACTGACGTCATCGGGCACTTGTCAACAAATAAATGAAGAAAGAAATTCAATCAAGCCATAGATAATTCACGTGGTAACTGACCTATCAAGGGGTTTCGGTAAGAATTAATTCTCAACTGCATTATTTATTGAAACGGTGCCACATTTCTGAGATAATCAATTTATGTCGAGTGTGATTGACTACTCGAGTACAGTCTGTCCAAGCGAAGAAGACCCTCTAGTAAGATGAGAGAATGACTCAAGCTCGGTCAATATTGGTTCAAAAATTATCAATTCAATCTCAAATTGTAGGAAACGTTCTAATCCACAATTTGAGACCAAATTTATAATTTTTGAACCAATATTGGCCAAGCTGGAATCATTTTCCCATCTTGCAAGAGGCTCTTCTTTGCTTGGACAGACTATACCGGTATCTACATTATTTTCACGAGAAACTTTTAAAAATGGTATCAAGTACTACTATAGTCCGTTCCAGCAAAGAAGACATTCTGCCTAGATAAGAGAATGACTCCAGTTCGGTTAATAATAGCTCAAAAATTATAAATTTGGTCTCAAATTGTTGATTGGAATGTTTCCTACAATTTGCGTCTAAATGTATGTTTTTTAAAACAATATTGACCGAGCTAGAGTAATTTTCCCATCTTGACGTAATGTCTTCTTTGCTTGGGCAGACTGTATCTGGATATTTGTCTCAACAATAGGCTAATAGGAAGATGAATATACTAAGTTATAGTCTGAATAGTCTAGTGACCTTTGATTCTTTATTATAGCTCATAGCCAAGTTAGTAGTTTATTGCAATTGATTTAGAACAACTAATTTTTTTGTCGGTGTACTGCTATGTAAGTATTAGTGTTATAGTCTGTCCAAGCAAAGAAAACATTCTGGTGAGATGGGAAAATGACTCAATATTGATACAAAAATTATGACTATATTCAACTGTAGAAAACATTCTGCTCTACTATTTGAGACCAAATTTGTAGTTTTTGAAGCAATATTGATTGAGCTGGAGCCACTTTCCCATCTTGCCAGAATGTCTTCTTTGTTTGGACTGACTATACAGGGAATCAGCCTGAGAAGTATTGCATATTCCTCCTTAAACACCCTGTATACTAATCAACTAGACTGATAAATTTTACACTAATCATCCAAATACTGTTAAGTTACAGATAATAATCTTTAGACAAGAATAGTATTTTGTTGGAATATAATTTGTTGAAGCTTTTTATTGATGAGAAATGAATAAAACCTGTTGCACGACATTCCCCTCCTTGAAAATATTATGTCAGATCCTACTAATTTATTATGCAAAATAATATTCAAGCCCTAAGTTATGACTAAATCAATTAATGAGTGACCAATTTGTAATTCTTACCATTACAAAACTTTTATTGAGACCCTGGGACTACTAAATTGAATAATTGGCAATTGGTCTCTCGGTGAGGGCGATCTATCGGTGAACGTGATGTTAAGTCACGAACACTGTGGACTGCACTTGGATGGGTGACCAGTATTTGGCCAAGTACACTTTGGCGAGGTGGAACTACCCGTAAGGGTCTCCCCACCATTAAAAGCCATAAGAATATTTTTTTTATTTAATAGAATAATTAAGGTTATGCTTGAGAAAGGTTATCTGCTTCTGAGGAACTTAAACACTACTCGAGCCCACTTTGATTCTAAAAGTTGTGAGATTATTTTCTTATTGTAGCCTACTAGTTATCTTTATTGAATAAAGACACTATAAATAGATATTCTTTATTCTTTCTTTACAATTGTGACTTGGTTTCCAAGTATTTTAAGCAAAGGATGAATAAGTGATGATGAATGATGATGATGAAGGTTGGTGATACATGTCATTCACGCATGACTTGGTCATTTCAAGACTTTTATAACAAGAATGATTTTGTACTTTTCTTTTTTGTATTACAGTTTAAGCACCCAAATTAGTTCCCTTCAGACAAGATCATTTTCTCAATAATTGTTATTATTCAATCTTCTAGTGATGGAGGAATAACTTCTCATTTTTACTGAAAATTTATGAAATTAAATCACAATATATTTGCCCAATATTGCAGCAACTCATCATTTATTCGCTCATTTCTCTTGTGATTAAATGAATCTCCTATTTGATTCAAATTACCTGACGAGTTGAATTGTTGGTTCCAAGCTTCTGGCAGAAGATGAAGAAACACATCTCCCAGAAGGCCTCCGACTGCAAAGCTCAGCATAACTTTCAACGTTCTTCCACTAGCTGCAACAACATACAAAAGAGATTAATTGAAATGAAAATATTATAATTTCAATGGAATACTCTTATTAATAAAGTCTGTCCAAGTAAAGAAGACCCTCTGGCAAGATGGTAAAACGACTCCAGCTTGGTCAAAATTTGTTCAAGAATTATAAATTTGGTCAAATTGGTAGATCAAATTGTTTTCTATAATTTGAGATCAAATTGATAATTTTTGAGCCAATATTGACCGAGCTGGAGTCATTTTCCCATCTTGCTAGAGGGTCTTCTTTGCTTGTACAGACTATAAAACACTTGAAGTTGTCTAAACCATAGATTTACTGAAATATCAAGAAAAAAGATATTTTCAACTATAGTGTGTCCAAGCAAAGAAACCCTCTGGCAAGATGAGGAAATGACTCCAGCTCGGTCAATATTGGTTCAAAAATTATTGATCTGGTCTCAAATTGTAGATCAAAATGTTTCCTGTAATTTGAAACCTAGTTAAAAAATTTTGAACCGATATTGACCGAGCTGGAGTCATTTTCCATCTTGCCAGAATGTCTTCTTTGCTTTGACAGACTATAGTCTATAACAACTGTTGTAAAGCAATGGTCTCAATTGAAGGAAACATTCTGATCTACAATTTGAGAGCAAATGAATAATTTTTGAACCGATATTGACCGAGCTGGAGTCATTTCCTCATCTTGCCAGAGGGTCTTCTTCGCTTGTACACACTATACCATCGTTCCACAGGATAGCTGACTCCAAATAGTTGGGCGGTTTCGTCTGTCTCTTGTAAATGATGTTACCAATACTAACAGCTGATGGAACGCATCTATTGTCTCTTTTGATTTCAATGACATTTCAGCTAAATTACAACTCTAATTTGACATCAGCTGTTAGAACACGCAAGGAGCAGACGAAGCTGGCTTACTTTTTAGCGTCGGCTTTATCACCTTCAAGACTACACAGGACTAAAATACTCGAACTCTACAGTCTCTAATGAGAGATAATTTATTGGAACCTCTGAAGCTGTGTTAACAGCTGACGCGCCTAAAAGTTGAACGGTTTCCTCTGCTCATTGTGCGCTGCAACAGCTGATGTTGCTATAATTTTTGAACCAATATTGACCGACTCCAGCACGGTCAATATTGGTTCAAAATTTGTAAATTTGGTCTCAAATTGTAAATCAAAATGTGTTTCCTACTGTTTAAGACCAAAATGTATAATTTTTGAACCAATATTGACCGACACCAGATAGGTCAATATTGGTTCGAAATCTATAAATTTGGTCTTAAATTTTAAATCAGAATGTGTTTCCTACAGTTTGAGAACAAAATTTATAATGTTTGAACTAGTATTCGGTATTGGTTCAAAATCTAGAAATATGGTCTCAAATTGTGAATCAAAATGTGTTTCCTACTGTTTGAGACAATAATTTAAAATTTTTGAATCAATACTGACTGAGCTGGAGTTATTTTCCAATCTTGCAAAAACGTCTTCTTTGCTTGGACAGACTATAGTAAAGAATACAAAAGAGAGAACGGTTATTCTTGTTTTTTTTTAGACCAGAAAAGCACATAAAGTAAATTCCAAGATGACGATGATAACCAAGTGCATGACGTCACAAGGACCCAGAATTCACTGAGCTGAAAAATTGAAATCGACCAACGAGAAAACCATTACTTCCTATCTGCTACATCCAATAAACAAATAAATATCGAAGGAAAGTATCGATTGCCGGCATTTAACAGGTGAATAGTTCGATAGATTCAGTCGACTATCGAACACAAGGTCGATTATTGCAGAGAGCAACCATGAAGGCTGCCTATGTTTATTCGCAAATTGATAGAGATGTCTACTAATCTGCATTTATACGGTGGAACAATGCAACATCTTGGGATTTCCAACTGAGTTTAAACAAAACTCAAAACTCATTCAACTCACAAAACTCATTTTAAAAAGCCAACGGACTTGAAGCTTAGTGATTTGAGAGATGGTTGAGTATACAGGGTGTTTCATCGACACTGAACACAAATTTAGCACAAGTCAATTTTGCGATATTTTATTGCTATTTCTGAGATTTGGGTAAGATTTACCAAAACGCCGAAATTCAACTTTTCCTTCAGAATCCGACTCTCTTCAACTTCCATTAATAAAAATTACAAATTTATTATTCCTTGTCTAGTTATAACCCATATTGTTGAAAAATTGAGATTTTTAGCATATTTTTCCCATTAGCCTATCCCAATAACCGTTAAAGTTACAAACTTCAAACTGATTTCATTGAATTCCTCAGCTAATTTTAAATAGGAATTACTTATTTTAGAACCTCATCAACAGCCTCTAAAAAACTATAAAAATTTTATATTTTTTTAAATCACAATTTTTTGCCATTGTTATCTCGGTAACAAAAAGTCTTTGGGGGTTGGCCCCATAGAAATTTTTGTCTACTTGGTGTAAGGAATCAACATGAGAAGTATTGCACATTCCTCCTGAAACACCCTGTATAAAGACTGTATAACCAGACATCAGAGACTGATTATATGAATGCATCCTTTTGCGAGAGAAAAATATAATCTTCTCATAGCAGCAATACTTGTGTAAAGTAAGCTCCATCTAAGCAAAGAAGACATTCTGGCAAGATGGGAAAATAACTCCAGCTCGGTCAATATCCGTTCAAAAATTATAAATTTGGTCTCAAATTGTAGATCAGAATGTTCCCCACAATTTGAAACCATATTTATGATTATAGAACCAATAATGACCGAGCTAGAGTCATTTTAACATCATGCCAGCATGTCTTCTTTGCTTGAACAGACTGTAGCACTGTTCATTGGGTCAGTCGTGAGAGATATGTCTGCAATGCAATGAATGACTATATCATAACAATCAACTACAGATATAGTACACATGGGGAGTTCACTATACCATAACAACCCAATATAGATATACTGTATAGCTTAGAGGATTGCATTGGAATAATAATATTGTTACTGAAACTGGTTCTCAGCTCAAAGAAGAAGATTCCTCTGCATGTTTTTTATTTCACAAGGACAACAACGCCTACTACAACAACGTGAGCTGTCTACTATTTCAGAACTTATTTGTGTTTTCCTATAATATGTCCTCAATCTCTCTTCATCGACCTCTCTTCTTCTACTTTTTCTCCTGTCATTCGTGATGAAAATTGTTTTGTGAATGAAAATTTCATGTTTGAAAATTGTGGCTTGTGGTATGGCACGGACAGACAGGATAGGTGAAAAGTTAGAAAACGACTTAGTATTTATTACTTATACAAAGCTAATTTGATGGTCGGTAACACACGCAGGATCGTAGTAAAATAAGCTAGGTATAGTCTAGGTATGTATAGTAAGATGCGAAAACGACTCCAGCTCGGTCAATATGGTTTCAAAAATTATTGATTTGGTCTTAATCGTAGGAACCATTCTGTTCTACAATTTGAGACCAAATCAATAATTTTTGAACTAGAGCTTAGGTATGAAGATTGGGGTGAAGAAGAAAAAAAAGAAGTAGAATTAAGACTACATAGGTATAGGTATATATACATATACCTATATATATACATATACATATACATAGTATAAATAAGACTAATGATTGGGAGAACGATGAGAGGAAGAAGGGAGAAAAAATAAAAGTGAAAGAAAAAAGGAGAAGAATAAGAATAAGACTAAGGGCCGGTTGCACGTACGTCCTGCTAGTTTAATCAGCGTTATTTCACCGTGTCAAAGTGGAAAAACGTTCAAATGAATAAAGTATTGAAATGTGATAGTAGTAGCAGAATATTCAAATGTACTTATTCAAAATAGATATCTGAATCAATAATTATCTCATTATTGTATAAATTATTCATCTATTAAAACAAAAACATGATCTGGAAATTGCATGCTAATACAACTTAATTGTTGTCAGGTTGGTAGTACCACAAAAATCGAAAACCTTCAGCTGCTATTGTTTTCAGATATTGAAAATTTAATCATCAGCTGATGGTTATGTTAAAATTTTTAGTGCCTTTAATTCTGGCCGATTAGTTTAGTACTGTGAAATTAGTATTCAATTCTATTTAAACAGCTGCTGACCTGTTAAATTTGAAAAAACCGCCATTGAAATTTCCATTACCTCATTGATATCATAGCCTCAATAATAATAAATCTGAACTTGATTCATGAATTTAAAGGTTAGTAATATTTTTAGGCAATAAAATTTAATGTAAATGATTTGTCATCGTGTTTTGTGAATGAAACTCAAGGCTTTTTAATAATTTATTTGTTTCTATTCTCTATTTGAATTGAGTTAGTTTGCCGTTGCTACAAGATGTCGTTATCCAGGATAATCACGGCGTTAAAACTTAACGAAGTTACGAACAACCGGACCTAAGAATAAGAAGTGGGAAGAAGAAGAAGAAGAAGAAGAAGAAGAAGAAGAAGAAGAAGAAGAAGAAGTGGGAAGAAGAAGAAGAAGAAGAAGAAGAAGAAGAAGAAGAAGAAGAAGAAGAAGAAGAAGAAGAAGAAGAACGACCAGGAAGCAGAGCATTGTTGACAAAAAAAAGAAGTGAATTCAGTAGTCTAAATAATGAGTTAAGGAAATGAGAAATTATTTCAATACAGTCTGTCCAAGCAAAGAAGACCCTCTGGCAAGATGGGAAAATGACTCCGGCTTGGTCAATATTTCTTCAGGAACTATAAATGTGGTCTTAATAGTAGATCAAACTGTTTCCTACAATTTGAGATCAAATTGATAATTTTTGAACCAATATTGACCGAGCTTGAGCCATTCTCCAATCTTGCCAGAGGGTCTTCTTAGCTTGAACAGACTATAGAACAACGGGCGGATGAGATTCAATTATCGTCGCTCTGTTTCCTACTTGTAATAACAAAAACAACCACAACAATAATTATTATTGCAGAAGGTGTCTGATGCATACGATTACTCTTGAACTGTGTGAATGCGCGTCAAGGTCACCAACACATGCTAATAATATTCCATCACCATTGTCCAAAATATGAGTCATAATACTGTCCATTGATTATAATGCACAAGCTAACAAAGTACAGTCTGTCCAAACAAAGTAGAGCCTCTGGCAAGATGATAAAATGACTCCAGCTCGGTCAATATTAGTTCAATAATTATTGATTTGGTCTCAAATTGTAGATCAGAATGTTTCCTACACTTGAGACCAAATCAATAATTTTTGAACCAATATTGACCGACCTGGAGTCATTTCCCACCTTGTCAGAATGTCTTCATTGCTTGGACAGACTATAGTGTGACTACAGTATAATATTATCTTCTTGGCTTGGAAGGGCTGTATAGTAGAGTGAATTTTAAACTAGCAACCAGCTGGTAGGCCTAGGCCCTTCATGGGCTGTTGAGCCAGACATACATACATACAGTATATTATCAACATGTTTGCCTATATTCATTATATGTCTACTATTAATATGATTTGTAAATTATTTAGATTTTATGAGTAGAATAATGAGTAGAACATTTTGTATATTCTTTTTAGTGATTTTGTTTGGAACTTTTCTGTGAACAGATTTTAAAATTCAAAATTTGTAGAATTTTTCTTCTGCTGTAAAATTTAGTGTTTTAGGAATGACATAACCTTTTGTTTGATTTGTTTGTATAAATTTAAGAGGAAGAGTTTTGGGCTATGGAACATGTTCTACTCTTTGATGGGAAATAACTAAATAAAGATGAATAAAGATATGTATTTCAAGTTTCAAGTTAATAAATTATTACCTAGTTCAAAAATAGAATATTGAAGATGTTTGAATGCATTATCGGTTAGGATAGGTCAGGTAAGTTTGGATTAGGCAAAATCTGAGTCATACAATGCAGAAGCTGACAAAGTAATATGCACTGGCCACTGGCAGCTCGTGCCCACGAAATACGTGAAGTGCTGTATAGTAGAAGATACGGGCACTTCACCTGTTTCGTGGTAATATGGCGGTTTCGGTAATATGATCAACATTATGAAAAGAGTATATTTCAATTTTTATGTATTTGATTTTCGAAATATTCCTAATAATTAAATACAGAAAGTAGTGTAAATAAGTGACAGGGAAAATGGCATGCATTAGAGATTACAGAATAAATAAAATAATATTATTAAATAAATAATTAGAATGAACAGTTCTTATAATTTTTACTAATACACTAAAAGATAAGCTGAATAGGTGTACGGAAATTCATTAAAAGATTGACCTTATTAATTGAATTTTGAAAAAATAAAGATGCATTATTTCAGTTTAAGCACATATATACAGAGCAGGCCGATAGCCTTGACAGTTCTCAGTATTTTGTATTACGCAATACTAAATCTTGGCATCCAATCAAAAAAAAACTCAATAATGAACCTTATTCGTGAAGCTCGTCAAATTTTCAATGTATTGTTTATAAAACCAGATGGGCCTAAGCAGCACAACTATGATGATATAAGATAACAAATCAAAATCAAGTTTTGAAAGATCCTAAAATTTGATGAGTGCATGTCGTCCTAACGGTGATGCATCTATTATTTGGTATAGTCTGTCCAAGCAAAGAAGACCCTCTGGCAAGATGGGAAAATGACTCCAGCTCAATCAATATTTGTTCAAAAATTATAAATGTGGTCTTAATAGTAGATCAAGTGGTATCCTACAATTCGAGATCGAATTGACAATTTTTGAACCAATATTGACCGAGCTGGAGTCATTTTCCCATCTTTCCAGAGGGTCTTCTTTGCTTTGACACCTATAGATCACACTGTGTTCTAGTATCCGTGAATAAACATATAATAAAAATATCAAGATATAATGTTATGAAATTGTGTTGAATTCAACAACAAAGAGATACAACTTTCAAAATTAAAAAATGAGCTTATTCACTGAAAAAGTTGATTCAATAGCATAATCAGAAATCAGCAAACAAAGCAAGATCAAACTATAGAGTAATGAGGAGACAGTATTGACAACAAAATGTTTACGGTACAAAAGTTGACAAAGTTGACAATATTGACAATAAAATTTTCACGGTACAAAAGTTGACAAACCTCAACAAACAAAATTCAAATAGAGACAACTTTTTGAATATTTAAACAAAATTCCCAGACGAACACTATACAGGAGAGACTCAATAGAATAATTTACAAGTCAAAGCCAAATAAAGGTATAAGGTATCATTTAAGTTTAAGACAGTAAACAAAATGTTTACGGTCCAAAAGTTGACAAACCTCAAAAATTCAAATAGAGACAACTTTTGGAATATTTTAACAAAATTCCCAGACGAACACTATATAGGAGAGACTCAATAGAAGAATTTACAAGTCAAAGAAAATGCTTAGATATTTTGAATTTTGATGGAGAACAGAGCAACAAGAATTCTTGTACGGTATGAATTATACATCTCAAATTTCAATTCATTAAAAAAAAGATCAGATGGGGGTGCTGGAAAGAATGAAAATAGGGAAATAAGTCTAAGTTAAGTACCTAACTTACTAAAATAAGTCATAGAAGATAGAACAATGAAATTGAATCATATGGGTGATAATGCGAGGGAGGGGAGGGGTGGGGAGAAGTTTCAAGGCAATAACGCGCAGTTTTTATAAACCGACAGCTAAAGTCTGTCCAAGCAAAGAAGACATTCTGGCAAGCATGGGAAAACGACTCCAGCTCGGTCAATATTAGTTCAAAAATGATAGATTTCATCTTGGATTGTAGATGATAATGTTTCCTACAATTTGAGATCAAATTGATAATTTTTGAACCAATATTGATCGAGCTGGAGACATTTTCCATCATGCCAGAATGTCTTCTTTGCTTGGAGAGACTGTAGCTTCAACACAAAAGGATGAAACAGTTATCTCAACTGAAAAAGAGCACAGAGCCCGGAAATCGTTGCAAACTGCATGAATGGATGAATTATTCATCGCATCTTCTTCTGTCAAATTCACTGCACAGCTGACACATCTCTCTATTCACTGATTAACTGTACCGTACTTCGCTCCTAACAACAAATAAAAAAACCAAACTATTTTATTGAAATAATTACTAATACTGTACTATACAGATAATAATTTATGCTACAGACATAGGATAACTAGATCCTTATTATTTTGTGATAAAACTGTAGTAGCCTAACTTGCAATGAATAACAATAACAAATAAAAAATATAAAATAATAATAAATAGAATAATAAATATAAATAACAATAGCTAAAACGTTGAGCGGTTTGTCTGTATCTAGTGATCTACTAAAAGCTGATTTAAAGCATCTATTGACTTTTCTGAAAAATTATCATGTAGGCATACCTAAAAGACAACTTTAATTGATAACATCAGCTGATAAAGCGCAAAAGGAGCAGACGAAACCGCCCAACTTTTTGGCGTCAACTATACTTTCAACAAGACTAGACCCCAAGTGGGAATCACGCTTTGAAAGAAAAACTAGAAAAATAAATGTTTTTAGTATATTGATATAGTCTGTCGAAGCGGAGAAGACCCTCTGGCAAGACGGGAAAATGACTCAAGCTCGGTCAATATTGGTTCAAAAATCATCAATTTCATAGCAAATTGTAGGAAACAATTTAATCTATCATTAACACTAAATTTATAATTCTTGAACAGATATTGACCAAGCTGGAGTCATATTCCCATATTGCCAGAGGGTCTTCTTTGCTTGGACAGACTATACCAATCGTAAAGCGTAGCCTGTTCTTTTCAAGAGTGGAGTCTGTCCAGTGTCCAAGCAAAGAAGACATTCTTGCAAGATGGGAGAATGACTCCAGCTCGGTCAATATTGGTTCAAAAATCATCAATTTTAGTCTCAAACAGTAGGAAACACATTTTGATTTACAATATGAGATCAATTTATATATTTTGAACCAATATTTACCGAACTAGAGTAGGTCAATATTGGTTGAAAAATTATAAATTTTGATATCAAACAATAGAAAACATTTTGATTAACAATTTGAGACCAGGTTCATAGATTTTGAACCAATATTGACCGTGATGGAGTCGGTTAAAATTGGTTCAAGAATGATAAATATTGGTCTCAAACAGTAGGAAACACATTTTGATTTACAATTAGACACCAAATTGATAGATTTTGAACCAATATTGACCGGGCTGGAATCAGTCATATTGGTCCAAAATTGATTAATATTGGTCTCAAACAGTAAGAAACACATTTTGATTTACAATTAGACACCAAAGTGATTGATTTTGAACCAATATTGACCATGCTGGAGTCGGTCAATATTGATTCAGAAATTAAAAATTTTAGTCTCAAACAGTAGGAAACGTTTCTATTTACAATTTGAGACCAAGTTCATAGATTTTGAACCAATATTGACCGTGCTGGAGTCGGTCAATACTGGTTCAAAAATAATAAATCATGGTCTCAAACAGTAGGAAACACATTTTGATTTAAAATTCGAGACCAAATTTATAGATTTTGAACCGATATTGATCGTGCTAAGATAGGTCAATATTGATTCAAAACTTACAAATTTTGGTCTCAAACAGTAGGAAACACATTTTGATTTACAATTCGAGACCAAGTTCATAGATTTTGAACCAATATTGACCTTGCTGGAGTCGTTCAATATTGGTTCAAAAATGATAAATCATGGTCTCAAACAGTAGGAAACACATTTTGATTTACAATTCGAGACCAAATTTATAGATTTTGAACCGATATTGATCGTGCTATGATCGGCCAATATTGATTCAAAACTTACAAATTTTGGTCTCTAACAGTAGGAAACACATTTTGATTTACAATTCGAGACCAAATTTATAGATTTTGAACCAATATTGACCGTGATGGAGTCGGTCAATATTGGTCCAAGAATGATAAATTTTTGGTCTCAAACAGTAGGAAACACATTTTGATTTACAATTAGAAACCAAATTGATAGATTTTGAACCAATATTGACCGTGCTGGAGTAGGTCATTATTGATTCAAAAATTAAAAATTTTGGTCTCAAACAGTAGAAACTACTTATTTACAATTTGAGACCAAATTTCTGGAGTTCGAACCAATATTGACCATGCTGGAGTCGGTCAATATTGGTTCAAAAATTATAAATTTTGGTCTCAAACTAATAGAAACCTATTCTATTCTACAATTTGAGACCAAATTTATAACTATTGAACCAACATTGACCAAGCTGGAGTCATTTCCCACGTTGCCAGAATGTCTTCTTTGCTTGGACAGAATAATATCATTGACTATGGATATAAGTATATACTTATATATATATACTTATAATATACTTATACTTATAAGATATACTTATGTCCATAGTCAATGATAATATTCTCCCACAGAACTCGGCCGAAGGCATTGTAAAGAGGCTCAGGTGTTGTGCCTACTCCAACAGGAATCGATTTGAAAATCGAATACAGGGCTCAGCTCTGGGACAAAACGATAATTGAATTTCACTTCAATTGAATTTCCCAGCTCAGATTGGACGCTAAATCAAATCCACATTATCACACGACATTGCTACAATAAAAATTAATTGATGCATTAATTAGTCTGTCCAAGCAAAGAAGACCCTCTGGCAAGATGAGAAAATGACTCCAGCTCGATTAATATTGTTTCAAAAAATATTGATTTGGTCTTAAATGGTAGAACAGAATGTTTCCTACATACTGAGACCAAATCTATAACTATTGAACAAATATTGAACTTTTTGTAATTTTTTAACTAATATTGACCTACTCAAGCACGGTCAATATTGGTTCGAAATCCATAAATTTGAACTCAAATTGTGAATCAAAATGTGCTTCTTTCGGTTTTAGACCAGAATTTATAATTTTTGAACCAATATTGACCTACTCAAACACGGTCGATATTGGTTCGAGATCCATAAATTTGAACTCAAATTGTGAATCAAAATGTGCTTCTTTCGGTTTTAGACCAGAATTTATAATTTTTGAACCAATATTAACCGACTCCAGCACGTTCAATATTGGTTCAAAATCCATAAATTTGGTATCAAATTGTAAATCAAAATGTGTTTCTTATAGTTTGAGACCATAATTTATAATTATTGAACCAATATTGACCGACTCCAGCACGTTCAATATTGCTTCGAAATCTATAAATTTGGTCTCAAATTGTTAATCAAAATTTTTCCTACACATTGAGACCAAATTTATAACTATTGAACCGATATTGACCGAGCTGGAATCATTTTCCTATCTTGCCAGAATGTCTTCTTTGCTTGGACTGACTTTATAATGCGTTAATACACAGAAATCATCATTTCATCAGTAGAATCATAACCAGAATGTCTGATGATCTAATATTGACAAACATGGGTGGCTCGTTGGAGGAGTGATAAAGCGCCGGTCTGATAACCAGGTGGACCCTGGTTCAAATCACTTTTGACCACAGCACAATCACATAGATACGGCCACCCCGTCTTTTGGAGGAGACGATAAGCCGTCGGTCCCGACTACCTCAAAGTAGTCGTCATCTATCATCCATATCATTACCCACTCACAAGCCTATGAGCTCATGTGGGCTTCACCCTCATAACAAACAAACAAAAAACATGACACATACTACCTGATAGTCTATTTCATAAATATTGTATTGATGATAAGTCATATCTCCTACAAATAAGGCTATTGAATTTGTATTTGTACATTAGTCTATCATTAATTTGGTAAGTTGATTCAACTTAGAAGGTTCATTAATCTACTCATCAGTCATTCAATAGAATTTGACGATACACATGACTCAATTAAATTAGTCATGATCTGTCAAGAAAAAAATTTGGCCAATTCATCAAGCTATTTACATTTAAAAGTTACAACCGGCACTTACTAAGTTGTGGATAGTGACAATAACATTTGATATACTTCTGATATTATGATTATCTTATAAATTTGGGGAAAAAACGTTTTGTACTTTATTATATTTATTTACCCTTCTCGAATAGTAGATAGATGTATGATAAATGATAAATTTGGTCTTAAATTGTAGGAAACATTCTGATCTACAATTTGAGACCAAATCAATAATCTTTGAACCAATATTGACCGAGCTGGAGTCATTTTCTCATCTTGCCCGAGGGTCTTCTTTCAAATCAGAACAACCTTCCAAATTCTAAATTACAGTTTCATAGTTTTTTTTTACCTTCAGAAGTAGAAATTTGTGTATAATTCAAATTTCAAGTGTGGACATAACCTCTATTTTGAATATTTTAACCAAAATTGGGAAGAAGAGACGTTTTGGACTTTGTCTGTGTTTCAATCTTGTTAATAAATAAAATAAATAAATAAAAAATCACTAATGCACTTGGCTCAACTAAAGTTTCGATTTAACTGGAGAATGAATATTGAATCATATTCAACAATGAATTGCAAATTTTACTTGAAAAACCATTATCATTGCCTGACGAAAACAAGACTGTAATTATGAAAAACTTGAGGAAATTTTGTTAAAATATCTTTGAATAATATTCTAAATGCAATAACTGTAGGATGCTGAAGTATTTGATCATCAATTTTATTAAAATAAAACTGTAATGCAGTATAATTGATCAATAATTTCATCAAATTGCTCTGGATTTGTAAATATGGTACGTCCCACATGTTATGTCCTAATGTGAGAAGTTGGTTATTAATAATTAACACCTAACCGCTTCTACATAATGTCACCTCTGCTTTGTCTCCACTAAGTTCAAGTCTAAAGCTAAAGATAAGCTGAGCTAAAGTACTAAAGCCAGCTCCATATATGCGCTATTCGGGAAACACCGAACACCTAGTCGCCGAATCACGACTAGTGTGGAGCGGAGTGTTTGCTATTTGGGAAATAGCGAACACGAATGTTTGTGTGTTCCGTCCATTGTCGGTCTTTTGGACACACCAAAGTGGACGAATGTTCGGCAAATAGCGAACTTTTTGCCCATCCACACATTCGCCTTGATGTTCGGCTAATTTTGTTGTTTGTTTTTGCATGTAGATTGAGGTTAAGTCAATTGAGGAAAAGTTTCTTACGTGTTAATTTAATACATAATTTTTTTAGACGAGATAAATATTAAATTACAGTCTGTGGATGATTTTTAAGTGATATAATCAATTTTGATACTATGAAATTGAATTAAATTCAATTCAAATATTATATTGAAAACTAGTGAATGTCCAGTCCGTTTCAGGTTACTGAATTATAATCTTGATTCTTCAAATGTTTTAAAAAATCCTACAAACATTAATATTCAATCATTGCCAAGATTAAAGTTGAAATTAGTACCGTAGTGTTAGATTTTTGAAAGTTGAAATTTTCGACAGCATTTTGACATAATTGACCTTGAAAATGTCACCTATTTGGTTGACGATTCGCCATTCCCAGTACGAATACGTGCTCGGAAAACCACGCATGTGTGGAGATGTGTGTTCGTTAGTTGGGAAATAGCAAGCAAAACTGTTCGCCAAACACCAAATGTTCGGTATTTCCCAAATACCGCATGTATGGAGGCTCCTTAAGAATGCTTTGTTCCATCAAGGCCAAACTGAAACTCAAGCAGCTCGCACCACTCTTGAAAATCAATGTTTTCCACACAAAATAAATAAATACACACACAAAATCACACCGGAAAGCAGACGAACCAAAGATGGATTCACAGTGTGTTCTTGTCTAGTCTTTGTACGTACGACCTTTCACCTCGCAGACAAAAATAAAATTCAAACATCACTACCGGTGTTTTCACACACAGACACTTCCGAGGTCAAACACCACAGTTATAGTCTGTCCAAGCAAAGACCCTCTGGCAAGATAGGAAAATGACTCCAGCTAGGTCAATATTGGTTCAAAACTTATAGATTTGATCTTGGATTGTAGATGATAATGTTTCCTACAATTTGAGATCAAATTGTTAATTTTTGAACCAATATTGACCTAGCTGGAGTCATTCTCCCATCTTGCCAGAGGGTCTTCTTTGCTTGGACAGACTTGATCAGGTAACTGTAATTTTCTGCCGTGAAAAATATTAGTGCACATCAAAAGTGCAAAAAAGTGAATTAACTGTGAATAGGCTACTCTAATAAAATTTGAAACTTCCGGCTTCAAATTCGTTGCATTCACAATACTATACAAAATACGCAAATTCGGAAGTTACACCAAATATATTAGTCACCTTGTACAGTGGTTTTTATAATAACAAGTTAATATTGATGTTGTCTGCCACCTACTGGGAACATACACAATAGAAGCTATCAATTGTTCATTAATTCACAAGGAAGCTTACCACGTGCCGAGTAGGAAATAAATTCGAAATTATAATCTACTCATAAAAACTTGAGAAAATTTACAATAAAACTAGAGTAATAAAAATATCAGGAAATGCAAAAAGGATGGATCATTATAGTCCTGAATAGTGTAGTAAAAAAAGAGGAAGTCATTGATAGTTGATACTAATAGTAGTTTATACAACGGTTGAATTATGAGAGCCTTTGTAGTATGTCCAAGCAAAGAAGACCCTCTGGCAAGATGAGATAATTACACAAGCTCGGTCAATATTGGTTCAAAAGCTATCAATTTGATCTCAAATCGTAGAAAACAATTTGATCTACTGTTAAGACCACATTTATAATTTTTGAACAAATATTGACCAAGCTGGAGTCATTTTCCCATCTAGCCGGAGGTCTTCTTTGCTTGGACTGACTCTACCTGAATGACAATTCTTATTGTCAACATCAGCTGTTGAAGCGAACAAGGATCAGACTAAACCGCCCAACTTTTTGGAATCAGCTATAATTCAAAGAGTGTATTGTATACTCTATTTGATATAACTTCTGACATGGAATGCATTGTATTCCCCATCTTATACGTGTTATTACAAGTTGGGGGTTACATCAATTGTAGATTTTAGTAGGGAGTGGTGAGCCTATCACGTTATGTAGTTATTGAAGTTTTATTTACAACTTTATGTACAAGTTTTATGTACAACTTACATATTATTATTCCGAAAATAATTACTATTATTACTGTGCTAAAACACATTGTAGTATAGTCTGCACAAGCAAAGAAGACCCTCTGGCAAGATGGGAAAATGACTCCAGCTCGGTCAATATTGGTTCGAAAATTATTGATTTCTTCGAAATCGTAGGAAACATTCTGATCTACAATTTGAGACCAAATTTATATATTTTGAACCAATATTGACCGAGATGGAGTCATTTTCTCATCTTGCCAGAGGGTTTTCTTTGCTTTGACAGACTATAATAGGCCTCTTTCGCAGTTGTCAATGCTTGTCATTGTATTACAATTTATAAGAAAAATATAAGAAATATATTTAAGCCTATAAGAAAACTGTTCTACCATCTTATCACTATCTTATCATATGTGACTTCTTTGCGAAAAACCGATCAAATAATCAATAACAGTTTAACACCAAACTAAATAGAGACCATCCAAGCAAAGAAGACATTCTGGCAAGATGAGAAAATAACTCCAGCTCGGTCAATATTGGTTCAAATCCATTAAAAAAGGTCACAAATTGAAAATCCAAATGTTTACTACTGATTGAGACCAAAATTTATGATTTTTGAGCCAATATTGACCGTTCCCAGCTCGGTCAATATTGGTCCAAAATCTATAAATTTGGTCTCAAATTGCAAATCAAAATATGTTTCCTACTGTTTGAGACCATTATTTATAATTTTTGAACCAATATTGACCGACTCCAGCTCGGTCAATATTGGTTTAAGATCTATAAATTTGGTCTCAAATTGTAAATCACAATGTGTTTCCTACTGTTTGAGACCCAAATTCATAATTTTTGAACCAATATTGACCGACTCAAGCAAGGTCAATATTGGTTCAAAATCTATAAATTTCGTCTCAAATTGTAAATCGAAATTTTTGCTATTGTTGAGACCAAAATATAAAATTTTTGAACCAATATTGACCGAGCTGGGGTTGGTCAATATTTGTTCAAAAATTTTTAATTTGGTCTTAATCAGTAGGAAACATCTTGATTTTGAATTTGAGATCAAATTTATAGATTTTGAATAAATATTGACCTTGATGGAGTCGGTCAATATTGGTTCAAAATGTATAAATATCGTCTCAAATTGTAAATCGAAATTTTTGCTATCGTTGAGACCAAAATTTAGAATTTTTGAACCAATATTGACCTACTCCGGCTCGGTCAATATTGGTTCAAACATTTTATATTTTGGTCTCAACAATAGCAAAAATTTCGATTTACAATTTCAGATTTAGATTGAATTGCAAATTAAAATGTTTCCTACTGTTTAAGACAAAAATTTGTAATTTTTATATTGACAATTTCTTTAAAAACTAAAACTGATTGACTGCGATTTTGAAAATTTAATGACGTCGTTGTGATATTATCGTCGGTTCAAGCAGAGAAGACCCTCCGGCAAGATGAGAAAATCACTCACCCTCGGTAAATATTGGTTCAAAATTATCAATTTGATCTCAAATTGTAGAACAATGATCTATCATTAACACCAAATTTATAATTCTTGAACCAATATTGACCAAGCTGGAGTCATTTTCCCGTCTTGCCAGAATGTCTTCTTTGCCTGCACAGACTAGTAAAGAACAGATAGTAAAGAACACAAAATTTTGTGAAGAAGTTGAGGGGATGGAAAATAAGGATAACAAGAAAATTACGACGAAAAAGAGTAGAGAATGATAGAAAAGAACGAAGGAAACAATTGCAAAGAGTGAGGAGAAAGAAAGAAGGCGAAGAGAAGAAAAAGAGGAACTTTTTAAAAACAGAATTAGGAAAAGTAACAGTAGAACGAAAATCAAGGATAGATACAGAATGATAGAGGGGAAGCAAACAAGGATTGATCAATAAAAGAAGAAGAAGAAGAAGAAGAAGAAGAAGAAAAAGAAGAAGAAGAAGAAGAAGAAGAAGAAGAAGAAGAAAGAAGAAAGAAAAGGAAGAAGAAGAAGAAGAAGAAGAAGAAAGAAAAAGAAGAAGAAGACGAGAAAGAAGAAGAAGAAATAAGAAGAAGAAAATAAGAAGAAGAAGAAGGAAGAAAGAAAAAGAAAGAAGAAGAAAAGAGAAGAGAAAAGAAGAAGAAGAAGAAGAAGAAAAAAAGAAGAAGAAGAAGAAGAAGAAGAAAGAAGAGGAAGAAGAAGAAAAAGAAAGAAGAAGAAGAGAAGAAGAAGAAAAGAAGAAGAAATAAGAAGAAGAGAAAGAGGAAGAAGAAGAAGAAGAAAAAATGAAGAAGAAGAAGAAGAGGGAAGAAGAAGAAGGAAGAGAAGAAGAAGAAAGAAGAAGAAAGAAAGAAGAATAAGATGAAGAAGAAGAAAAAGAAAGAGACGAAGAAAAGAAAGAAGAAGAAGAAGAAAAGAAGAAGAAGAAGAAGAAGAAAAATAAGAAGAAGAAAAAGAAGATGAAGAAGAAGAAGAAGAAATAAGAAGAAGAAGAAGAAAAAGAAGAAGAAGAAGAGAAGAAGAAGAAGAAGATGAAGAAGAAGAGAAGAAGAAGAAGAAGAAGAAGAAGAAGAAGAAGAAGAAGAAGAAGAAGAAGAAGAAGAAGAAGAAGAAGAAGAAGAAGAAGAAGAAGAAGAAGAAGAAAGAAGAAGAACAAAGAAGAATATTAAAGACGAAATAGAAGAACAAAAAAAGAAAGGAGAATGTGGCAGAAGATAAAAAATCCAGTAGACAAAGAACAGATGGCAATAGCACGAGCTAATTATTTTGAATAGACTAATACAGAACAAAATAATAATTATTACTGCGTATTGGCATAGTCTGTCCAAGCAAAGAAGACCCTCTGGCAAGATGAGAAAATGACTCCAGCTCGATCAAGATCGGATCAAAAAATAATCATTTGGTCTCAAATTGTAGATCAGAATGTTTCCTACAATTTGAGACCAAATCAATAATTTTTGAACCAATATTGACCGAGCTGGAGTCATTTTCTCATCTTGCCAGAGGGTCTTCTTTGCTTGGACAGACTATATTTAGGAAGCATTTGGCAATTCGACAAGCGCATGAGATAATGTTTTATATTTTATATTTCACCTAGCAAAGAAGAGCCTCTGAAAAGATGGGAAAATGACTCCAGCTCGGTCAATATTGGTTCAAAAATTGTTGATTTGGACTCAAATTGTAGATCAGAATGTTTCCTACAATTTGAGATCAAATTGATGATTTTTAAACCAATATTGACAGAGCTTGAGTCATTTTCCCATCTTGCCAGAGGACTATACCCCTACCACTTTATTCCATCATCTCTCGCTCACTTCTCAATCAAACTCTCTCTCTCTTTCTCCAACTCTAAAAATCATTTCCTATCTCTCTCACTCTGAGCCGGCCGGCTCATTCAGAAACTATGGTTCGCTGAGAAGACACCTGTCACAATGTAAATAGCATTGAAATGGCGTATCTTCTCATCATCTAGACATGGCTAAAACACATCACAATTCACAATTTCCAATTGACAATATCAGCTGATGAAGAACAAAATCAAATTATCTATTGTCGGAAAAATACACTTGGTATACCCGTCCAAGCATAGAAGACCCTCTGGCAAGGTGGGGAAATGACTCCAGCTTGGTCAATATTGGTTCAAAAATTGTAAATTTTGGTCTCAAACAATAGTAAACATTTAGAATTACAATTTGAGACCAAATTTATATAATTTGAACAAATATTGACCGAGCTGGAGTCGGTCAATATTGGTTCAAAAATCATAGAAGATTGGGTCTCAAACAGTAGGAAACACATTTTGATTTACAATTTGAGAACAAATTTATAGAATTCATATTAATTTAACATCACTACAATATAGTTAAGTTTATTCCAAGTTCAACACATTGTTTTTCAATACAATTCCAATTATCCGAATTTTTGTTTATCCGAATCGATCATCATGGTCCCAATTAGTTCGGATAATCGGCGTTCTACTGTATTAGAAAGCTATAACCTCCTCTTTCCCCGCGCACCGCTAGAAACTAACTCAAGTCAAAGTCGTATTTAATCCAAGGATTTTTGAAAATCACTTAATGAAAGTCAAAGTACATTGTCAATTAATGCGCATTGCCATAGTCTGTCCAAGCAAAGAAGACCCTCGGGCAGGATGAGAAAATGACTCCAGCTCGGTCAATATTGGTACAAAGATTATTGATTTGGTCTAAAATTGTAGATCAGTATGTTTCCTACAATTTAAGACCAAATGTATCATTTTTGAACCAATATTGATCGAGCTGGAGTAATTTTCTCATCTTGCCAGAGGGTCTTCTTTGCTTGGACAAACTACATTAACATAACAGTACCTTCAAGGTTCTACTCATCACGCTCTGTTCAACAATAAGAAAAACTACCGCTTTCATCATCATCATCATCTTCTTCTTCTCCTTCCACTTCTTCTTCTTCTTCTTCCTTACTTCTTCTAGTTCTTCTTCTTCTTACTTCTTCTTCTTCTTCTCCTTTTTTCTTCTTCTTCTTCTTCTTCTCTTCTTCTTCTTCTTCTTCTTCTTCTTCTTCTTCTTCTTCTTCTTCTTCTTCTCTTCTTCTTCTCTTCTTTCTCCTTTTTCTTCTTTTCTTCTTCTTCTTCTTCTTCTTCTTCTTCTTCTTCTTCCCTTTTTTAGAGCCTTCTTCCCTCTTCAACTTAATTAGTGTTGTCACATTTAGCTGATGTTTTTGAAACCAAGAATGAAACAATAAGTGACAATGTGACAGGTCCAAAAACATTTGCTCATACGAATTATGAAATTCATGAATTTTCTTTAACATTTTAAATAAGCTAAACATTGTTTCAAAATGTGACTATTGTGAGAGACACGGAATTGCATGGAGCAATGCATACTAGTCAGGCCAAGCCAAGAAGAGCTTCTGGCAAGATGAGAAAATGACTCCAGCTCGGTCAATATTGGTTCTAAAGATATTGATTTGGTCTCAATTGTAGGAAACATTCTGATCTACAATTTCAGACCAAATCAATAATTTTTGAACGAATGTTGACCGAGCTGGAGTCATTTTCTCATCTTGCCAGAGGCTCTTCGTTGCTTGGTAAGACTATAATAGTCAGACCACGAACCCGACCAGAATTGATCTTTCAGTGGCTTGAAAGTTTCCTTGTATAAGTTAGTCTAATCGAAGAAATAAGACATTCAGGCAAGATGGGAAAATGACTTCTGCTCGGTCGATATTGGTTCAAAATCTATAAATTTGGTCTCAAATTGTAGAATAAAATAGTTTCTACAGTTTGAGACGAAAATTCATAATTATTGAACCAATATTGACCGACTTCAACTCGGTCAATATTGGTTCAAAATCAATAAATTGGGTCTCAAATTTTAGAGCAGAATGTTTCCTACAACTTGAGACAAAATTTTATAATTTTTGATCAAATATTGACCGAATCCAGCTCGGTCAATATTGGATCAAAAGTTATCAATTTGGTCTTAAAATGTAAAGCAGAATGTTTTCTACTATTTGAGACCAAATTTATAATTTTTGAACCAATATTGACCGACTCCAACTCGGTCAATATTGATTCAAAATCAATAAATTGGGTCTCAAATTTTAGAGTAGTATGTTTCCTACAACTTGAGACAAAATTTTATAATTTTTGATCAAATATTGACCGACTCCAGCTCAGTGAATATTGGTCAAAATCTAAAAATTTGTTCTCAAATTGTAAATCTAGATGTTTCCTACTGTTTGAGACCAAAATTTATCATTTTAGGACCAAAATTTACCGAATCCAGCTTGGTCGATATTGGATCAAAAGTTATCAATTTGGTCTTAAATTTTAAAGCAGAATGTTTCCTACTATTTTAGACCAAATTTATAATTCTTGAACCAATATTGACCGAGCTAGAGTCAATTACCATCTCACCAGAATGTCTGCTTTGCTCGAACAGACAACAGCAAGGCACCACTGCTCAGCTACATACAGTTTGTCAAAGATAAGAAGACCCTCTGCCAAGATGGGAAAATAACTCCAGCTTGGTCAATATTCATTCAAAAATTATCAATTTGATTTCAAATTGTAGGAAACATTCTGCTCTACAATATGAGACCAAATATCCATATTTTTTTTTCAACCAATATTTACCGAGCTGGAGTCATTTTCTTATCTTTGCTTGGACAGACTATACAATGCAACTAGCTTCCAATGTGATTGCTCCCATATAAAAGAAAGGTACTCAAATCCAGATGCACTTTTCCCAACATTCTACCTTCAATTTCAATGAATATACTCACAGACGAAGGAAACAACGAATAAAGTCAATGGATAGTGCATGAATGGACCTCTATACCGTGCAAAGAAAGAATGATAAAATACAAAAGAATTCTTATTTTGGTGAGAGGTGAGGGCGCAAATTGAAAGGTCACATGCTCACTTTCTGTATCAAGATGGCATTTCTGTATCATATTTCTCCTACTTACTCCTTAACAGTAATTACATTACACTAGGAAAAACAATCCACTATAATTATCAAAGAGAGATGGATAGGAGAATGACTTCTGCTCGGTCAATATTGGTTCAAAATCTATAAATTAGGTCTCAAATTGTAGAATAGAATACAGTTTCTACAGTTTAAGACGAAAATTTGTAATTTTTGATACAATGAATATTGGTATCAACTTTCAACTTGATATTTATTTATACACACAGTTGAATCTGAATAAAGAACTAGACAAAGTCTGAACTAGTTGTTAGATAATAATTTTGATAGAGTCAATATTGTCCGAAATCTGATTATGATATTCTCGCATTGAACACAATTATTTATCCAGAAATAATATTTAAAAATCCATCGAAATTGGAAGGTCGAAATGGTCTTGCAGACCACTCACCGACAATCCCGACAGAGCTCAGCTACAATAATTGTCTCGTTTAAATTATCCCTGCTCAAGTCATTTTATAGTTGTTAGATAATTAGTAAGTACAGTCCGTCCAAGCAAAGAGACCTCTGGCAAGATGGGAAAATGACTCCAGCTTGGTCAATATTTGTTCAAGAATTATAAATGTGGTCTTAGTAGTAGATAAAACTGTTCCCTACAATTTGAGATTAAATTGATAATTTTTGAACCAAAATTGACTTGATTTGAGTAATTTTCCCATCTTGTCAGAAGGTCTTCTTTGCTTGGACAGACAGCACAGCTGGCCAACATTATTCGAAAGATTAATTCACCAAAGCAACAAGCTAAAACTATGATGAAATATTTCTCTTACATAATAGGCTTACTAAAAGAAGACAGTCTGTATTCATGAAGGATTAACTGATTTTTAAAACAGCGTTCTCCCCAACTAACCTAACCCAACCGAATGAAACTAGCCTGAGCATAACGTTGAAAGCAAAGCCCTATTACGATAATACAGTCTGTCCAAGCAATGAAGACATTCTGACAAGGTGGGAAAATGACTCCAGCTAGATCAATATCGCTTCAAATATCATAAATTTGGTCTCAAATTGTAGAAAACATTCTGCTCTACAATTTGAGACCAAATTTATGATTTTTCAACCAATATTCACCGAGTTGGAGTCATTTTCCCATTTCAACACAATGTCTTCTTTTCTTGAACAGACTAAACCATAATCTAGTATATCAGACGCCAACGAAACTGGCGGGTGGCTGATGACGTTTAATGATTCTCAGCTCTGTCAGGACAGTCTGTGACAGCACATTACTCGAGAGGGTTCTTCAGCTAAACAGTTTCACTCTTTTAGACCGCTTCCAGACGGTTCTGACAGAGCTGAGCATTTGTAAAAGACATTTGTCAACCGTCACTTGTTTGGCAACTGATATAAAAGCAATGTTCTGATGACACGATATGCAACAAGCAATGAGATAATCGCCCACATCTTAAAATGGAAGCTTTCACTTTAGACGATAACTGAATGCAATCATTGCGGTCTCAAACATTTAATCAAGCTCTATTTTTTTATTAAATACCATAGTCCGCGCAACATAAGTTGACTATTTTTGCTTACAGATTGTGTGAAATTGGAACTTCATCAAATTCGCGATTAAACCCAATATCTGTAAGTAGAATTTCATCCTCGATATGCTAGTAGTATTAAAAAAGTTCCTGGATAGAAGGATTCAAAGGGAATTAGATTAATTTTTTTTTATAAAATTGAAAAATTGCGAAACTACTATTTTCTTTTGAATATCACTTCATTCACAACTATTTTTACATCAGAATAACAAGGAGAATTCGTGCTTTCTATTGGTTTTTGAATTTTCTATATCCGACCAACAATATTCTTTTTCAATTCATGAACATGTTTGTCAATGTCGAGTCAGTTCGAACAGAAAAGATGAAATTTTCGACGATCTGGAAACGTTTTTGTTTGAAAAGATAAGTGGGTGGTGAAAGCGAGAAAGTTGTTCAAAAACAATTGAAATTATTTTTCCAAATGTCAAAAATAGTTGGAAGATCGTAATTTGGCATCTCATGAGTTTAAAAGTAAGGACAGCGGTATAGTCTGTCCAAGCAAGAAGACCCTCTGGCAAGATGAGAAAATGACTCCAGCTCGGTCAATATTGGTTAAAAAATTACAGATCGGTCTCAATTGAAAGGAAACATTCTAATCTACAATTTGAGACCAAATCAATAATTTTTTAACCAATATTGACCTAGCTGGAGTCATTTTCCCATCTTGCCAGAAGGTCTTTTTTGCTTCAACAGACTATACCGCGAGGCATTCGCGGCGTCATGCCTCGCACTTTCGATACGCGGCTACAGTATAGTCTGTCCAAGCAAAGAAGACCCTCTGGCAAGTTAGGAAAATGACTACAGCTCGGTCAATATATGTTTAAAAATGATAAATTTAGTCTCGAATAGTAGATCAGAATGTTTTCTACAATTTGGGACCAAATTTATGATATTTGTACCAATATTGACCGAGCTGGAGTAATTTTCTCATCTTGCCAGAATGTCTTCCTTGCTCGGACAGACTTATTATTATTGATGCATAAATTCTAAATATCTGGTACCGATCTTCGCTCTGAAGCTGCGGCCGAACTGTTGAATTACCGGTACATAAATATGTTATTGTAAAAAATCAAGGAACCTCCTTGTAAAAAATAAATTCAAAATTGATATGATCACCTATCACAATTTTTTGACAGTCATGAACATGAGTTATAGACTTGAATGTAACTCCATTCACTCCAGCTGGATAGCGTTGGACAGCTAACGATAACAGCCATTATAAGCAGTACTTGGGATTATGCCTGAATAAGGAATATTTTATTCTTTTATTAATCCTGCCAGAGAGTTTTCCCAGACATGAGGCCTGGTGCAATCTTATTTTTCCATCACGGTTATATTACATTTCAAATTTCAAGAAAATCGTTAGAGCCGTTTTCTAGATCCGTGGTTCCACATACAAACATACATACATACAGAAATTACTCGCTTAATATATAATAGGATAAATTGTAGAATGTCGTGTGATAATGTGAACTAGCGTGATGTGATGATTTAGCGTCCAATCAGGTCTGGCAAATTGAAGTGAAATTCAATTATTGTTTTGTCTTAGGGCTGTTAGCCCTTCTATAGTCTGTCCAAGCAAAGAAGATCTTCTAGCAAGATGCGAAAATGACTCCAGCGTGGTCAATATTTGTTCAAAAATTACAAGTGTGTTCCTAATAGTAAATCGAATTGTTTCCTAAAATTTGAGATAGAATCCATGATTTTTAAACCAAAATTGACCGAGCTTGAGTCATTTTCCCAGCTTGACAGAGGGTCTTCTTTGCTTAGACAGACTATAGTTTAATGGATTTTTAAATTAATTTACTGTTGGACTAGGCACAACACCTGAGCCTCTGTAGGTATAATCTCTGTAGGTGGAAGCAAAGAAGACATTCTGGCAACATGGGAAAATGACTGCATCTTGGTCACTATTGGTTCAAAATCAAAATGTTTCCTACTGTTTGAAACCAAAATTTATAAGTTTTAAACCAATATTGACCTATTCCAGCTTGGTCAATATTGGTTTAAAATCTATAAATTTGGTCTCAAATTGGAAATCAAAATGAATCCTACTGTTTGAAACCAAAATTTATAATTTCTGGACCGATATTGACTTACTCCAGCTTGGTCAATATTGGTTGAAAATCTATAAATTTGGTCTCAAATTGTAAATCAAAATGAATCTTATTGTTTGAAACCAAAATTTATCATTTTTGAACCAATATTGACTTACTCCAGCTTGGTCAATATTGGCTCAAAATCCATTGATTTGGTCTCAAATTATAAATCAAAATGTTTCCTACTGTTCGTAACCAAAATTTGTAATTTTTACAATGTAATTTTTATCAATATTGACCTACTCCAGCTTGGTCAATATTGGTTCAAAAAAATATAAATTCGATCTCAAATTGAAAATTAAAATGTTTCCTACTGTTTGAAACCAAAATTCATCATTTTTGAACCATTATTGACCTACTTCAACTCGGTCAATATTGTTTCAATAAATTTGGTCCAAAATTGTAAATAAAAAATAATGTTTCCTTCTGTTTAAGACAATAATTTATAACTTTTGTGCCAATATTGACCTACTCCAGCTCGGTCAATATTGGTTGAAAATCTATAAATTTGGTCCCAAATCGTAAATCAAAATGTTTCCTACTGTTTGTTCAAGGCAAATTTTCATCGTTTTTGAACAAATATTGACCGACAGTATCCAGAGTAAAAACTATGAGATTTGTTCCCAGCAGAGAACCCAGATCAAGATAATTATGTGTGGGCGAGATTATCAAACAGCAGCATGGCAGCCAACTATCTCAGTTTGTCCAAGCAAAGAAGACATACTGGCAAACTGGGAAAATGACTCCAACTCGGTCAATATTGGTTCAAATTTTTCAATTCGGTTTCAAATTGTAGGAAACATTCTGATCTACAATTTGAGACCAAATAAAAAAAAATTTAACCAATATTGACCGAGCTGTAGTCATTTTCCCATCTTGCCAGAACGTCTTCTCTGCTTGGAAGACTATACTCTTCACCAGGAAGTAGAATAATAGCTTGAAACAGCAGCTGCTTCTCAATTCCATATTACAGTCTGTCCAAGCAAAGAAGACCCTCTGGCAAGATGGGAAAATGACTCCAGCTTGGTCAAAATTTGTTCAAGAATTATAAATGAGTTCTATTAAGTAGATCAAATTGTCTCCTACAATTTGAGATCAAAGTGATAATTTTTGAACCAATATTGACCGAGCTGTAGTCATTTTCCCATCTTGCTAGAGGGGCTTCTTTGCTTGGACATATTATACTCACATGTTTATGCCGTGAAGCTCCTTCACGATTAAGGAAGCTATCTCTCAGCTTCTCTCAGCTAGAAGCTTTTCACGTGAGTTCGTGATGTGACAAACTATCGTGTTCTGAGTTGAATTTATTACCAAAACCTTACAAAATAAGTTACAATTTTTCATCTAAAATACATTTTGTATAATAGATTAGAATCTACATATTACTAGTTATTGATTACTTAGAATGCAATCATATCATCATTTTGCATTTGAAAATGACTCTCAGGAGTCGAAACACGCTATGCATAAATAGAAATACAGTAGAACGCCGAATATCCGAACTAATTGGGACCGGGATCAATTCCGATTATTGTACATATAATTATTGTATTAAAGAAAAACAATGTGTTAAACTTGGAATAAACGTTATTACATTTGAAAAGTAACCTAAAGGTCCCGGGTTCAATCCCAGGTCAGACCAGAAATTTTTCTCAGGCCACTTCCCGTGTTTCGGTTGGACACGTTAACCCGGTGCCTAAAAACAGTCGTTAAATCATGTCAGAGGACCTGAAATTGATCAGCAACGACCTGAAAACTCTGCCACCATGCCTCCTGAGCTAGCCAGGTTACACGAATATTTATTTATTTGAAAAGTACAGTGTAGTGATTGATGTTAAATTAATATGGAAAGCAAAACAAATACTGAACTAAACTACAGTACTGTCAAGAACAATTCGAGAAAAGTGAGAAAAACTACGATCAAGTCGTAAACGCTGGTTTTTAATCTGGACAGATTTGGATAATTGGCAATTCGGTTAATCGGCGTTCGCATAATCGGCGTTCTACTGTAATTAAAAAGGGTACTGTGATTCTGATTTAGAATAAGAAAACCGCAATAAAGAAAACATTATTTTACAAACTTACAGTATATCCGTGGCTTATCAAACTCTTAAACCTATCAATTAAGCTCTTGTTAAGTATAATATTATTGATAAGAGTTGAAACAAGAATCTTGCGAAATAGCAAATAATTAACAATAAGTACTTTAGGAGAAAAAACGTGTACAGGTTTGTATCGGAATTTTCAAAAATCAAATAAGCAAAAATGATGACACAACTTTAGAAATCTTCATTGGTACTTGACAAAAATTGATAACTGGATCATACTTGAACAAAGCTAACTTCCGTATTTGGATAAATTGTATTAACTATGTTATGGTTGTATACGATAAGGAAGTTACATCTACTGAAGTATAGACTGATTAGTGCGCGTTCAATTAGTAAAAAAATTCAATTGATTTCAAGTAGTAGGAGCATGCAAGCACTTGATAATTGCAATTAGGCCTACGTATTCATATATCAAGCTAAAGATTTAACAAACACGTGTACAATAAACATTTGAAATACACTTAAAAATTATATTTTCAAGTTTATGCAGTTAAGTATCTCAAGACACGAGAAAATTTATTTGATGTAATAATTTGTGGGAATTTGATTTCTACCTAGATCAACCATCATTATTAAGAGATATGCAATACAGTACTGATATAGCTGGTGAGACAATTTAAGGCAAATGACTGTTATTAATACTAAGCTCTGTCAGGACAGTCTGGAGCTCTCTTCGAGAGTAAATTAGTATAGCTGGGGTCGCTCTTGTTTCGATGTGATCTCGCAGACAGCACGCCGACTGTCCTGACAGAGCTGAACAGTCTTTTGTCAACCGCCATAATTTTTGACACCAGCTAGACATTGATACAAATGCAAATATTTAAAATATACAAACAATTTTCATTTAAAAACTTTCAAACTTTTTCAGTGATTTGAAAATTTTTAAGGTGAAGAAACTCAGATTACTTATTTGAGGTTTCTTCAAAAATGTAGTCATGTAACAGTAGCCTATTTATCAATTTAATATTTAGAATTTTTTTTCTAGGGTAAACCCCACATGAGCCGAAAGGCTTGTACGTGGGTAATGCTGATGATGATGATGAGAAATGACGACTACCTACTTTTTAGACAGTTGGGACCGACGGCTAATTTTTCGTCACCTCCGAAAGACGTAATTGTGTGATTGTGCTGTGGTCAAAGAATTGTGCCCCGGTCGAGACTCGAACCTTTGTCCACATGGTTATCAGAACGGCGCGTTATCACTCACTCCAACGAGCCTTCCTAACTTCAATGAGCAATATTCACAAGACAATAATGAATAAATGATTGTTTCAAATATTATGAATTACAATTGAAATTAGTAATGCATTTGAAACAATTAAAACAATTGTTGTGCAATGCTATTATGAATAACTGAAATCACACCAGACCAGAGTAATTTAATGGTAATCGTTGCAAATAATTTACAGAATACCTGTGAATTTCATAAAGAATTGTGGGAAAATAATTGTTTTCCATACGTAATGCTCTAATGATAAATATTTGAATTTAACCGATGTTTTCTCACGGAATTTGGAATCAATCATTCTCATGAGTTAAAAATGTTTCAATTATTTTGTCTGAAATTTTTTCGAGTTCATGAATGTCATAAGAGATCTAATAAATAAGTTGAATAATATTGTAAGTAATCCAAAATATTTCTCAACAAAAAATACACAGGCTACCGTACGTAATAAAATTATGATCTGGCTTTTAAACTTACTGTAGCCTAGTTATTCAATTAGCCTGAATAGACTGAAAAGAAAAAAATATTTTCATGATTCACGTTACATAACTATGAGGAATTGATATATTTCTTAGGGACTGATTCGTACTTAATTGAATTTAAGTTACCGTAATTTTTTTCAAAAAATTCATCAGAATTCCCGATAGTGGAGGGATATATATCACTTCTATCATATCATCATTAATATTGTATAGAATTATTATCAATAAAAGTAGCACTTTATTGAGAAAATAAAATAAATCAAAGCTGACTGAAAGCTGGATAAACTCAAACACCAGGCAATGAAGTAAATTATATGGATAAAATAACTAGGGTATCATATTTATTTTCAATTTTTTGTAACTTATCTTTGTACATTACCAAAGAATATGGAGAGATACTTTACTTTATACTCACTGACATTAAATACCAAAACTTCGTTATTAGCTTATATACTGTAATTTGAACAAGCAAATTAATGAAAGTTATGTTTGGTATTTAAATAATCAACTTACAGAATTCAAGAGTAGATGAATATTGTGGAAAATTATCACATTTTAAAATCTATCAGTATAACTTTCGACTCGTTTTGCTAAACGTAACGAAATATCACAACGAGCAAACGTAACCGAGTGGTTTCAGCGACTGATTAATAACCCAGAGGTTCCTTGTCCGATTCCCGATCTGACTAGAACATTTACCTCAAGCCACTCTTGTTTGGAGGGCAGCCAGTACCGGCTGCCCGAAAAACAATACCAATAATTACGGTAAGTACTTATGTAAAAATTAAAATTCATCACAAATTGAAGAACATTCAAGCAAGTTCAAGCCTCATGTGAGCATAATCTGAGAAAAATAATCAAGTTTGTAAATAATTTTAAATATAAAATAATATGAACTAATGAAAAACAAACTTGTAAAAATGACTCACCTCCTTTGTTTAGATTTTCACCCTCCTCGATAGGAATAATAAGAAGAGGAAATACTCCGCTAAGGCCCACAATCATAGAAGCAAAAAGAGACCATAGCATAGGATTGTAATCCACAGACGGGATGACACTATTCAGAAAATCCATCGAGTTCAATTGATCCATTACTGTTTTATATAAATCACCGATTTGATAAGATGCGGTAGAATTGCTGGAACATGCAACGACACTCAATGAACTTAAATTGGTTTGCACATCCATTTTGATGGAGCACTATAATTCACGTATTTGAACAAATAATAATCAAGATTACACAAACTTCATAATATTGGACAAATTTTTATGCAAATCGTACGGAGATAGCCGATTTAGTGTTCTGCAGTGCTAACAAAGACTCTTGTTGAATACACCGCAGAAACTAAGCACTAACCTTATTCCGTCGTATTTATTTGCTTTGGCTTCCAGAAACGTCGCGCACCCTACAGCTTGTTTACTTCTGCGTTTCTGAATCAGAGTGTGTAGATAGCAGCACCTCTTGTGACCCCAACAACGATGATAAAAAAGTGGGCTCTACAGCAGGGCCAGGGACGACAAAGTGTGCTGATTTCTATTTGATGCTGACGACAGAGTGGGTGTAATTCCACTTCAACACAAATACAGTATAACTTTACAGAAAACTTTATACAAATACAGTATAAATGGAAAAAGTAAATAAATCTTTTTCGATACTTATTTTTGTGTCCGGACCCAATCATATGATGGTTCAAATATCCTTTTTCCAAAATTTTGCAGTGTAAACTGCCTTGACACCAGTCCACAGTCTATTGAGTATCCTCCATTTCTCATATGCAACATAATATCCCAGTCATCATCCTCTCTTTAGTTCTGAAGTTGGAATTCTTCTTTCCAAATAGATAGTCTCTTTTTTCAGCTGTCATGTCTAGTGATTTATGCCTCCCCAAAAACTGCTTCTGGATCTCAGTCTCTGTTGAGCAGCAGCCTACCCATTGCCTTTGATCTGTCTCTTGTACCAACTGCTTCTTCTCTGTAAATACTATCCTTCATATTTAAGGTAGATCTATTCCTGCAATTGCCTAGATCCTATTGATAGTGGTTTGTCTAAGAAAACCAGTCACAAGCCTCTCTGACTTATTGAGAGCCACATCCACCACTTTTAACATTACAGGAGGCTTTTCAGACTGGTGCATAATATTCTCCTATGGAAAAACAGAGTACCAAATTTTGTTGTTCTCAGGACCTCAGGATGGGCTCCCCAGGATGAGCCTGTAAGAAACAACAGTCAGTTCTTTCCCGTATCTGGAGGAATAGTAATTGTTGCAATTCACTCCAAATGATTAACTGGATGTTATCCAGAGTGGTGTTCTGTGCCATCACCTGATTATGGAAACTGGCTTATGAAGTAGAAGATCAACTAACCACATGTAAGTTACCTCTATTCTGGTTGATGATTATTTGCCTGCTGTATGGTCTGTCTGGACAGGGAAGTCATTCTGGTGGGAGTGGCTTTGGCTCGGTCAGTGTTGGTTCAGAGACTGTGGTTTCTATTTTAAGGATTTATGGCTTTTGGGCTGCTATTGGCTGGGCTGGAGTTGTTTTCCCATCTTGCCGGGGTGTCTACTTTGCTTGGACAGACTGTATAGTGGAGTGAATATGAAACTGGCAACCAGCTGGTAGGCCAACATGGTAGGATTGGAGCCATTGACACAAATCCTATGAGCCCACCCCATTTGGTATTGTCTGTCCAAGCAAAGAAGACATCCTGGCAAGATGGAAAAATGACTCCAGCTCGGTCAATATCGGTTCAAAAATAATAAATTTTGTTTCATATTGTAGAAAATATTCATATTGTAGTTCTGATCCACAATTCAAGGTTCTATAATATAGTTATATTATATTTAATTACAATTTTATATTTTTGAACCAATATTGACCTCTTGCCAGAATGTCTTCTTTGCTTGGACTGTCTTCTGTTTCTCCTTGGAGATGTGGATTCAAGAATCGTACAGTTTGTCGGTGGTGATCTTTTGTAGCACATTGCTGTGGTAGCCGTCTATTGTTGTATTATGTCTTTTAATGGGAAAATCTTGAATTTTTGTCATACAAGAAATATATAAATATACCGTCTATGTGAAATATCCTAAGTGATATAATAATCTTTCTCAGGGTTGCTTATAAATTTTCATTCGACAACAGCTGTTTGTGACTTTGGCAACACTGCATTGAGCATTTTGTGACGAGCTCGAGTCGAGAGTGAAACAGCTAGATAGAAAGAGAAAAGAACCTATTGTTAATTTTTAGGTTCGAATTGTAAATTATTTTTTATATTTATTTTTATGACTCAATTTTAAAATTTATTTAAACTGTTTTCAAGTTTGAACTATTTGTAATGTCATGTATATTGTAAAATTTGATGCGTATTCCGGTTTTGATCGTACAATCAGTGTTGAGTTACACATTCCTTTCGTTTTCACTCCTCAAGTTGTTTTGTTTTGTTTGGCAGATAGTTATGGATTCACAAGTGAGTAATTTTTGTAAATTCGCTTCAATTAAAAATGTATCGATCTTGTGATTATTTTTTTAACAAATTGAAATCAAATTTATTTCTCAATTGTTTTTTGTCATGTTACTTTATTCCTAGTCGAAGGAACAATACCGTAACTACCTAGTTAGTCGCTCTCTTTTTCTCACGCCTGACATGGGAATATTAATCTAGTAGCCTACTGACTGAATTGGCTTAGTCTTTTCTAGAATAATTATAATCAAGCCTTCAGCTAAGCTTTTTCATTTGAATAAAACATTTTATAATAATTCACATCTTTGTTCAAAGATATTCAAAATTTTCTAATCAAGCACCCCAGATGATTTAAAAATTTCATTGTGGAAAGTTTTAAGTTACGAATTGATAACGGTATGAAATCTCATGTTTTATTTTGACTGAAATGTGTTTTTATATGATTGAGAATGGTTTTCATAGTAAAAGGGCAGAGATCGGCCTAAAGTGTTATGTGTTGATTGACATCAAAATGAGCTAATATTGTAGTCTTCTATACTTGAGGATTATAAATGAATGTAGCCTTTGTTTTTGTTTTTTACAGATAGATGAGTATTCGTCAATAGGTGCCAGGGTGACCAGAAAGAAACGTAGTACGTAAATGTTTGTCAAATTACATAACTTTTGTTTGATTATGTTGAGACTTATCAACTAGTTTATGACTTCCGTCCGTGGACGTGGACGGAAAAGCCAATTTCACAAAATATTATGCTATTAAATTAACGAATTTTGACGAAGATAATAAGTTGATTATTAACTATAGTTTGTGTCAACGAAACTAGCGGTTGGCAAATGACTGTTTATTAATATTCAGCTCTGTGAGGACAGTCTGAAAGAGGTCTGTGAGAGAGAAGTGGTTAATCTGAAGTGTTTTCCGACTCGATATTTGTCATAGACCAATCGCCGACTGTCCTGATAGAGCATGTCAATCTCCAACCGTTAGTTCCGTTGCCGTCTTCTGTTGTTAACAATGAGATAGCTCGGCATTTGATATACATTACCTGTCTTTTACAGAGTTCTCACATTCTTTTAAGTATAAAAGTTTTAAAGTAATAGGTAAATTGAGTATAAAATATGTTAGTAACACATCATTTTGTGTTTTTCTCCAGAAACATTTTTTACGTCTCCCAGTTTACCCTTGATAAGACTGGTTCACTGCCAAAATTCAAACTAAAAGTTCTCACTTCTGTTGATAGGGGCAAAATTGAAGGCGAACAACAAGCTAGAGGAGGAAGCAGCATCCCAACATCCTGGCTCACCTAACTCGAAAAAGGTAATTTTAGAAAATTGTTCAAGAAAATAGCATAGCTGACGGATATTAATAAATTCAAACATTGATTAGATCTACTCATTATTTTTTCAGTTTAGTTTAGTTTAGTTTGATTTTCGTCAAGTAACACCTCAAAATCAAGCAAAGCTTGGCAGTATTTGACACGTCAAAAATATTGAGTACCTACAGTACTCAATTCACTCCATTTTCGCTGAAGGGCTGGATTTTGGTGTTCATTTTTAACTTATTCTTATTCAACCAATGAAAATTAAGTTGTTCGTTATCCACTTTGATGAACTTCTACAGTAGGCCTAGGTAGCCAAATTTGTAGCACCAAATTTGTTCAATTTGTTTGTATTTGAACCCAATTTTTTCAATACTGAATAGTCTATTCTTGAAAATTCTCACCATTTTTTTCTCTATGATTATAAAGCTAACGCCATAAAGTTGGGCGGGTTCATCTGTCTCTTGTACTCTACTAAAAGCTGATGTAAAACATCTATTGCCTCTTTTTAATTCCATAAAACCATCTAGGCATAGCTAAATAACAACTCTAATTTACGACATCAGCTGTTGAAGCGCAAAAAAACTTTTTGGCGTCAGCTTTATAATCATAGAGAAACAAAATTGTGTGAGAATTTTAAAGAATAGGCTACTCAGTATTCTTTCTCGGTGGTATAATCAGCTGTTTAAATAGACTAGAGCCTCAAAGTTAGCCTCATTTTATTTTCAAACTTCTGAAATTTGTTCAACAGATTAAAATCGAGATAGATTCCGATGGCGAAGGAGGAGGAGAAGCAGATGATGATGATGGGGGTGGGGATGGAGGAAAGAAAGGAGGAGATTGTGGTGGAAGAAGAGGAAGAGGAAGAAGAAATTGATGAAACTGCGAACGAAAGAGCTGTGAATGGCCTTAGCAATGGAGAAGATATGATTGACATTGACGAGAGTGCCTTCTTGAATTTGAAACGTGAATTCATTACCGATGATGTACTGGAGCCACAGGTGAGGCTGAAATTTTTTTATAAATTTATTTATTCAACTTGAGTTAGTTGAAAAATTGTAAGTTCAGGAATTTGACAAAATCTCAATTAACTTATCAAATATGATTTAATTTGTTGATCATGATTTTAGTTGATATAAAAATATATTCTTATGGCTTTTTATGGTGGGGAGACACTTACGGGTAGCTCCACCTCGCCAATGTGTACTCGAACAAATACCGGTCACCCATCCAAGAGCAGTCCACAGTGTTCGTGACTCTACGTCACGTTCACCAATAGATCACCCTCACCGAGAGACCGTTATAGTCCGGCCAAGCAAAGAAGAGCCTCCGGCAAGATGGGAAAATGACTCCAGCTCGGTCAATATCTGTTCAAAAATGATTGATTTGGTCTCAATTGCAGGAAACATTCTGATCTACAATTTGAGACCAAATCAATAATTTTTGAATCAGTACTGACCGAGTTGGAGTGATTTTCCCATCTTGCCAGAGGCTCTTCTTTGTTTGGCCAGACTATACCCATAAATTGAATATTATGAAATGCGCTCAGTAGGCTATTAATGGTTTGCTATGTGAGGGTGGTTGTTTCATACAATTTTAGACCAAAATTTATAATTTTCTAACCAATATTGACCTTTAACAGCTCGGTCAATATTAGTTCAAAATCTATAAACTTGGTCTCGAATTGTTAATCAAAATGTGTTTTCTACTGTTTGAGACCATAATTATAATTTTTGAGCTAATATTGACCGACTGCAGCTCGGTCAATATTGGTTCAAAATTTATAAAAGTGTTCACAAATTGTTGATCAAAATATTTCCTACTGTTTGAGACCAAAATTTATGATTTTGAACCAATATTGACCGTGCTGCAGTCGGTCAATATGGGTTCAAAAATTATAAATTATGGTCTCAAACAGTAGAAAACACATTTTGATTTACAATTCGAGACCAAATTTTTAGATTTTGAACTAATATTGACCGAGATGTTAAAGGTCAATATTGGTTAGAAAATTATAAATTTTGGTCTAAATTTTGTATGTATGGAATATACCAATATTTTGGTATTGTATGAAACAACCACCCTCATATAGCAAACCATTAATAGCCTACTGAGCTATTAAAACCAATATTCAAATATAGTCAAAACCAATATTGACCGTGCTGCAGTCGGTCAATATAGGTTCAAAAATGATAAATTATGGTCTCAAACAGTAGAAAAGTGTTCACAAATTGTTGATCAAAATGTTTCCTACTGTTTGAGACCAAAATTTATAGATATTGAACCAATATTGACCGTGCTGGAGTCGGTCAATATTGGTTCAAAAATTTTAAATTATGGTCTCAAACAGTAGAAAACACATTTTGATTTACAATTCGAGACCAAATTTATAGATTTTGAACCAATATTGACCGAGGATGTTAAAGGTGAATATTGAGTTACAAACACTATGGACTGCTCTTGAGGTGACCAAGGCGAGTAGAATCTACACTCACTGGTATAATAAATAGTCTGTCCAAGCAAAGATGACATCCTGGAAAGACGGGAAAACTGACTTCAGCTCAGTCGATATTGGTTCAAAAATTATAAATTTGCTTTCAAATTATAGATCAGAATGTTTCCTACAATTTGAGACTAAATTTATGATTTTTGAATGAATATTGTCCGAGTAGAGTCATTTTCCTATCTTGCCAGAATGTCTTCTTTGCTTGGACAGACTATAGCTGACCGACTACAGCTCGGTCAATATTGGTTAAATATCTACAAATTTGGTCTCGAATTGTAAATCAAAATGAGTTTCCCATGGTTTGAGACCAAAATTTATGATTTTTGAACCAGTATTGACTGACTCTAGGTCGGTCAATATTGGTTAGAAATCTATAAATATGGTCTCTAATTGTAAATCAAAACGTTTTTTACTGTTTGAGACCTTAATTTATAACTTTTGAACCAGTATTGACCGACTCTAGTTCGGTCAATATTGGTTCAAAATCTATAAATTTGGTCTCAAATTGCAAATCAAAATTAGCTCTATAATGTTTGCGACCATAATTTATAATTTTTAATACAATATTGACCGAGCTGGATTCATTTTCCCATCTTGCCAGAAAGTCTTCTTTGCTTGGACGGACTGTAATAGCTGTCCACCAAGGAAGCCACATGCTTTTTTATTGGGTAGTATTCAAACAATTTAAATAATAAGTTGATTATAGTCGGCGCAATCTAAGTTGATGAAAACCCCCTCCACCCGAGAAATAGCTACGTTGTCATTTTGCGTGAAATTGAAACTTCTCCTAACGCAAAGACATTCAACTGAGTGTTAAAAGTGACAGCGTAGCTTCGGAAAAATCACGCGGTGTTGCGAAACTCACTATTTTTATGATAAACCAGCTGTTCGCAGTTCGAATATCAAAGTCGATTAGCTTCAATAACTCCAATCTTTAACATACAATGATTCATGCATATACCGCTCTCCTTACTTTGAAACTCTTGATAGGCCAAATTACGATCTTCCGACTATTTTCGACATTTGGAAAAATAATTTCAATTGTTTTTGAACAACTTTCTCGCTTTCACCACCCACTTATCTTCTCAAACAAAAACGTTTCTAGATCATCGAAAATTTCATGTTTTCTGTTCGAGTTGACTCGACATTGACAAACATATTCATTTATTGAAACAAAATTATTGGTCGGATATAGAAAATTCAAAAATCATTGGAAAGCTCGAATTCTCCTTGTTATTTTGATATAAAAAACTTTATTTCTACTACAACCCATGATTGTGAGAGAAGTGATATACAAAAGAAAGTAATATTTTCGCGATTTTTCAATTTTTTCAAAAAAATCAAATTTCCTTTGAATCCTTCTACCCAAGAACTTTTTTAATACTACTGGCATATCAAGGATAAAATTCTACGTCTAGAAATGGGGTTTAATCGCGAATTTGAAGATGTTCCCATTTCACACAATCTGGCAACGTAGCTATTTCTCGGGTGGAGGGGGTCTTCGTCAACTTAGATTGTGGACTAATTCGATTACTAATTTCATATATGATTATTCAAGAGGCAGGCAGGCTGTTCTCTGTTTATTGATAAAGAGGTCGTATGCAATTTCAGAGGATTGTTGAAGCATTGGATTGTTGCTTGGTATAGTCTGTCCAAGCAAAGAAGACACTCTGGCAAGATGGGAAAATGACTCCACCTCGGTCAATATTGGTTCAAAAATTATTGATTTGGTCTCAATCGTAGGAAACATTCTAATCTACAATTTGAGACTAAATTCATAATTTTTGAAGCAATATTGACCGAGCTGGAGTCATTTTCTTATCTTGTCAGAGGGTCTTCTATGCGTGGACAGACTATAGGCCTAATCGTTGTTCATACAGTAGCCTGTTTAGAGAACATTTATATACATTTGATGAACAGTTTAAATTTATTAGTTTTGTTTATTATTTAAACTTATTATTATTAAACCTAGTTTCGAACTTATTATTTATCAAAATTTGGTATAAAGACGTTTTGGATATTAGTCTATGTTTTTAGCCAATAAGTCTATTATTTTCTGTAAATGGATAAATAAATAAAATGAATGGTTTGTAGTCGAAAAAAATGTTTTTTGTTTTCAAAGAGTTGATTCAGAAATTATTTTTCTATGATTTTATCTTTGGCGTGCATTCTTATGAATTTTCTTACGTGACTTTGTTGTTGTTCGTATTCTTCAACGAATTATTCCAAATTCAAATAAACTACAGCTATTAAATGAAAAACGTGTGTAATTTTAACTTTAAAGTTGTATTTTATTCAAATTTGATTTTTTCTAGGAATATGAAACACGTCAGGAATATATTCTGTCCAAGCAAAGAAGACTCAATTGCAAGGTGGGAAAATGTCTCAACCGTGGTCAATATTTGTTTAAGAATTATTTAGGTTTGTTTTGAATTTGAATTTGTTTAGTTCTCAATTGTAGATTAAATTGTTTCCTACAATTTGAGACAAAATTGATAATTTTTGAACCAATATTGACCGAGCTTGAGTCATTCTCCCATATTGCCAGAGGGTCTTATTTGCTTGGTCAGACTGTGTAATAGATTTTTTTTTACTTGGATTTTCTTTGCATTTATTTATAAACTGATCTCTGAACTGATGAATCTAAACTTGGGATGGGAAAAATATCAAAAAAATGTTCCTACAAAATAAAATAAAAAATAAAATGCTCCTAAAATATCAAATTGTTGATTCCTACCCCATCGTTATTATGACGTGTAGGCTACTTATTCATTTTCCAATAAATTAATGAATGTCTCTTTTATACAAAGAGTACCATTGTATAGTCTGTCCAAGCAAAGAATACCCTCTGGCAAGATGAGAAAATGACTCCAGTTCGGTCAATATTGTTCAAAAAATTATCGATTTGATCTCAAATTGTAGGAAACATTCTGATTAACAATTTGAGACCAAATCAATATTTTTTGAACCAATATCGACCTAGCTGGAGTCATTTACTCATCTTGCCAGAGGGTCTTCTTTGCTTCGACAGACTAGATGATGCCTGGATGTTGCCTTCAGTTGTCAGTATGCCTCAATATACGATTTACTTTTATCTAACAACTTTTCCACTTCTAAATTAATGTTTCATAGTTTGTCACATTTAGAAGTCAAAATGTGTGTATAATTTAAATTCTAAGTTTGAACATAACCTTTATTTTCAATTAAAACTAACAAAATTGAGAAGAAAAGACCTTTTGGGCTTTGTTTCTGTTTCAATATATCATTGTATTGTGGGGGTGGCGTAGCTGAGTGGGTAGAGCGCTGGCTGGCGTTGCAACCCAAAGGTCCCGGGTTTATTATTATTATTATTATTATTATTATTGTATTGTAATCTCGTAAATAAATTGTAATATTATGATTATTTTTGCTTCTTTCATAGGTGAATATCAAGGTGGAACAGCCTTCCGACGAAGAGAATGGAGTCGACGATGGTGCTAATAATTATGATGGCAGTGTCGACCTGGAAGAACCGAATCGGGTTTTTGTCACCGTGAAGCAGGAGTTGGATCTGATCAACGAGGAGAACGTAAGCAAAGAATTAAAATGAAACAAAAATCATTTGAAAGAAAGTTTTAAGAAGAAAACGATAATCTTGAAATTCTATCTAATAGAGTAACCTTGAATGAAATACCCTATTCACGATATCTTGAGACGAAATAAACTTTTTGCGTATGTGTGCGTATGGGATGGCTGAATAAGCATAATTTTTCTGAATAATAAGATGATTAACTTGATAACAATCTGAATAATAAGACAAATATAAGATCATTTTTATAATCATGGTCCACTCGGGTGGCTCGTTGGAGGAGTGATAAAGCGCCGGTCTGATAACCAGGTGGACCCTGGTTCAAGTCCCAAGCGGGGAAACAATTTTTGACCACAGCACAATCACATAAATAACGGCCACCCCGTCTTTCGGAGGAGACGATAAGCCGTCGGTCCCGACTACCTAAAAAGTAGTCGTCATCTATCATCCATTTCATTAGCCACACACAAGCCTATGAGCTCATGTGGGCTTCACCCTCATAAACAAATGAATATAATCTGACCAAGCAAAGAAGACATTCTGACAAGATGGGAAAATGACACCAGATCTGTCAAAATTGGTTCAAAATTTATAAATTTAGTGTAAAGTTGTAGATCAGAATTTTTCCTAGAATTTGAGACTAAATGTATCTTGTCAAAGGTTCTTCTTTGCATGCACAGACTATACCAATCGCAAAGCGTAGTTTTACAGAGTAGAGTGTAGCGAGTACAAGCAAAGAAGACATTCTGGCAAGATGAGAGAATGAATCCAGCTCGGTCAATATATTGGATCAAAACTTATAAACTATGGTCGCAAACAGTAGAAAATACATTTTTAATTACATTTTGAGACCAAATTTGTAGATTTCAAACCAATATTGACCGAACTAGAGTCGGTCAATATTGGTTCAAAAATTATAAATTTTAGTCTCAAATAGTAGAAACACATTTTCATTTACAATTCGAGACCAAATTTATAGATTTTTAACCAATATTGACCGAGCTGGAAAAGGTCAATATTGGTTCAAAAACGATAAATTTTGGTCTAAAATTGTAGGAAACGTATTTTTCTAGAATTTGAGACCCAATTTATAGATATTGAACAAATACTGACCGAGCTGAAGTAATTTTCCCATCTTGCCAGAATGTCTTCTTTGCTTTGATAGACTCTACCTCAGTCACGACAATCAATAACCAATAAACGACTTATCATAGACACATCATAGCATTATAGTCTGTCCAAGCAAAAAAGACCCTCTGGCAAGATGGGAAAATGACTCCAGCTTGGTCAATATTTGTTCAAGAATTATAAATGTGGTCTTAGTAGTAGATAAAATCGTTTCCTACAATTTGAGATCAAATTGATAATATTGACCGACATCAGCTCGGTCAATATTGGTTCAATATCTATAAATTTGGTCTCGAATTGTAAATCAAAATGTGTTCCCTACGGTTTAAGACCAAAATTTATAATTTTTGAACCAATATTGACCGACTTCAGCACGGTCAATATTGGTTCAAAATCTATTAAAGGGGTCACTAATTGTTGATCAAAATGTTTCCTACTGTTTGAGTCCAAAATAGATAATTTTTGAACCAATATTGACCTACTCTAGTTCGGTCAATATTGGTTTGAAATCTATAAATTTTGGTCTCAAATTGAAATTTAAATGTGTGCGAGCTGAAGTCATCTTGCCAGAGGGTCTTCTTTGTTTGGGCTAACTATAGCAATGTGTATTTTTGGGCTTTTACTTTTGTTTGTCATCACAATAGCATGGTCTGTCCAAGCAAAGAAAGCCCTCTGGCAAGATGGGAAAATGACTTCAGCTCTGTCAATATTGATTCACAAATTATTGATATGGTCTCAATCGTAGGAAACATTTTCTACAATTTAAGACCAAATCAATATTTTGTAGCCAATATTGACCAAGCTCCAGAGTGAGTTTTCAGTCTTGACAGAAGGTCTTCTGTGCTTGAACTAACTATACCTAAGCGCCCTGTTTGTTCACTTTGTGGGTTAGTTTACTTTGTCACAAGCGTCGTGAATAAGGTATAGGAAAAGATCAAGACCCTTGTATTCGCTGTGTGCAAGTGGGTGGAAAGGATATTTTTGGCGATCGAGGCGCTATTGGCGGATCATTTCGTCAAAAAATTGAGAGAATTAACATTGGAGGAGATAGGGCTAAACCTAAAATAATGTCCTGGAGAATTTGTTGTGTTCCGGATTGTAAAAATAAAACACGCAATGGAAATTTCAAGTTCTACACTTTTCCAGTTGCCATACATAAGTTTCATCAATAAAAAGAATGGTTCACTGCATTGAATAAATATTGATAGGTGAAGATAACCTTATTGTTTTGTTTACGTGCAAAAGAATTTGTCGATCAAGTAGGACCATGGAGTGCTCCATTCTAACCTGTACATCAGGTAATGTACATGAATAGTTTTTATGTTAGTTAATCTAATAAGCTGTTATTATCAACGCAAAAACTCTATTAATTATGTTTTAATAAGGAATATTCATATCATTCAATTTTTCAAATAAATGTGAGCTTGTGCCAATTTTTCATTTTCATGTAAGATAACTTATCAGCTGTTATCTCAAAGTTTTTGTCGACTCTCAAATACATCTAATTTTGAGGATTGTCTGCTCTCAAATCTTGAACGGATTGCAAAAATATTTCTAACACAAAATGAGCTAATACCATCATTTGAACATTCCTATCCTAAATATCAACATTGTTCTAGATTGGTACTGAGAAATGCATGAAGCAGCAAATGTATCCATTCTAGATATTATAAAATATTTAGCGTATGCCTTGAAAACGCAAAAAGTCCTTTCTTAGCGCAGCGTCTAAACGTCCAACTGAACATAGTCTGCTCAAAATTTGAACGCATTCGCTTCAGTGGATTTTTAGTTCTGGTGATGAATGAATCAGTCAGTCAGTCAGTTTGCCATTTCGCTTATATATAGATTCCGATTCAAGGGAAAATTGGTGAAACTAGTAAAGTGGTGGGGAAGCCAGAATATTATGTAGTTACATATCAACAAAATATGATAATTTTCGTTGAAAATACTAGAGCATGCGCATGGTTCTGATCTGAACTATGTCACATTCTCCTCTTACAACACCCCCCTACCCCCGTTTTTAATTTTGCACGACAACCAACAGTTAAATGGAGCAACCTTCTCTTGTAAATATCCTTGGTTCAAATCAAGTTATAATTTTGGGGCCTGAGCTTTGTTTTTATTATTTTCAGCACGCTTTTGCCGATGAGGGAGCAATGTATGGTGAAGAGGGGAGGGGAGGACAGTAGCAGTTGCAGTGGTGGCGGTGGTGGGGGGAGTAGGAGTGACGACATCTCGCTGGTGCATGCCGTGCGTCAGTTTCGCGAGCTGTACGACTGCTGGCATCTGTACTACGCCAACAGCTGGAGGCGCAACGACTGCTGGGGACTGGTGGCCAAACAGCTGAATCGGACAGGTTAGCTAAGATTCATTGTTGATTTTAAAAATATTATCATAGCTTCCTTAAATATAAGGCCATAAACCCTTGAAACTGGCGACTATATGGAGTGTATTCTGTCCAAGCAAAGAAGACCCTCTGGCAAGATGGGAAAATGACTCCAGCTTGGTCAATATTTGTTCAAGAATTATAAATGTGGTTTCAATAGTAGATCAAATTGCTTCCTACAATTTGAGACCAAATTGATAATTTTTGAACCAAAATTGACCGAGCAGGAGTCATCTTCTCATCTTGCCAGAGGGTCTTCTTTGCTTGGACAGGCTATGGGAAAGTGTCCATTGAAAAACATTGAAATCATTTTTAATCAGCTGTTTTAAAGGATGTGTTTCTTGTGTGCGTTCTCACATTTGACTTGCTACAAATCATAAAAGCTATCTCAAGACATAATTCATAGTCCATTTCAATTTTTTTATGCTAATTTCGATCATAATCAAGTAAGTTACAGAAAACACAAGAGAAGTTCTATAACAAAGATTTTTGATCGTATCTCATGAGAATTAGGCTCAAATGGGAGAAAAACTAAGTCAACATGCATGAGTTGTAATTCTATTCAATGCACTATCATATGGGTAGATTGTACCTACGAGTGCGTAATACAGTACCTACAGATTGTAATCAGTCTTATATCGAACCTTTAGAGCATTCAACTTAAGCCGCGTATCGACAGTCCGAGGCATGTGCTACGAATGCCTCGCGGTACGGTCTGTTGAAACAATAAAAGAGTACTGCTACTAGTCCACTATCTCACCGCGTATCGACAGTCCGAGGCATGGTGTGGCACATGCCTCGGACTGTCGATACCGGAGTCACATGCTTAGCAGCGAGGCAAACCGCTGCACATAGATTTCATGACGAGTGCAGTGCCTGTTGCCTCGCAACGCACAACGTACAATTCTACAAACTAACCTTTAAAATTGTACCCCATTCTATGCATTTTGTGATTGAGAATTCTGTTTGGGTGCAAAAGGTTGTAATAGGCAATAATAAACATTGCCTTAAATTTTTATCTACTAATTGAGCACAAACTAACTTCCAAAGTCCAAATTATCAATTGTCAGAGCTTAGTTGCTTTGTCTTCCGCTTGATGGCGCTAGTCAAAGAACCGTCGATTTTGTTCACGTGCTCGCATTTTTGGTTATGCCGGTATTACACGATAATAGTTCTATGATATGATCATATGAAAATATGATTTGATATTTTTCGCTCTTTCCATATGATCAGATATGCTCAGCAGAACTAGCCATTCGATCGTAATAACGGTCATACAGGAATGGTGCAGATCACACATATGCCTCAGCCATGAGTTCATACTTTTTGCGTCAACAGACTGTACCGCGAAGGCATTCGTGGCACATGCCTCGGACTGTCGATACGCGGCTTTATTGGTAGCATTTTTGAAATTTCTAATAATTGTATTATTCTCATTTGTGAGTTCTGTCACTATTATGACACTGTGTACATCGAAAACTGATTTGTCATGTTGTAGTCTATCCAAACAAAGAAGACTCTCTGGGAAGATAAAAAAAATCACTTCAGCTCGGTCAACATTGGTTCAAAAAAAATATTCATTTGGCGGTATTAAATTGTAGATCAGATGTTTCCTACAGTTGAGATCAAGTCAATAATTTATGAACCAATATTGACCGTGTGCTGGAAGTCATCTTTCTCATCTGTCAGAGGGTCTTCTTCTGTTGTTTGTACAGATCTAGAGAGAGTGTCACATATTTAAAAACATTGAAATCATTTTTCAATCAGCTTTTTTATAAAAATGTGTTTCTTGTGTGCGTCTCTCACATTTGACTTGCTACAATCATGTAGCCATCTCAGACATAATTCATAGTCCATTTCAACTTTTTATGCTAATTTTGATGATAATGAAGTACAGAAAACATCTAAGTTTTGGCGACAGCTATATCAAATGCTGCAAACTAATCATCATCATCATCATTTTTGAGTAGCTATTATAGTCTGTCCGTACCAAGAGTCATTCTGGCAAAGATGGAGTAAACGGCTCGTGCTTGGTCAATAATGGATAAAAAAAATATCAATTTGTTATTTGATATTTGGATCAAAATATCAAATTATTAGGAAGTATTCTGATATATTATACCGCAATTTGAGGCTAAATTTATAATTTTTGAACTAATATTGACCGATTAGCAATCGTTTTTACATCTGGCCAGAATGTCTTCTTTGCTTGGTCAGACTATAGCATTTTTGAGATTTTCAAATTATTCTTGAGAGTGGGTTCTGTCACTATTGTGACAGCGCCTACCTAAAAACCTAATTTTTCATGTTGTATGATTGTGTTACAACCGATCACAATTAATTGATTGAATTAATTCATTGAAGAGGTCAGGGCTTATAAACATTTACAGCTTGTTTTTCTGAAAAAAAACAAGTGATTGGGATTGTAGATTCACCAATAAAACGTTTGATTTACAATGTTCTAAATTTTGGAAAGAACAGCTGCTGCCCTAATATTGCAGACGTTGAAGTACATCATCAATGGCCGACTTCAAGGTTTCATATTTGTAGGTTATGATAATATATTAACGACACAAATTATTTCTATTCAAATTTCACAATAAAAATAGTAATCGATTGAAAAATAAATAAAAATCAAACACCCTTTTTTGAAAACTTTGAAATTATAAAAAACACATACATGTTTCGGGAGCTAAGCCCATTCTCAATGTGGATAAAAATAGTTTAAAATGATAAAATGATTTTTTATTTATTTTTCAATTATTTTAAACAGCCTAAGTTTTAAAGTTCTTTATTCATATAGTAATCGATATTTATATTCATAATAATATATCAATTTATCCATCAAATCATCGCATTAAAAAGCAAAGTTTTGTGTTTTTTCATGTCATAGCAACTAATAGCTGAGGTTGTAAAATTTCCAAATTATAGAAACGTTTATGAGACAGAAACACCAATAATATTCACGAATTATGAGGTAATGTGGATTGTAAAATGTTTATAAGCCATGGCTCCAGCTTTAAAAATCAGAGAATCCTTCAGATTTGTGCTAGAGCCCGTCAAGCTACAAAGAATCTGGCAAGATGGGAAAATGACTCCAGCTCGGTCAATATTGGTTCAAAAGCCATATTGATTTGGTCTCCAATTGTAAATAAAAAAATATTATTGTGTTCCTACTGTTTTAGACCAAAATTTATGAATTTTGAACCAATATTGACCGACTCCATTCAGTCAATATTATTTTATTATTTTTTATTGCAGATGATGCCCACATAAGCATTTTTAGCTTGTGCGTGGGTAATGAATCTTGAGTGCTAAGGTGATTGATGAGGTGAAAAACAGCCATGCCACTGGGATTCGAACCCAGACCTGCGGCAGTGCTAGCGGACTGGAAGGTTGTAACGCCTAGCCCACTGCGCCACCGAGGCTGGCTAATATTGGTTCAAAATCTATAAATTTGGTCTCGAATTGTAAACCAAAATGTGTTGATTTTCTACTGTTTGAGACCATAATTTATAATTTTTGAACCAATATTAGGCTGACTGCAGCACGGTCAATATTGGTTCAAAATCTATAACTCGTTGGTCTCGAATTGTGAATCCAATGCAATGTGGGGCTCTTTCGGTTGCTTTAGACCAAAATTTATAATTTTTTGAACCAATATTGACCGACTCCAGTTCAGTCAATATTGGCTCAAAATCTATTAATCTGGTCTCTAATATTGTTAACCAAAATGTGTTTTCTCCAGAAGCTGGAGTAATCTTCTCATCTTGCCAGAGGTCTTCTTTGCTTGGATAGACTAAACTTTGAAAACGAATTCATAATTTTTCACGCACATTCTTCTGTATTTTATTCGAATATACAATTCAAATTTGAAGTTTTAGTAATTGTCCGTGTTGTGTGTTGCAGCCGAAGACTGCCGACGCCGCTTGGAACCAGATACGCGATAACTATCGCCAAAGCCGCCGCTGCGACGCCTGGACAAGACGGCCGGCGGCGCGACGACGCTACACGGCTCCGAACACCTCTCTTTTCTCGAAGAGTTCTGTCGTCCGCGACGCCTCTACAGCGACAATGTGGTCGACGACAAACTACAAAAACAGCAGCAGATTGTGTTCCACACTGAGAACGGCGACATTGTGGTCGACGACCAGCCCAAACCGGTGCCGTTTGTAAGGTACCATTCCTGATGAGAACAGTGGAGATCCCGACAATACCGGACGGAAATGACGATGTTGGCGACAAACGGGCGATGAAGAGACGCCGCGTGCCGTCGTCGCGACGCCCTATGGACAGCGGGGAGACGGAGGTGTTTCTTGAGTTGTACTCGCAAGAACAGCTGTTGTACGACACGGAGTCATACACAGTACCGTATCAGGTATAGTCTGGCCAGCAATAAAAGGAAAGACCCTCTGGCAAGATGGGGAAAATGACTCCAGCTCGATCAATATTGGTACAACAATCAAAAAATTTGGTCTCAAATTGGTAGCGATGGAAGGTTCCTACAATTTTTAAATCTAATTGATAATTTTGAACCAATGGCTGAGCTGAGCAACTATTACTGTCTGCCAGTGGGTCTTCTTCGCTTTGGCCGGACTATAACTTGTTCTCTAATCAGTCAGTTCTTAAGCCTTGAGAGTTATTATTATTTATTGTATGGCTTTTAATAGTGGGGAGACCAAAGGGACATTTCCACATCTTCGCCAGATAACCTCATTCTCCACAAACGGAGATATGATCGAGTTATAGTTCTTTGAAAACATAATTTTGATTTCAAAACGTTGTTGACCACTTAAACTGAAGCACTTCACAAAATCACTACACCATAGCCGAAAATATTGAAGTTTTACTATAAATTTAGAGCACGAAAATGAAACACATTTAAATTTTGTCAGTGTAAATTTTTGAGAGTTGAAGGTAGTAGGACTATAAGTAGTCGGCAAGGTTATTACAAGAAGATGATTTCGATTTGAGGAAACAAAGTAAAATGATGGGGAGCCAGAAAATGATGACTTGACTGTCAGATTGACATTAGATGTATCGTTGCTTAGTAACGATCATTAAAGTTTGTTAACTATTTTTGGCTTTAAAATTTTAAGTGAGAATTGATAATTTCAAATCATATTAGATATTTTCGATGCTGTTTAAATCATCAACCAACCTTTCAAATTTTAAATTTATAAATCATGGTTTTTTATTCTTGTGAGTTGAAATTTGTGAGCATAGTGAAAGTGGACATTGTGGATAGACATATAACCATCTTAAACCATCATCATCATCATCACTCATTTATCCTTTGCTTAAAATACTTGAAAACCAAGTCGCAATTGTAAAGAAAGAATAAAGTGGAATGCAGCAAAGCAAAGGATTAAAACGGAAATAGGAAGAATGCTGCGTGTTTTCTTATTCAATTGGGTAGAAATATGTTGTCGAAAAAGTCAATCCCATGATCATTTAATTGCTACAGAGGATGCTAAATTCATTATTCAAATTTATTAACTCAATTTCATCAACTAATTCATTAAATTTATTCATTCAAATTCATTAACGTAGATAAGATGACTTGAATGTCAGATTGACATGAGATGTGTAGCATGGTTAATGCAGCATAGTATGGATTGAACTGGAAATAGGAGTAATGCTGCGTTCTTCTTATTCAATTGGGTAGAAATATTGTTAAAAAGGCCAAAATCCATTATAATTTTTATAAATCAATAAATTTTTGTGTTGTACATTCTGGCAAGTTGGGAAAAGGTTTCCAACTCGGTCAATACTGGTTCAAAAATTATAAATTTGGTTTCAAATTGTAGGAAACATTCTGATCTACGATTCGAGACCCAATTTATAATTTTCGCACCAATATCGATCGAGCAGGAGTCATATTCCCATTTGGCCAAAATGTTTTCTTTGCTTGGACTGGCTATATCATGTTGAAAGGCCAGTGAAAAACTAGAATGGTACTGATATGACTTTCACTTGAAACTATGATTTAATTTTGATATTATGAAGATTTACCATTCTATTTTGTAAACCTCGATTAAAAATTGATTCTATTTTGAACCAGGAGGCGCGAAACTCAGCCGCCAAACGCATCTGCGAGCGCATGAACGTGGCGGACTTTGAGCCGAAGGACGTGTCCAAACGATTTAAGAATTTGCGCGACGCCTACTGTACCGAGCTGAAGAAGAAGCTGGAGTGGGAGCGCACCAAGCCGCCCGATGATCCGTATGTGCCCAAACTGTTCTACTTTGAGCAGATCAACGCGTTCTTGCGGCCGTTTGTGCAGAAACGGTGTCCGTCGGGCGGTGCGGCGCCGTTGAATGCGGTAAGTATTCATTTATCAAATCAAATTATTTTTTTGCTCAAAATACAAAAACAACAAATTATCAATGTACAAAATGAAGTTCATGGATTTCATTTAATATGGTATAGCTGACGCTAATGAGGCAAAAGATGTCGATAGTTTTGTATAGTCATACTAAGTATATTTTGTATATACTTTTATATATATAATTACATCTCACTATCATTTCGGCGTCCGTACATTGTCGATTTACCATCATTTGGGCATCTGACTGTAATCGGGAATCCATATACGGATGCCCGATTACAATCCTTAATAAAATCTTCCAAGATAGTCGAAATCACCTAGTTGTGCCACTGGCTTCTTAAGACATGTCACCTCTAATAATAACTCCAATCACGTGACGATTATTCAATTAACAAAAGAGGTACATGCGTTTGAAAAAAAGTGCCGGACGTCCGAATGTCGGCAGTATGAAATTTAGTATACATGTTGAGCTTTCAAGATTTGCCACCACGTAGCGCTAGTCCGATTTGCTTTCTCCCCCGTGTATAAAGGTTCGCTTATACTATTGTACATTCTACCGTTGATTCGGCGTCCTTCACGTTACTGAAGCTTGGCAACAACGCCTACGAATTTCTGAACTTGATTTTGGATTGTGGAAGGACTAAACAAATGAGCTCACTCGGCTAGTTGAGAACCGTACCGTCAAAAATTGAATGTCTCAATGCAACGTTTTTTCGAAAGCATGGATTTACTTTTAAGAAGATACAATCGAAAAGATACTCAATTCAAAAGACAATTTAACTCCAATTTAAGTTTCTTTAATATCTGTATGGGATACAAAAGTTTTAAATTTCTGTAATGGTTTTGATGATAAATCAGTTCTTTGGACCATTTTTTTTTAAGCTCAACTCTACTTTGTTTTCCGTGTTTAGTATTGGAAATGGAAGTGAAATGAATGAAAAAATTTATAGGGGAAGGAATCAGGAGAACAGGAGATGATGAAAAAAGAAAGAACGGAAGAAGAAATAGAGGAAATAAGGAGAAGGAGGTAAGGAAGTGAATAGGAATAGAAGATAGAAAAGAAGAACTATGACTTATCAAGTTCTTGTAGGGAACAAGAACAAGTTCTTTCAATGAATGGTGACTGGGAAATTAGAAAAAGAAGGGTAGAATATTTAAAGTGAAGAACAAAGGTATAGAGAGTGTTGGAGAAAAATGAGGTGAAACGAAAATACATAGAAGAAAGAAATGGGAATTTCGGTAGAATAATGAGTTGAGAAAATAAAGGATGGAGAATAAGAAGAAGGATTGCAAATAAAAATTTTGGGTGAAAGACGCAAAAAAAATAGATAGAATCGAAACAGGTTAATAACATGTAGGAAAAGCTATAAGATAGCAGTGGTATTACTTATTTAGCTTAATTTATTACTTAAAGCAGGGATTCCCAACGGAATTTTCCCGGATTCCCTCCAGCTATCAGCTATAATGTCGAGGACCCCCTCTACACTTTACCAAGAGTTATTCCACTCTATCTTGAATTTAAATTGATTTAATTTCAATTTTATATTTCATAAGTGTGAAGGCGTTCTATGAAATTTGCCTTGGCTAAAATCTGAGCACTAAACAGATTACGTGGAATTATCCAGATTATTGTGAAATAATAGTTTCATAATTTTGTCATATTGTGAAATCCCAATTTGGTGTTATAGGCTACAGTCTTTCTAATGAAAGATTAGTTTGGCAACATCTTTGTGACCCTATAACACTTTCATCAATTGAAAATAGAACTCCCCTTACTTAGTTTTGTGAGTATTATACCTTATATAAATTTCTTATCACATTTCTTCAACTTCTCGTCGTTTAAATAATCTCTTCAGAATGAGTACAGTTTATGAAAAGTTTGGAAAATTTTTGGACAAAAACAAGCGCAATACAAACACATCTGAATAAAAGAGGATCTAACGCTAGCCAAAGCGGTTCAAGAACTAGATAGCAGTTGTTTCCACACCTAATACAACTTAAGGAAGAGGGAAGGAAAGTAGCCTAGTAATGATGAATGGTAAATTGAAAATCGAAAATCGCCAAATGTCTCTGAAAGAGCTCAATAATTGAGTAGAAATTAGCACTTAGGCTGAGGCCGCACTGCCGGTGGGTAGAGCCTGGAGGGTGGAGGGTAGTTGGTAAATCTATAGAACATACACACCATCCACAGTAATACATCGTATGAATGGTATGTGTTTAGCCGCCATCTTGAAATTCTTAAATATGGACAACATAACCTCAAAAAACAGAATGACATCATACCATTCATACAATGTATTACTGTGGATGGTGTGTATGTTCTATAGATTTACCAACTACCCTCCACCCTCCAGGCTCTACCCACTGGCAGTGCGCCTCAGCCTAAGAGATCTAGGAGTGAAGAAACATCGCCGAAAAGCATAAAAGAAGAGAACATCAACCACATTAAACAACCGATAAAAAGAAAGACAAAATACAGTAGTATTGATCATACTTTATAATACAGTATAGTAGTATGGATTGATTTTTATCAAGAGGAAGAAAAAAAAATACCGAAGACAGGCGAACTTATTAGGTGAAGAAACCAAGTCAAACAGAAAAAGAAGAGGAGGGTAAAAGCGAAAGACGAGGGAAAAGAAAGAAATCAGTCATAGCAACCACAAATGGTTAATAGGATGGGATTTTTGGAAAAATGCAATGAAAATAACAACGAAATCTTCTTTTGGAACATAGTGGGAATGAAACATTCTAGCCTCCATGACCAGTTGAATATTCTTGAAGGCTCATATTTTTTCTTTGTGAAACTTGGTTGTAGATAGATCTTGCGTATTTTCCTCACGTGATACATTTAAAATTTGATTCAATTTTTGTAAATGCTACAAGAAACAAGGAAGTCGGCGGACAAAATTCAAGATTACTCGCATCAGTGAACAAGTTACATAATTACATAATAATTGATCAAACGCCATTCTGGCTCTTCAGAAATAAACTATGCTAATAGTCGTTTATGCCTAGTAATGAGGCTAAGATGTTTCGTGTTATCTGATTGATATTTAAGACTGTTGATAATGGATTTTAATGTATAGAGAAAAAGCAATTCAATTATAAATTTGTGAATGAAATACTTAGAGCATAAGTTATGTTTTTCTTTCAATTTGTGTGTTCATTGTTACAAGAGAAATTAGCCGTTTGGAATCAATAAACTGTATGGAAACACTATTTAAATAAATTAATAGACAGTTGAGAACAGCATTCAGCTAAGTAATCAAGGCTGGATGCTAAACTTCAGGGTCCAAGAATCAGCAGATCAGATATCGCGGGAAATCACAGTAATCCAACCCACCTCTTTCAAGGACACGTCCTTGATCTGCTGATGACACGCTGACTTGAAGGACGGATTGCCGGTGGGTAGAGCCTGGAGGGTGGAGGGTAGTTGGTAAATCTATAGAACATACACACCAACCACAGTAATACATCGTATGAATGGTATGTGTTCAGCCGCCATCTTGAAATTCTTAAATATAGACAACATAACCTCAAAAAACAGAATGACGTCATACCATTCATACGATGTATTACTGTGGATGGTGTGTATGTTCTATAGATTTACCAACTACCCTCCACCCTCCAGGCTCTACCCACCGGCAGTGCGGCCTCAGCCTAACTAATTTAATGAAAGCAAAAATCATTGTAGTTATTTCTCGCTATTCACTATACTCTGTCCAAGCAAGGAAGACATTCTGGCCAGATGGGAAAATGACTCCAGCTTGGTCAAAATTAACTAAAAAAAGTACAAATTTGGTCTTAAATTGTAGATCAGAATGTTTCCTAAAATTTGAGACCAAATTTATAATTTTTGAACCGATATTGACCAAGCTGAAGTAATTTTCCCATTTTGCCAGAATGTCTCCTTAGCTTTGACAGACTATACATCTGCAATAATACTATATATAATGAAGTACTATATTTCGTGTCTGAGACAATGAAAACGAAAACATTCGCTTGCAGGTGTTGGTTTCTCGGAAGATCGAAAGGCTCTTTGATCTTTTGATCTAGGCCTACTCGCAGAGTAAAAACAAAGAAGACATTCTGGCAAGATGGGAAAATGACTCAAGTTTAGTCAATACTGGTTCAAAAATTATAAGTCTAATTTCAAATTGTAGAAAACATTCTAATCTACAATTTAAGACCAAATTTATAATTTTTTAGTTAATATTGACCAAGCTGGAGTCTTTTGCCCATCTTGCCAGAATGTCTTCTTTGGATCAGCGCGCAATCAGCAACCGCTCACGTGCCTTTATGAAGAGTTCCTTCAAACATATATCATTACAGATAGGTTTTAAATCGTACAGATCTTCACTAAATGACAATTTTATTTTATATAAGCGTATATTCTTGACAATGATTCACGATGTATAATTTGAATACTTCTAATATTTAATTCAGTAAATGACAATCAATAATGTTTAAAAGGATCAGTAAATATTTCATTATTTAGGAATTTGCCTTACTAATGGCTTTCATTTGTTTATTTGAGTAGACTAGTATAACAGTTTCTTACTTACATCTTACTGCATACGACTTATAATTTTATTGTAAATATTGAGTTACTTTCTTGTGAAGTGTACTTTTTTTAACAAATATTGACCAAGCTGAAGTCATTTTCCCATCTGGCCAGAATGTCTTCCTTGCTTGGACAGAGTCTAGTGAATAGCGAGAAATAACTACAACGATCTTTGCTTTCATTAAATTAGTTGGGGATGGTTGGCGCGCGAATCCGTCCTCCAAGTCTGCGCGTGCATCAGCAGATCAAGGTCGTGTCCTTGAAAGAGGTGGGGGCGGATCAAGGCTAGTAAATCTTACCAGGTGGGATATTTGCCTGGAAATTATGGTTCACAAATCTGACGTCACTATTTTTCTACAGTGTCGCACTCTAGCGCCCAAAATGAAAAGCACAGCTGATGAAAATGTAAACATAACCTATTTTCGTTAGTGTTGAAGAATAGTATTGTTGTAATTAATTATGATGAGTTGAGAACATCACAATTAACAATGAAACAATATTTTTAAGTTGTCCTAGTTGTTTTGTAGTGAAATATGATTATTTTCATTTTTATAATCGTAATCGCATAGTTTGAACCCACCAAAGCTTATTTTTTTCTCAACAAGAGCGCCAGCTTCTCGAATCTTTGGCCCCAATTTATGACAACAATAGCATTATATTGTTCTAATATCACAACATTATTCATCATTATTCGACTGTAATAATACTCAATAAATTATCATCATTTTTTAATATTTTCACAATTATTTTCATTGATATTGAGCGTGATATTTTACGTGATATTTTTTTATTTTTCAATTCTCTGTGGAACAGCTGGAAAATTGGAATCCTAGATACATGTCGAATCATAAATATAGGTATAAAGCATAATGTAAAAAATAAAACTAGTGACGTCATCCAGCAGGAAAAAAGTGGACTGCTGGGCTCTTATGGACGCTGGCCTACCTGGTAGATTTACTTACCTTGGGGGTGGATTACTGTGATTTCCCGCGATATCTGATCTGCTGATTCTTGGAGCCTGAAGTTTAGCGTCCAGCCTTGATTACTTAGCATCCCTTCCATACCTGTGTCCTTGGAGACGTGGTGGGATTAAAAGGTGGTGTGATAATTGGTGCGTAAATTTTTGGAGCCTGTTCGAGGAGCTAATATGATATGACTTTAGTGCGGATTAAACCATGAGCAGAGGAAGTGCTCTTCAAACTGTGCTACTATATTCTTCTTTTCTTTGAGTGATTCTGATTTATTGGATACTGGATACACACGCTTGAAAGGTAATTGTACTGACTTATTATAAAACTAATAAATATATTTTTAAACTAATTTAAAATAATTTGTTTTCAACTTATTTATTCTTTCTGGAAAACAAAATTTACTTGATCAATTATTATAATTATTATATTATATTATTCGAATACTATTTTTTCTCTGCCTCCTCCTCCTCCTCCTCCTCCTCCACCTCCTCATCATCATCATCATCATCATCATTCTTCTTCTTCTTCTTCTTTTTTGATTTCATTTTATTTGATCTTCTTCTTCTTCTTTTTTGATTTCATTTTATTTGATCTTCTTCTTCTTCTCCTCCCCCTCCTTCTTCCTCCTCCTCCTCCCTCTCGTTCTCCTCCTCCTTGTTCTTCCTCTTTTTCCCCTTCTTCTTCTTTTTCCTTCTTCTTCCTCTTTTTTCCTTCTTCTCCTTCTTTTTCTCCAAGAAAATTCATTACTCATTCTTGTAGGTATTCAATTCTTTAAAACGGGTTTATTATTTTTTTAAATCAAATTTTATCTATGTTAAGTTTTGTTGTGTAGTGTGTGTTTCTAGAACCAGTACTGTGAAAAAAATTAATCAATCTCATTCTTCACTTAATTATAATGAATCGAATAACTGAATTTTTCAAATTATTTCCAGATGCTATCAAGAGGGAAAATACTTGTTAATATGGTGAAAGATACTTGTAACATACCTGATTACGTATCTACTGAAGGAACGCTGCCTTCCGTGCATGATCAAGCTATAAGTGGTAAGTCTCAGAAAATAATAATAATATTCGTATAACCTGGCTGGCTCAGGTCTGGTGTCAGAGTTTTCAGGTCGCTATTTATTTTTAAGTCTTAGAAACTTTTACAGGGGTGATTTTAGCCAATGGCAAGTAAGGTCATCATGCTGCAGCTGTTACTTTTTAGGTCACAGTCATGCTGTGAAAATCTGGGAAAGGCAAGCCTTTCACTTTTCAGAGAATCTATCCAAATTTATGTGTTTGCACTCTTTTAGCTGATTTACATTATTCAAACCTCCCATGGAAGATTTTTTGGCGAATATGTTTTGTTCTTTGTTTCTCCTTCAACAAAACAACATAGTTCTTTCAAAAATATTGGTTTTAATGAATTCAAAGTAGATACAGTAATGAGATTAATTTATTGCAAATGTAAACTTTCGATTAGGTTATAATAGGCCTACTTGGATATGCAGTAGTGTGTAGTTGAATGAGTTTGAAATTCCCGGCTCGAACTGAGCAGTCAAAATGATAATAACAAAAATATTATTATGGAATATTATGTTCAATCAAACATAATTCTATCAAATGATATTGATAATGATCGTTCTCATGTTAGAAGGTTGTAAATTTTGCCGAACAACCATGAAACATCAATATTTCTAAGGCCACTCAAAAATTCGATATTGAAGTTCGAATATCGATTAGAAATTTCCACGTTCCTGGCAATTACGACCGCTTGTGAGCTGGTCGGATCATGACGTCAGAACCTCGGAGGAGGAGCTTGGGTCCGAACATGATTGCATCATCAACACCACGTCATACTCCTGAAATGTCAATTACGGATCTCTTTTTCATTTGTAGTTATTATGATCATTAGTATATGATCAAAGACTAAAGCTGTTACGTGCAACTGTTGCAGGATCTCATTCAGCATCTAGTTCGATGAGCGAGCACGAGGGGTTCTCAGACAACATAGACGAGGATCCTGATTACTGCAGCGAATCCGGATCAGATGACGACTCGAATGGCAGTCAAATCAACAATGGATCAACGATAGACGAAGGTAGCAGATCAATGAATGAATCTTCAGATGAAGTTAGCATTGAGATGGCGAATAATGATTCTCATCTCACAAACGAAAATCCTAATCAAAAAACTAAAAGAGTAAGAGAAAAGAATTTTTGTTTTTATTGCAAATCATCAGTTGGGAATTTTGCTCGACATCTACAAAGGATGCATCCTCTTGAATTAGATGTACAAGAATTCATGTCAAAGCCAGCGAATAGTAGGGAGCGTAAAAATCTTATTTCAATTATTAGAAAAAAAGGAAACTTTTTACATAACTCGTATGAGGAGAGAATCAAAGCTGTGAAAAAAGGGGCGTTTCCCGAGTCAAGAAACACACACTTGCCTTGTGAGTTTTGTTTGGGGTTTTATAATAGAACACAATTATGGAGACATACGAAAATTTGTTCAGAAAATAAAGACAATAAAAATTCAGGTCAAGCATTATCACAAAACCTACTCTGTAAGAATTTGAAAATTGACGAACGATTGAAATCACAGGTTTTTGCTCGTATGCGTGCGGATGAAGTATCACTTGTTGCAAAGCGTGACAATATAATTTGTAGTTTCGGTGCGCGATACTTGAAAAGCCACAGGGAGAAACACTTTGTAAATGTAACTTCACGAAAAATGCGCGAGCTCGCCAAGCTGTTGATGGAAGTCAAGAAAAAAGAGCCTGCTATAAAAACCATGTTTGATGTTCTTAAGCCGCAGCATTACGATCTGCTTGTTGAAGCGGCCAAGTCTGTCTCGAAATATAATGAAAACGACAAAACTTTCAATGCACCTACTTACGCGATAAACATTTCTAAAAGTTTAAAAGATTGTTGCACCATAGCTATAACGTGTGTATTGAAAAGGAAATTCTGTTTTGGCTCGATAACGTCCGCTGAAGCCGAGACAGACTTGAAAACTCTAATACACTTAATCACCTCAAATTGGCAATTTGACATAAGTACCCAAGCAGCGAACGACTTGAATTCCAAGAAGTGGAAAAGAAGAGAAAATTCTCATGTCCAAATTTAAACGGATTGTTATAAGAGGGAAAAGGGGAAGGGGAGTCCCTGTTCTGTTCAGTACCGATGTTCTATTCTATTGCAAGTGAGAGATAATATTTTTGGAGACATTTCGAATGCATATCTGTTTGGGAGACCAAAATGCAAAACTCCAATAATTGCCGGCTACAAAGTGCTCGACAAGTATGTGAAACTGAGTGGAGTTGAAAATGCAAAAGCGCTCACAGCAACTCGTCTCCGGAAACATTTAGCTACTGTAACTCAGATTTTCAATATGAACGAGGGAGATATCGAACAGCTGGCCACCTGTATGGGGCACACTGATCGAGTGCGTAGAGGAGAATATAGATTGCCAGACGATATTTACCAAATAGTAAAAATTTGCAAGCTGTTGCTGATGATGGAGGAGGGATCTGCAGCTAGGTACAAGGGCAAAAACCTAAATAAGATAAATATAAATATGGAAGAGGATTTGTTAGAGTTGTCTAGAGTTGACGTTGATAGTGAAGAAGAGTTTAAGGAAAATCCACAGCTAGTGTTGACACAAGAAATGATAACACAGCAAGAGTACATGGAACAAGATGAAATGACCAAACCTTCCTCCATTGCTCAGATTCCAAATAATTCGAAGACAGGTGAAAAGAGGACTCTTATTACTTGGAGTGAGGAACAAAAGGAAGTGACAAGAAGAGTTCTTCAAAAAACACATTGCAAAAAAACAGGCGGCTAAGAGGCATCAGTGTGAGGAGCTGATAGATAAAAATCCTCAGCTGTTTCATAATAAGAGTTGGCTGAAGATGAAAGTCTATGTGCTAAACATTTATTCAAAAAAATAAATTTTATCTAGTGCAATAATATTTTCTGTACAGTAAGGTAAACCCCCCAGTAGTTGTGACTAACAAAATTTTCCGCTTTTACCTCAGTTTACTCTGCCGTCATTCACTTTATGGCAACCATTCCATCAACTTTAAATATCCCTCTATCAAGTTCCTAAAGTCACAATTCAGAAAGTTCAAGGTAAAAATTATGATAATTTTTTTACATGAAAATGACAATGGTTTCGTTGTTAGCACAGTAGTTTTTGAATCAGTAGTTGAAACGATAAAAAGGCTCTGAATTCATGCAAAATTAGGTTTCAACTCATTATTATTCCAATAAATTCAAAATTTTAAAATTATTATCACTTTAAGATCATTTCTTTGAGTGAGAAAACTTCGGCTGAAAAAGAAATTTGGACTTGTAACCTCAAATTTTGGACTACATTTGAATGAAAATTGTGTTTTGAAATACCAAGGGCTATGCCTGTTCTTTCAACCGATGTGTGTTTTTCCAATTGATTAATAAATAAATAATAAATAAATTTATTGTACAAATAATACAGACAGTTTGAACATTTTTGAATGTTCAAACATGAATTCAATAGTTGACACCCATTGATTCCAATATTTGACAAATTAAAGCGAAATTAAAAATTCACAGTCACCATCTCTTTGGTTTCTGACGTGGGTGACTGCCGGCGAATGACGGATCTTAGTTTCCAGTTGAGTCGCCAAGAGGAGGCATTAACTAGCCAAGGATGCTAGTTTAATTTAATTTCTTCCCGACAGTTAGTGACTACTTAATTAGAATTTTTGAGAAAAGTGTCAACTATTGGTTGAGTGTCAACGACTGGGGGTTTTATCATACTTAGGGCCGGTTTCTCCAAATACGTTTAACTGGAATTTTAGTTTAATCAGTTGTCAGTGTATGGTCACTTTTATTAACTTGTGTTTCAATTGAGCCAGCTGATGGTTTAATCCTAAATTCAGATTAACTTTTTTGAAGAAACCGGCCCTTAGGATGCATTCATAGTGGGTTAAAAATTGAGTTGTTCAACTGTGATTGGTGCTTCCCAAGCTGTATAGAATATTAGAGGTAGGGTAGAGTGAAAAACAGCTGGCTGAAAAAGCTATAATTCTGACAACAAGTAGTCCCTCTAGTTGAAAATTTAGCATTGATTTCCCTATCCTTAACGAAAAATAGTACACTTTTTTCCAATTTACGAAATTCAGAATGGATTTTTAGATAAATTTCTTATATGAGCTTGTAGAGAATTTCAAGACCTACATTTTGAGTGATTTAAATCTATATTTCACTCAAATTTAACATGAGAAAAATTCCGTTAACATGTCTCGAGAACACTCTGCAGCTGGCCTATTGCAATTGTGGTTAGCAATGCTATTGAATGCAAGATATTATAAATGTATCTTATAATAGCATTGCTACTCATAATTACATTAGCCCAGCTTAGGGCTCTATAAAAAGGGGGTAGACGCACGGTCCACCATTCTGTGGTCAACTTTTAGCGCCAGGTTTGAATTCATATAAATATTTTCTATGATAGAGACGATCAACAGCTGTTTATCAAGTTGAGCAAATGAATTAAGTTATTGTTTTGAATTCTTGGAGGTTAATTTGTCATATGAAATGGTTTATATTGCTTAGCATCAAATTGCAAAAAATATAACCATTTTTATTATAAAACTGAAATTAAAAAATACAAATTTTCCAGATGCAGGAAGATGAATCAAGGTTAAAATTTTGACTTAAAAATTGCCAGACTGGAAATTCAATGCTCTGTAAAATGAGTGTTATTTTTTTCTAACATGATTTTTATCATTAATCATATGTTTGACTGTCTAATTGAATGAATTCAAACCTGGCGCTAAAAGTTGACCACAGAATGTCGGACCGTGCGTCTACCCCTTTTTATAGAGCCCTAAGCTGAATTAGCCAACTCCATGACGTCAGTATCATAGCTTTCCCAGCCAGCTGCTTCACTCTACGCCCCACCTCTACTATTCTATACACCTTGGGTGCTTCCCCCTTCATAGAATCGGTGTGACTTGCAAATTTAGAAAGAAAGACATAATTCTATGGATTGACGGATTCGTAAATCTGATATAATTGGAGAGTAATGACTCAAAGCATTATTATTCAAATTTATTGTTCAAATCCAAATTTATTAATATCGCAAAAACACATTTTCTTTTGAATTTTATAAAATTTTTCATATTAACGACACATATGATTGAAAAAATATAATTTATTTTCTATTTGATCGAAAGTCTTCAGCTTATGATTAATTTGAGTTGGAAGTAAATTTCTTGCATTACTAATTTAGTCAACAACGTTTCAAAAATTCGAAGAAAATTTTAATTGAAATGTATCTTTGCAATATTTACTCTGGAACACTCTGTATAGTGGTAATAATAATGACTAGCAATTTCCTTGTGATGTAATGTAATGTAACTTATCTGTAGCAATTTTCTGTGACACTGTTCCTTTCTCGAATAATCAATTTATGATTGTACGATTAATTTATATGTAATATCAATAATGTAATATATAATTTATAATATAATATCAATTTATGAATGTAGTTAATTTGACTCTCTCGCATCTGGGACATTATATTCCACATAAACATATTTTAATATCTTGAAAACTATTATTATTATTATTATTATTATGTGAATTGGTCAAGTCAAAATCGATCCATATTCATATTTCCAAAAACTTGCTAATAGGGTAGAGTGGAAGTCAAATGACTAGTTTAATGATTAATCATTAATCTAGTAATGATTTGATTTAATAATTGAAAAAATTCGCTCCGGCAGCTGGCGGTCGGAAAGAGTGCATTTCAAATGCAATTTCATGATGGCTCAAATCATATGACTTATAATGATCTATTCAGAGTATGAATTCAAAGGCGCCGTTTTCGAAAAACACAATATTTTTGGCATTGTGTTATTCGCAATTTTCTCCGCCATTTTTGATTGGATTTTTTTCGTTGATGGCTCAAATTGTAGGGAATAATAAGAATATTATACACACCAATTTTCAAAACGATTACGTTATTGGTCGATTTGTAGTGATTTTTCAAAATTTTCATCCCCTAATTTCACCCCCTACCCTTGGACCAATTTGGCTGGTTAACGAACTTGACCGAGATATTAACACTAATGATTTTAGTGCAAAATTTGGTCGCTCTCCGACAAGCCCTTCGGGAGTTATCGTGTTAACAAGAAATTGTACATATATATATATATATATATAGAGATATATATGAATTTGAACGGACATCAGATTCGTGTTCTAGGGGCTTGGAAACGTGTAAAAAATATATCACATCATAAATTTTCGATTGTCAGGGCAAGACCAATAGTGCATTTTTTCAAATGAAATGCACTAAAAATGGGGGTTTTATTGCGTTTTTCTGAATCATGTGTTCCATCTTACAAATAATTAAACAATTAATTGTTATTATGAAGTTATTTAATATTTATCAATAAGTTATTGATATTTTATTAATCTAATTCTCTTATTATTATTACCATGTCTTGTCTGACAATCATAATGGAACCTCCTCCCATGAGATAGGAGTATAACCGCAGTATCATCTGCTACTGCTAAGGATATAAATTAACAAGATTTTACTTTGAAAAATCATAAAAATGGGTTTGAGAAAATATAGTAGATAAAGACCAAAAGAGATTATAATGAAATCTCATGATTTCCCATGATGAATAATGTATCTCTAGATGTAAAGTATTACTATATATTTTCGCCACACTTCACAGAAAGAAGCTGCTTACCGGTCCCTATGTAGACTTGAAAGTCGTCATTTACATACGGAAACAGTCAGCTGTTGTCCTCGAGCGGTAAGACTTCCTTTCCATGCGAGGACTTTCTTTCCGCGCGTGGACAACAGCAGCTGACAGGTTAACGTAGTAGTTATCAAGCCGTCCGCTAGATCGGGTGACAGTGCACCTTTTTAACCTATTCAGTTATCAGTTTGAATCAGCAATCGCTATAACCTCATTCAGATTGAATTGTTAATCGTGAAGTATTGATTAAATGATATTTGATTGATAATGCTTATCTGAAGTGAGGCGAAAAGAAATATACGCAAACTCGCCTAGGAAGTTTGTTTACGGTATTCGGAATTATTCCCAGGCTCGGCAAGCCTCGCCCGGGAAACTATCCTCATACCGTAAACGTTCACTTCCAAGGCTTGTGGCGTAATGTACTATTATGTAATTAATAGTTTCAAGAATTATAGTTATTAAGAACTATTATCAAGTAATTTCTAGATGGAAAAATTGCATAGATCATTTTCATGTTTTATTGTATTATACAATGGAATTTTTGTCCTATTCTCCAAAATCAATTTTTCGTAATAATGTTCATACCTTAAAGTTGTATTAATTTTTCAATATTTTTTACAAATATTGATTTATGCACAATAATGTTCTTCAAATCATTATTACTCACCAAACCACTATCCTATATTACGGTAGGATATACAGTACACCTCTATTTTATATTACTATATTTGTATAAGTGCAATTAATATTCTTATGAAATATAATGTAATGACGATGTAATGATATATGTTTACTATTTATTAATTACCATAATAAAACTGGAATTATCATTCTGTGTCTTTGTAAAAATAATATTTTCTGTACCATTGATCAAATATTGAGATGAATAAGTAGAAATTCCAATTATTAGTATTATGTGTTCTCACGCCATATACTACTATTAATTTTATACTAGTTACCAAATAAATGTTTAGAGCTATTATTCGATATTTTATTCATTCCAAACCTTCAAAAAGCATTTAAAAACTCTTTTTTTTTCATTAAATTGATAATTTTAGTCCATTGAATTGGCTCGGCTCTAGCCCAGCCAAATTGTATAATTGAAAAACTTGAGTGAAAGAAGGCAGAGAAGGCAAGCAAAGCGAGCCTGCCGGCTAGTGAGGAATAAAGTGGAAATATTGGAATTAAGAGAAAAATTGTTCTTCTTTGTAAGATTAATTTGGAACACTGTCATATTGCTCTAAATGCTGTTCTCAAATGTCTAATAATTTATTTTATTCATTTAAATAGTGTTTCCATACAGTTTATTGATTCCAAACGGCTAATTTCTCTTGTAACAATGAACACACAAATTGAAAGAAAAACAAATTTTATGCTCTCAGTATTTCATTTACAAATTTTAAATTGAATTGCTTTTTCTCTATACATTAAAATCCATTATCAACAGTCTTAAATATCAATCGGATAACACGAAACATCTTAGCCTCATTACTCAGCATAAAAGACTATTAGCATCGTTTAAATCTGAAGAGCCAGAATGGCGTTTGATCAATTATTGTGTAATTATGTAACTTGTTCTCTGATGGGAGTAATCTTGAATTTTGTCCGCCGACTCCCTTGCATTTACAAAAATTGAATCAAATTTTTCATGTAGGCCTATTACGTGAGGAAAATACGCAGGATCTATCTACAACCAAGTTTCACAAAGAAGAAATATGTGCCTTCGAGAATATTCAACTGGTTATGGAGGCTAGAATGTTTCATTCCCCCTTTGTTCCAAAAGAAGATTTCGTTGTTATTTTCATTGCGTTTTTCTAAAAATCCCATCCTATTAACCATTTGTGGTTGCTATGACTGCTTTCTTTCTTTTCCCTTGTCTTTCGATTTTTATTCTCCTCTTCTTTTTCTGTTTGACTTGGATTCTTCACCTGATAAGTTAGCATGTCTTCGGTGATTTTTTTCCTTCCTCTTAATAAAAATCAATCCATACTATTTTGTCTTGCTGCTCTCTTTTCAATCGCTTGTGTTATGTGGTTGATGCTCTTGCTCTCTTCATTTATGCTTTTTGGCTATGTTTCTTAGCTCCTAGATCCAGCTTTTCTAGCTTCTCCAAAAATTTTCCAAACTTTTCATCAACTGTACTCTTTCTGAAGAGATTATTCAAACGTCGAAGAGTTAAAAAAATGTAATAAGGAATTTATATAAGGTGTAATACTCACAAAACTGAGTAAGGGGAGTTTTTCAATCGATGAATGTATTAGTGTTAGAAGGCCACAAAGATGTTGCTAAACAATAATACGATGCTTCTCCTTAGCTCCTTTCAATTGTTGTAATAGTTTCTGCTTCTAATTTCTGGGGTAGCTGGAATTTACCTGACGCTATTCAGCGGTAATTTATTTATTTAGAGGTTTGTTACAGGTATCACTTCACTTCACTTCAAACATTCTACCCTTCTTTTTCTAATTTCCCAGTCACCATTCATTGAAAGAACTTGTTCTTGTTCTGAAAAAAAAAGAATTTTCCCCACAAGAACTCGATAAGTCATAGGCCTAGTTCTTCTTTTTCTATCTTCTATTCCTATTCACTTCCTTACCTCCTTCTTATTTTCTCTATTTCTTCTTCCGTTTTTCTTTTTTCATCATCTCCTGTTCTCCTGATTCCTGTTTTCTTCCCCTATAAATTTTTCTCATTCATTTTACTTCCATTTCCAATACGAAACACGAAAAAAAGTACAGTTGAGCATAAAAAAATGTGCCAAGAACTGATTTATCATCAAAACCATTACAGAAATATATTACTTTTGTATCCCATACAGTTATTAAAGAAACTTAAATTTGAGTTGAATTGTCTTTCGAATTGAGTATCTTCTCGATTGTATCTTCTTGAAAGTAAATCCATGCTTTCGAAAAAACGTTTCCTTGAGACATTCAATTTTTGACGGTACGGTTCTCTGCTAGCCGAGTGAGCTCAATTGTTCAGTCCTTCCACAATCCAAAATCAAGTTCAGAAATTTGTAGGCCATGTTGCCAAGCTTCCGTAACGTCAAGGACGCCGAATCATCGGTAGAATGTACAATAGTATACGCGAACCTTTATACACGGGGAGGAAGCAAATCGGACTAGCGCTACGTGGTGACAAATCTTCAAAGCTCAACATGTATACTAAATTTCATACTGCTGACATTCGGACGTCCGGCCCTTTTTTCAAACACATGTACCTCTTTTGTTGATTGAATAATCGTCACGTGATTGGAGTTATTATTAGAGGTGAAATGTTTCAAGAATCCAGTGGCACAACTAGGCGATTTCGACTATCTTGGAAGATTTTATTGAGGATTGTATCCATATACGGATGCCTGATTACAGTCGGATGCCCAAATGATGGTAAATCGACAATGTACGGACGCCGAAATGATAGTGGGATGTAAATATGTATATTTTATATATAGTATATATTATATATACGTATATAAGTATATACTTATTTGTATTATACACTATACTTTGTATAGTGTATACTATGGCACTATGAGGAGGGGTATATATAGTCCATCCAATCAAAGATCCCTGGCAAGATGGGAGAATGACTCAAGCTCGGTCAATATTAAATGAAGAGACAAGATGTTGTCAAACCACTGATTTATTAGAAAATCGAGATTTCTAGGTTTCGGTTGTTACACCATTATCAATCTCTGGTAAACTAAAACTTAACGGACAGAGCAGCAGTATTTATACAAACGGCGAAGCACTGCTATTGGTAGACGCTTGAGCCAATGACCGTGAACGTCTGCCATTAGCCTAGACAAGCTCCTCCCCGATTAGCGGTTCATTCAAACATTACAAAATGGCAATTTAAACAGGATTCAATTGAAGACCAATGAAAAGCTACAATAACTTACGAAATAAATGGAACAATGTTACGGAAGGATGAGAAAAACAACGGAATAAATTAATACAGTAAAATCTGACTAACAAATTACGATAAAATTAGATTTCTGGCGTTGTATTGATTGAAATGAATCTGGTCGTTCAAACTTGACTGTGTATTATCTTTTGTTAACCTAGTTATTTCTAATGCTTCGAGAATGTTGAGAATTCTGCCCTTATTATTAAAATTCAGAAACTCAACATTCTCCTCGGCCATGAACTTATGATTATTATTTTGTTAATAAATGTTCAGCAACATTTGTTGTTAAATGTCGGTCAACACATTGATGTTAATCAAGTTGAGCAAATGACTAAGTTTTTGTTCTGAAATTTTTCTTACGTCAGATTTTATTGGTTGATTGCCTAGCAAAAATTTCAGAAAGAAAATATTACACTTTTTAATCATTGAACTCAATTAAAAAATAATATTTGCTAGATTCTGCACAGTTGTGTCCATATTTAAAGTTTGACTGGTTTTATTCTTTGTTTATCGATTCAACTTGAAAAATAATTCATCTAATACCTAAACTAAGAATAAATGCTCTCAAAATGTTGAATCATTGAGAAATAGCTACATCTTATTTCCAATAAGGCGGCAATGTATGCATTGTTGCGAATGTCTCGTGGCAAGGAGTTTCCTTTCTGTACGGATTGCGTATCAATTTTGGACTCTGTATCACTACTGCGTATCAGAAAGTGTAAAGAGGGATTGAGAACTCAATTGTTTGATATTATACAATCATATTACTTCCGGATTGTCTTTCTTGAAGAGTAAAACGTTAGCAGGAGCTGAAATTTTTACATAATCTGAAAATTTTGAACTAAAGTTTTATTTACCTAAATTTATGAATTTGAAAGTTTTTGGTGGATTGCCTGTCCCTTATTTCCATGAACAGTGTATTATTTTGTGCTAAAATGAATAGATTGTGGAAATTTCATGCAAGTTGTAATCAAATTATTTATTGTCAGAAAATACAATCTGTATCATAACAAATGTAAAATTGTTTTTTTTTTAATTCTAGAAATCGAAGCCGAAAAGTACACCTACAACAACGGAAAACTCTGATCCCGCATCAACCAACAACAACAACATAACAATAATTGTCGACCAAATGCATCACATGCTAGAACCAAACATGCTGTACCAACAATCAACCCCCACCTCGTTCACACCCTTTGCCAATGTCTCCAATTCAACCCCTCTTAGCAGTATACCCCCTCCCCCGCCTATTGTTAACCTTTTTTCTAACGTAACTCCTCCCAATAGTAAACCACCGCCACCCTATTTGAACTCGATTTCGAATTCAACACCCCTCAGTGAAGCCACTAACACTGCTAGTTTACCGAATTCAGCTCCCCTGAATAGTGTACCCCCTCCTTTAATCAATTTGAGTGCAGTCTTGAGTGCAGCGCCCCTTAGTAGGCCTCCTCCCTTAATCGATTTGAGCGCTGTTTTAAGTGCAATTCCTGCAAATAGTAGACCAAACACCTCTTCGAATACTACCCCCATAATTAGTAGACCAAATAATTTGACCACCTCTTCAAGTACAAGTACCTCAATAGTTTTGAGCATCTCCGCCAATACAACTCCCTCAAATACTAGACCAATTCTTCCAAACGTTTCAACCACCTCCTCGAATACCACTCCATCCATCAGTCGACCAACTCTTCCAATCATTTCAACCACTTCCTCAAATTCAACTTCATCCAACAGTAGACCAAACATTTCGACCACCTTCTCAAATATCATCCCATCCAACAGTAGACCAGTTCTACCAATCATTTCAACCACCTTCTCAAATACCATCCCATCCAACAGTAGACCAGTTCTTCCAAACATTTCAACCACCTCCTCGGAAACAACTCCTCTCAGTAGTAGTGTGACCACTTGTTCCAATACAATTTCTTCCATTTTGGTGGCACCCCGACCCCCTCCCCCACCCTACCACGATTCGCTGATGTTGAAGTTGAATGCGCCGCTAGTGGCAGCCGCCAAAGCCACCGATCAGCTGTTCTCGAATGCCATGGCTGAGACGATGATTGTGGAGGCACTGCCTGAGGAGGTAACAATAATCATTGAAATTAACTAAAAATTAATTGATTAAACATTTAATAAGAATATGGTGATTGGTAAGTGAATAGAACAAACACTAACAATGTAATTAGGTAAATTGTAATATAATGATAGTATTGTTTTGTAGGTGAAATGCTATAAATATCAATTACAGAAATGTGGCCATTGAGTGTCACGCTTTTAATTGGTTAGTTTGATCAAATATACCATTCTTTTGTAACTATCAAATTGAAGAGCATGGATAAAGAGTGATAGGTTATTAAGTGTTGAAAAAGCACCTGCAAGTCCTAACTATGCGATGCGATAAAAAAAACAATAAATATAGGTATAGTCTTGTAGATCAAAGAAAACATTCATTCAAATGGCGGTTGTTCGAAGCGGCCAGCAGTCGATATGAAAATAGTCCCACTCTCAACATCTGGTTCTCATCACATCTCACCAGCGGTAGGCTTTGAAGTGATTTGACACTAAAATGAAGTGAATTTACAGAAGTGATTTTACACTAAAATTTTCATATAAATGTGCATGTGTAGTTACACTCTCGCTTCCAATGGCCATTTTGAAGGAATGTCCTACCAGACTGTACCACAGTAGGAGGTCAAGTTTTGAAGCGAGTCCTAACTTTGCCTCGCGATAAAAATAAAATAAATATTGGCTATAAATATAGATAACTGATCTGCTGCTGTAATTGACAGGTGACAGTGGACGTGGACATGGACGCCTACGCCAGCAGCCAGAGCTGCGACGCCAGCCTGTCCGACGCCGATTACGCCGAAATGGCGGCGTCGGCCGACCCGCTGGCATTGGACCTCGAGCAGAACAGCGACTGCGGCTCGTCGTCGTACGTGGCTCCGCCCCGCAGACGGCACGGATGTCGGTTCAGCAAGCAGAAGATAGACGGAACCAACTTCACCGAAGAGGAGCTGGTCGACATGCCGACCAGGGAGCTGAACCGCAGGGTGCGGGGACTGCCGCCGCAGGTACAGTGCTCTAGATAGATAGATTGAAAAGCATTCACTGCCCTCCTAATCAGGGGGATCTGGAACTTGTCAAGAAATTCTAACAGGTTAAAAAATTCTCTCCGGCAGCTGGCGGTCGGAAAGAGTGCATTTCAAATTGTATGATGGCTCGAATCATATGACTTATAATGAGCTATTCAGGGTATGAATTCAAAGGTGCCGTTTTCGAAAAACCCATAAAAAACACAATTTTCGGCATATTATTCGCCATTTTCTCCGCCATTTTTTTATTGGATTTTTTTCGTTGATGGCTCAAATTGTAGGGCATAATAAGGGTATTATACACACCAATTTTCAAAACAATCAAGTTATTGGTTGATTTGTAGTGATTTTTCTAAATTTTCATCCCCTAATTTCACCCCTTTCCCTTGGACCAATTTGGCTAGTTAACGAACTTGACCGAGATATTAGCACTAATGATTTTTGTGCAAAATTTGGTCGCTCTCCGACAAGCCCTTCGGGAGTTATCGTGTTAACAAGAATCTGTACATATACAGGGTGTTTCAGGAGGAATGTGCAATACTTCTCAGGCTGATTCCTTACACCATGTAGACAAAAAAGTTCCATGGGACACCAACCCCCAAAAACGCTTTGTTACTGAGATAACAATGGCGGAAAATTGAGATTTTTCAAAATATATTAATTTTTCTAATTTTTTAGAGGCTTTAGTGAGGTTCTAAAACAATCAATTCCAATGTAAAATTAGCTGAGGAATTCAACGAAACCAGTTCCAAGTTTGTAACTTTAACGGTTATTGAGATAATTGGAAAAATATGCTAGAAAACGCCATTTTTCAACAATAAGGGTTATAACTGGATAAGGAATCATAAAATTGTATTTTTTATTAATGGAAATTGAAGAGAGTCGGATTCTAAAGAAAAAGTTAAGTGGCGGCGATTGTGTAAATCTCATCCAAATCTCAGTAATGGCGATCAAAAATCGCAAAATCGTTACTAAACACAAATTCATCACTTGTGCTAAGTTTTGTGAATTTTGCGATTTTTGATCGCCATTTCTGAGATTTGGGTAAGATTTACACAATCGCTGCCATTTAACTCACAATCGGCCAATATTGGTTCAAAAATGATAAATTTGGTCTCAAATTGTAGGAAACATTCTGCTCTACAATTTGAGACCATAGTTATAAATTTTCAACCAATATTAACCGACCTGGAGTCATTTTCTCATTTTGCCAGAATGAATCATCATCCATGTGATTACCGACGTACAAGCCTAAGATGTCAAGTGGGCTTTACCCTCAGTGCAACCAAAACCTCAAATATTCGTTTGAATTATCCGTTTATTTATATACTAGCCGGCAGGCTCGCTTCGCTCGCCTTCCCCGCCTAGCCAGGGGGGGCTCCGCCCCTTGGACCCCCGACAGTATAGGCAGTGTAAGTGAGTCAAACAGGCTCGCTTCGCTCGCCTGCAAAACCTGTGTTAGTGTTAGCTGAGACAAACAGGCTCGCTTCGCTCGCTTGCAAATTCCGTTCAGAAGGGATTCGAAATTTATTGAGCACAGCATTTCTACACCTAATATGAACTTATTTGAACCTGTTTACCTAATTTCAACATTTTCTGCCAAATTGTTCTAGAAAAATCCAAGAAAAACTCCGAAGATTCCAAAAAATAGTAAAACGCTAATATTAAGCGTAACCTTGGGAAGTATATCGGACATAGTTTGAATCTTGATTCCAATATCTTCCGAATTAGTTCATCTATAATCTCGCGTAACCATTGAATTTACAGTTAGGATTGGTCGTATCAATGCGGAAGATATGCAACCCGCAACACATCTACAATTTTGAAAACCTGATTCATGGCGTAATCTTCTTGAACGGATTGCAGAAATATTTTAACACAACATTTCTAGACCTTATCTGAACCTGCCCACCAAATAGCAACATTTTCTACCGATTGGTTCTCGAAAAAATGAGGAAAACGCCGAAAACTATAGATAAACTAAAATATTTGGCGTATCCTTGAGAAGATTTTAAAATCCGTTCTTAGCGCGCGTCTAAACGTCCAACTGAACATGCCTGCCAAATTTGAACGCATTCGGTTCAGTGGATTTTTAGTTCTGGTGATGAATGAATGGATGAATCAGTCAGTCAGTCAGTGCCATTTCGCTTTTATAGATATAGATTATATAAATCTTATATCTTCAAATAAAATTAAATCTTATATATCTTTTTATATCCTCTTAAATCTTATATCTTCCGAATTTTATATCTTCTTGAAAAGAGATAGTTTCTGGAACACAAAAATTTATAGAATCAAAATTTATAGAATTTCCCCATTTTTGTCATTTCAAAATTTAACTGAATTAACTGAATTTATTGAATTATCATTTTGTTAATTCTAGAATGAGTTTTTAAACGTTTACGATCACTTACACTGTGTTCAGTTTTATTTTCATTCGCATTTATGTTCACTCCAACTTTATTCATGCGTTTCTTATTAAAATTATTGATTATTGGTCGCTTCCAGCACACAAACTAGGGCTTGGCAGGCAGCGCCTACATAATTATATTGTGTTGCTGGGATTATCAAAGTTTCATTTTATGTAAATACACAAATGATTGATTGTAGTCTGTCCAAGCAAACAAGACCCTCTGGCAAGATGAGAAAATGACTCCAGCTCGGTCAATATTGGTTCAAAAACTATTGATTTGGTCTCAATCGTAGGAAACATTCTGATCTACAGTTTGAGACCAAATCGAATATTTTCTGAACCGATATTGACCGAGCTGGAGTCATTAACTCATCTTGCCAGAGGATCTTCTATGCTTGGACGGACTGTAGTCCATTCACGATGGCTTGAGACGAGATAAACAAAAGCTCTGCATGTGTTTGTGTGCGACTGGAGTGGCTTCGTTTTAGCCACATCATAAACAAGTCACAACAATGCCAAAATTCTGAATTTTGTTGTCGGGACTGTAACGAAAGCATTTACACAAAAACTTATAGTATAATTGTTCATTAGTATAATAGTATAATATAATAGTATAATATAATAGTATTTAGTATAATAGTTCGTTCATTTCATGTTCATGCAGTCGAGAGACAACCAAAACAAGCAATGTGTATCTGTAAAAAAGATTACTTAAAGATACTTATTCTGAATTGTCTACAACAAAATTCGGGATTTCGGCATTGCTGTGACTTGTTTATGTCGTGACTATAACAAAGCCACTCCAGTCGCACACACACACACACACACACACACACACACACACACACACACACACACACACACACACACACACACACACACACACAGAGCTTTTGTTTATTTCGTCTCAAGCCATCGTGAATGGACTATATATCTTGCTTTACTTGGTGTTCTCAATAGTTATAATTTCTTGTACTGTATTGTACTGATTATGGCAAATAAATTTGATTTGAATTGAATTGCAGTTGGTCCGGCGACTGAAAATGAAGCGACGCACGCTGAAAAATCGCAGCTACGCAAATAATTCGCGCACAAAACGCTCCAACCGCAGCCACGAGCTGGAAATGCAGAACAAGGAGCTGCTGGAGCGACTGCTGCGACTCGAGTCGCAACTGGGCCAGGCGCGATCCGAGCGCGACTTTTATCGCAAACAGTGTATGAAGCTGTGCGGCGCTATCACGCCCGAGCGACTGGCTGCGATCGACCGCGATCTGCCGCCACAGTCGCTGACGCAGCTGATGATGCAGCGGCCGCAGTCACCGCCGCCCCTGCGACCGCTTTCTTCAAAGATCGCCGGCGATAAGTCTGAGTTGGTGAGGGATGTGTCGGCGGCTGAGGTTGCTAGCGATAAATCGGCGGCTGAGATCGCCAGTGATGAGACGGCGATCAATATCGCCAGCGGTAACTCGATGTCTAAGGTTGCCAGGGATAAATCAAAGTCTAAGGTCGACAGCGATATATCGAAGTCTAAGGTCGACAGCGATATATCGAAGTCTAAGGTCGACAGCGATATATCGAAGTCTAAGGTCGACAGCGATATATCGAAGTCTAAGGTCGACAGCGATATATCGATGTGGAAGGTCTCCAGCAATAAGCCGTCAGCTGAGTGGTAAGAATAACCTATTTTAATACAGTATTTCCTTTATCTTGAGGCAATTTTATCACTGTTTTTTTTATTCAAATAATAATTGCAGTATCCTTTTCAATTATTGTTTTATTTATGCCTAACATGGTTCGACTACTTATAGTCGTTTTCAATTGCAAATAAAAATAATTGACATGGGTACTGCATGGTATACTGTGTGGTAAGTGTTTATAGCGTTGCTTCAACGTTATTCTATCATAGAAGGTGCACACTATGATTTAGCTGACACCAGAAGGTTGGGCGGTTTCGTCTGTCTTTTGTAGGTGACGATCTAAACTTCTAACTGCTGATGTGAATAATCTATTGTCTCTTTTGGTTTTGAAACAATTATCTAAATGACAACATCAGCTGTTGGAGTGCACAAGGAGCAGACGAAATTCAGCTATCAGCTTCATGTATCAATCGAATTTGAAGATCTTGTATAGTCTGTCCAAGCAACGAAGACCCTCTGGCAAGATGGGAAAATGACTGAAGCTCGGTTAATATTGGTTTAAATAATATCAATTTGATCTTAAATTGTAGGAAACAATTTGATCTACTATTAAGACCACATTTATAATTGTTGTACAAATATTGACCAAGAAGGAGTCATTTTCCCATCTTGCCAGAGGCTCTTCTTTGCTTGGAACAGACTATATCAATATTGAAACGTTGTACGTACTGTAAGTTTTCAATTGTTTTACATGATACAGTTTCCAACAAAACTCATTAAATACCACCTGATGTTATGCTAAAACAATAGATTGATAGTGTTAGTGATGGTGAAAGAACAAGAGAGTGTTACTCGGATCAGCTGACACACGCGGAACTGCCCAATTTTCTGTACTTCATGTGTATAGTCTGTCCAAGCGAAGAAGACATTCTGGCAAGATGGAAAAATGACTCCAGCTCGGTCAATATTGGTTCAAAAATTATAATTATGGACGCAAATAGTAGGAAACCTTTTGATATACAATAATTTGAGACCTAATTTATAGTTTTGGGAATAATATTGACCGAGCTGGAGTCATATTCACATCTAGTCAGAATGTCTTCTTTGCTTGGACGGACTGTATCTTTATATTGTTTATCGTCTTGAAAGAAAGTTTCTTAATTTGTTGGATGAACTCGAATGTGTTGGTTTTTCAATATTTATTCATCAATAGTGTTGAATAATTTGTGTGGGGAAAACCCAAGGTGTATTGAATAGTAGAGGTGGGGCAGAGTGAAGCAGCTGACTATGATACTGACGTCACGGAGTTCCTCTAGTCAAAAATTTAGCATTGATATCCCTATCCTTGACGAAAAATCGTACGCTTTTTCCAATTTACGAAATACAGAATTGTTTAATAGATAAATTTCTTATATGAGCTTGTAGAGAATTCCAAGACCTACATTTTAAGTGATTTAAATCTATATTTTACTCAAATTTAACATGAGAAAAAGTCCATTAACGTGTCTCGGGAATGCTATGCAGCTGGGCTAACTCAATAATTATGAGTAGCAATGCTATTATAAGATACATTTGCATTCGATAGCTTTGCTATCCATAATTGCATTAGCCCAGCTGCAGAGTATTCCCGAGACACGTTAACGGAATTTTTTCATGTTAAATTTGAGTAAAATATAGATTTAAATCACTCAAAATTTAGGTCTTGAAATTCTCTACAAGCTCATATAAGCTATTTATCTATTAAACAATTCTGTATTCCGTAAATTGGAAAAAAGCGTACGATTTTTCGTCAAGGATAGGGAAATCAATGCTAAATTTTTCACCAGAGGAACTCCGTGACGTCAGTGTCATAGCTCTCCCAGCCAGCTGTTTCACTCTGTCTCACCTCTACTATTCTATACACTTTGAAGAAAACCAAGGAAAAACACAAATGAGAAAGAATTTTCAGCTAAAATATGCATTAGAAATAACAGCTGTGAAATCGGTTTATTTCTATACACTATTCACGATGACTTGAGACAAAATTAACAAACTTTGTGTGCGTGTAAGGCTTGAATTACACGATAATAGTAATTCTATGATGATATAGTTGAACCAAGAACAGAAGAGCCTCTTGCAAGATGGCGGAGGGAAGTGAGAGTGTAACTACGCATGCGCAGAACTTGGAATTTCAGGGTAAAATCACTTCAGCCAACCTACCGTTTTTACATTAATCGTAATCATATTGATTTCACGAATGAAAATATTTTCTTATTCATTCAATTATTGACATATGATAGCACAAATCATAACATAATTATGAACTGAGACAGAAAAATAGTCTAAGCCTGTACTATTTCTTCTTAAATTTGGTTATACTAGAACAATTTTCATTTCGACTACTGGCAGCAGTGAATGGCAGCCGTGTTGCCAAAGGCTCTTCTGTGCTTAACACAACTATATCTGATCATATGGAAAGAGATGAAAATACGAAATCAAATTGATTAGATATGATAATAGAACTATTATCGTGTAATACTGGCCTAAGTATGGGGTGGTTATAGTCTGACCAAGCAAAGAAGAGCCTCTGGCAAGATGAGAAAATTACTCAAGCTTGGTCAATATTGGTTAAAAAATTATTGATTCGGTCTCATATTGTAGATCAGAATGTTTCCTACAATTGAGACCAAATCAATAATTTTTAAACCAATATTGACCGAGTTGGAGTCATTTTCTCGTCTTGCCATAGGCTCTTCTTTGCTTGGACAGACCATAACCAATAAACGACGGTTTCCAATAAGGATACTAATATAAATGAAATGAACTGTGAAGAATGAATTTTCAATTTTTGAAATAATGCAAATTAAATTTTCAACTCCAATTCAATTCAATTTTTACTTAAATGAAGGATTTGCAAGTCTGTGAGTACTGCATTTGAAATAGGATTGAAATAGTATTATTTAGTCTAATATTGTTCTATTTTCTATACTCAACAGGATGCACTTTTTGGAAAGTACAAAGTCGCTGTTAGCCAGGAAGCAGTTAGCGGAAACAGCACCAAAGGAACAATCACGGTTACCGGTAATGTCGCAGTTACTGGGTCAACAGCCATCATTACCTGAAAATAACCGGTTACTGTTGCTGGTTATGGGAACGTCGCAGGCAACAGAAGGTGGGCCACAATTGACTCTGATACCACAGGAAACCTATAAGTTGGAACAGTTACCTGGAAAATCACCGTTATCGGGAGAGTCAAGAATAGTGGAAGAACTTTCATCACAATCCAAGTTGGAAAAGTTACTGGGAAAATTGCTGGAACCTAGTGCAGGAACCGAAAAATCCGAGTTGAAGGAAGACAATCATGGTCAGTCACGGTTATCGCCATCAGTGGAACCGTTATCGCCGTCGCAAACTCAGGAACGGTTACAAACAATAGAATCTGTGCCGGTGGAACGGTTACCGGAATCTGAGAAGTCTCCGGAACGGTTATCGGCTCGGTTACCGGGAAAATTGAAAGTGAAAACACCGGAACAGCTATCAGAGAGAACGCCGGAACAGTTAACAGTGAAACCCTCGGTATCAGAGATAACACTGAAACAGTTATTGGCGAGATCACCGATACATATTGAAGTATCACAGACGCAATCACCGGAACAATTATCGGTGACTTCTCCGGAACAGTTGGAATCATCACATTCATCTACATCCATGGAAGAAGACTCGATATTACCTGAGGTGATATTACCCGAATCACAGAAACAGTTGCAATTATCTCAGTCGCAATCACCGGAACAGTTATCAGTGAAATCACCGGAACAGTTATCAGTGAAATCACCGGAACAGTTATCAGTGAAATCACCGGAACAGTTATCAGTGAAATCATCGGAACAGTTATCATTGAAATCACCGGTACAGTTATCAGTGAAATCACCGGAACAGTTATCAGTGAAATCACCGGAACAGTTATCAGTGAAATCACCGGAACAGTTATCAGTGAAATCACCGGAACAGTTATCAGTGAAATCTCCTAAAAATTTAGAATCATCACATTCGCAATCGCCTAAACATTCACCCATGGAAGAAGACTCACTATTACACGAGGAGCAGTCTCCCACCGAATCACAGGAACAGTTGAAATCACCGGAGCAGTTACCGTGACAACGGCCCAAGTCATCCTCCACTCCACACTGTCAATGCACCTACATCTATCGAGCACCCGGTAAGAATCTTCTATACTTCAATATTTTCATATAATCTCATTGAAAAAAAAAACAACTAACAATGAAAGCTAGGTGGTCTCGTCTGATCTTTTTGCACTCCAGCAGCTGATGATCCAATTAGAGTTGTCATTTAGCTATGTCTAGATGATTTTTTTTGAAATCAAAAGAAACAATAGATACTTTGCATCATTGGTTAGTACGTTTTTACATCACGAACAATTGTCAGAAAAAATCGCATAACGTTTGCGTTAGTCATAAAGGAACCTGAAACTTATGCTTTTTTAATGAACTACTCGTGTCAGCTGGTCAGCTCCTACAATTTCTCAGACATCAGCTGTTGGAGCGCACAAGTAGCAAACAAAGCCACCTAACTTTTTGGTGTCAGCTATACAAAATTAGATCTCAAAATATACATGTAGATCTACTTTTTAAAAATATTGAAATATCGTATATAGCTTTGAGATGAATTCATGTTATTGAATTAAATTCAATGGGCTTGTATTTTCTTGAATGTTTCTTCTTGAAAAGAATTGTTCAATGGATACTGGATAAGCAGCTTGATGTTATTTTTTGGAAGTTTACAGATCATTTGGTATATGATTTGAACGTATTTAATTCAGTAGTTTCCGTCAAATAAACAAAATTGCAGATTCCAAACATTGGAAAACAGGCATAACCTGAGAAGGGATTCAAAATTTATTGAGCCCAGAATTTGTAGACCTAATGTGGACCTTTTTCCCAAATTTCAACATTTTCTGACAATTGGCTATCGAAAAATCTAAGAAACACTAATAAAAATCCGAGAAATAGTAAAACGCTAATATTGAGCGTTAACCTTGAGAAGTATATCGGACATAGTTTGAAACTTGATTCAATATCTTCTAAATTAGTTCATCTATAATCTCTCTGAACAATTGAATTTACATTAAGGATTGGTCGTATCAAGGCGGAAGATATGCAACCCGCAACGCATATACAATTTTGAAAAACTGATTAGGTACTGGCGTAATGTAGAACCGATTAAAAAAATATTTTCACACATTTCTAGACCTTATCTGAACCTGCCCACCAAATATCAACATTTTCTACCAATTGATTCTTGAAAAATAGAGAAAACGCCGAAAAACTGTAGAAAAACTTAAATATTTGGCGTATCCTTATGAAGTTTTTGAAATCCTTTCTTAGTATGCGTCTAACAGTCCAACCAAACTTGCCTGCCAAGTTCTGGATTTTTAGTTCTGCTGATGGGTGAGTGAGTGTCATTTCGCTCTTATATATAGAGATTTTAAAAGTAAATAGATCCTAACAAAAAGTGTATAATGCTAACCTTATAATGTGAGATCGGAATTTTGCAAATGTTCTGTAAAACAGGGAATAGGCTGACGCCAAAAAGTTGTACGGTCTCGTCTGTCTCTTGTGCATGACGTAACCTACTAACAGCTGATGTAAAGTATCTATTGTCACTTATGATTTGAAAAAATAAACATCCAGGCATAGCTAAATGACAACTCTTATTGACAACTGCACAATCCTTATGTTTTAGAAACACAAGTCGATCATATGGAAAGAGATGAAAATATGATTTCGTCTGATTCCATATGATCATATAACTATTATGGTGTAATACCGGCCTTAGTAGATGCTATAATTCTGTTGCTAATCAAACTTCTTCACTTTGCTTCAGGTGAAAATTAAGGATGACATGAAAGTAAAAAATCTGTGGAATTCCATCTGTAGCCTCTAGATGATGTTCCACCCACCTTCCGATTCTGAGACAAATAGTCTGTGAAAAGCAACTTGTCTCTTTCTCCTCCACATCTTCACATCTCAAGTTTCCAGAAATTTGAAAGGTAACTAACTATAAAATAATTGAATTTTTGTTGATCTCAAGCTATGCCTACTTATCAGTTCAATATTAATTTTCAAGTCATTCGAAAAAAAATCATTGCTACTGTATTTTTTTGTATCTATGTTGATAAATATACAAATATAATCACAGTACCCTTCAAGTATTTCATCTTGTACTAAAAGGGTACTGTTGCTTCGATTTGTATTTATTAACATACATTGAGAAAGTCGTAGTCCTTGACAACAAGGAAACATTTTAGGTGTAGTCTGTCCAAGCAAAGAAGACCCTCTGGCAAGATGGTAGAATGACTCAAGTTCGATCAATATAGGTTCAAAAATTATCAATTTGATCTCAAATTGTAGGAAACAATTTGATCTACTATTGAGACCACATTTATAGTTCTTGGACAAATATTGACCTAGCTGGAGTAATTTTCCCATATTGCCCGAGCGTCTTCTTTGCTTGGACAGACTATAACTTGAGACGCAAAGCTGACGCCACGAAGCTAGGCAGTTAGTGAGGGACTGTTATCAATTTTTCAGCTCTGTCAGGACAGTCTGAGAGCTGCCTGTATATTAGTACAGCTGGAGAAGCTCTCGTTCCGATTTACTCTCGCAGACAGCTCGCCGGCTGTCCAGGCAGAGCTGAGAATTGATATCAGTCATTCGCCAACCGTCTAACTTCGACGTGTCACGTATATGTAAAGTCTAACCAAGCAAAGAAGACCCTCTGGCAAGATGGGAAAATGACTCCAGCTCGGTCAATATTTGTTCAAGAATTGAAAATGTGATCTCGATGGAAGATCAAATTGTTTCCTACAATTGAGATCAAATCAATAATTTTTGAACCATTACTGACCGAGCTGAAGTAATTCTCCCATCTTGCCAGAGGGTCTTCTTTTCTTGGACAGTCTATAAAATGAGAAGTCGGTATCCTGCTCACCTGAATGGCAATCAAAATCGAATAAATTTGAATTATTATTGACCATTTGAGCATTGTATGCTATGCTCTGCTATGTTTTTAAATATTTCAGATTAAAAACGATATAATCAACTTCTATACATATTCAATAATTTGTGTTAGTTAACAATATATTGATTCTAAGATGATGGTGATGATGACTGATGATGATTATTGATGACTGATGATGATAATAATAATGAAGCAATTATTTGTTTTGGCGGTTTGGGCGGAAGCAGCTCAGCGGTGTTAGTTCTTTGAACTGACAACAGAGCGCAGCACATCTGGACCACGCCTATTGAATAATGCTCTACTGTACAAACCAGAGGTTAGTTGAAGTTTATTGTTTTTGATAAAGTTTTTTTATTATCATATAGAAAAGTAAAATAAATTGAATAATCGAGCGAAACATAAGAAACTACGTTCAATAGACCTCGAAATATTGAATATAGAACAGTACCAATATATGATAAACCAACTCAATTATTTTATTGATGTCCAAGCAAAGAAGACCCTCTGCAAGATGGGGAAAAGACACAAGCTTGGTCAATATTGGTTCAAAAATTATCAATTTGATCTCAATTTTTAGGAAACGATTTCATCCACAATTGAGACCACATTTATCATTCTTGAACAAATATTGACTAAGCTGGAGTCATTTTCCCGTCTTGCCAGAGGCTCTTCTTTGCTTGGACAGACTATAGTTGTTCATAATTCTGTTACTATAGTCTGTCCAAGCAAAGAAGACATTCTGGTAAGATGGGAAAATTACTCCAGACCGGTCAATATTGGTTCAAAAATTATCAAATTTGTCTCAAATTGTAGTGCAGAATTTTTTCTAGAATTTGACACCAAATTTTTAATCTTTTTACCAATATTGACCGAGCTGGAGTCATTTTCCCATCTCGCCAGAATGTCTTCTTGGCTTGGACAGGACAGACTATATCATCGATTTCTATCAATGAGGCCTTGCTATTTTTTTGTATTATACATTATTTTATTACCAGTAACTCATGTAATGATTTTTTCTGTAATTTTTAATGTGTTAATAATGTACACTTTATTCTTGTGGATTTATATTCATGTATTGTATAAAATAATGTAAGAAAATAAATATAAAATAAATTCAATACAGCAATGTAAATAAATATGTGGTTTTTGAGACGGCAACTTTATGATCATAAATGAATAGGTAGAGAATATGTGTAATAATTATGAACACAACCTTTATTTTAATTATTCTATTAAAATTTGGAAAAGGCGTTTTTGTGTTTGTCTGTGTTTATATCGGATAAGTAATGTATTCTCTCAAATTAATGAAGCATTATTCATCAATTGATTGTTTTCTGTTTGTAGGAATCCTGATACTTCATACTTGAAGAAAGAAATTAATCTGCAATTTTCCCAATTCACGAAAGAATGGTTTTGCTAAACCGTTAACGAAAGGAATGTTCCCAAGTAATTGCTAATAAATGAAATACTAAGACAGGTAAATATAGTGATAAGAATGAGAGAAGAAAGTGTAGTATAGAAAATGGGGCCGTAATTATTAATAAGATTTTGTTATTTTTACTAAAATTAGCATTTTTAGAAGTTGAAAATCAACGTATTGTTGAAATGTTTCAAAGCATACTGGACGCAGTAAAACTGTGATAATATTAGAGTATTAGTACTGTATTAGATGCACCAATGTGATAGTATTAAATTTAGACTTATTATTGTTAATTGATTATAAAAAAACTCCCATCTACGGAGTGTTCGGACCTAAGCTCCTCCTCCATTTTGACGCCGCAGGCGGCTGTAGCCAATGGCAAGTAAGGTCATCATGCTGCAGCTGTTACTTTTTAGGTCACAGTCATGCTGGGAAAATCTGGGATACGCAAGCCTTTTACTTTTCAGGAAATCTAGCAAAATTTATATTGTGCGTGTGTTCTTTCAGCTGATAATTCAAACCTTTCATGGAAGATTTTTGGCGGCTATGTTGTGTTCTTTGTTCCACCTTCAACAAAAACAGCATAATTCTTCAAAAAGATTGAGTTTTTATTAGAATTCCAAGTACCTACAGTAATATTATATTAATTTCTTGCATATAATTTAAACTTCATATATTAGGTTATACAGGGTGTTTCAGGAGGAATGTGCAATACTTCTCAGGCTGATTCCTCACACCAAGTAGACAAAAAAGTTCCATGGGACCATCCCCCAAAAACGCTTTGTTACCGAGATAACAATGGCGGAAAATTGAGATTTTTCAAAATATATTAATTTTTCTAAATTTTTTAGAGAGCTTTAGTAAGGTTCTCATTGATAATTGATTCCTATACATAAATTAGCTGGGAAATCAATGAAACCAGTTTCCAAGTTTGTAACGGTTATTGAGATAATTGGGAAAAATATGCTAGAAAACGCCATTTTTCAACAATAAGGGTTATAACTGGATAAGGAATCATAAAATTGTATTTTTTATTAATGGAAGTTGAAGAGAGTTGGATTCTAAAGAAAAAGTTGAATGGCGGCGATTGTGCAAATCTTACCCAAATCTCAGAAATGGCGATCAAAAAATCGAAAAATTGACAAAATGTAGCACAGAGTGATAAATTTGTGTTTAGTAGCGATTTTGCGATTTTTGATCGTCATTTCTGAGATTTGGGTAATGGAGTACACAATTGCCGCCGATTAAACTTTTTCTTTAGAATCCGACTCTCTTCAGCTTCCATTAATAAAAATACGCAATTTTGTATGCATTCCCTATCCAGTTATAACCCTTATTGTTGAAAAATGGCGTTTTCTAGCATATTTTTCCAAATATCTCAATAACCGTTAAAGTGCAAACCCCGGAACCGGAGTAACATTAATTCCTCGGCTAATTTTACATAGAGTATTATTTCAAGAACACTCACTAAAAGCCTCACTAAAAAATTAGAAAAATTAATTATATTTTGAAAAGATCTCAAATTTTCCGCCATTAGTTATCTCGGTAACAAAGCGTTTTTTGAGATGGTCCCATGGAACTTTTTTGTCTACTTTGGTGTGAGGAAGTCAGCCTGAAAAAGTATTTGCATTTTTCATTCTCCTGAAACACCCTGTATACTTGAGTATTTGTAGTATGATAGTGTGTAGTTGAATGAGTTTGAAATTCCCGGCTAAAACTGAGCAGTCAAAATGATAACAAAAATATTATTATGAAAGATTCTGAATCAACTATAATTCTGTCAAGTGATATTGATTATAATCATTCATTATTCTTGTTGTTGGAACAATGTGAATTTTGCCGATCAACAAATAATAACCATTAAAACATCAATATTTTTAATGCCGCTTGAATCCAATATCGATGAAGGAACTTCTACGTTCAGGCGATAGCTTGTGAGCAAGGTCCGGATCATGACGATCAGAAACCTCGAGGGCGCGAAGCTTAGGTCCGAACAATCAGTAGACGGAGTACCGTTTAGTTTACTCGCCAATTATCAACTGTTGAACATTTTGTATAATAATAGCCTTTATCAGGACTTTTGTTGAACTCGCATTTTTTATTAGATTAGTGAATTATTTATCTGGACTACCATAACTATCCAAATTAAGGCGGTTGATGGATGGCTTTTTTCAATTCTCAGCTCTATAAAGGACAGTCTGAAGTTATCTTGGAGAGCGAATTAGTATAGCTGGGGACACTTTTGGTTCGTTTGTACTCTCGCAGACAGCTCGCCGACGCTGTCCTGACAAGAGCTGAATTGATAACAGACATTCGCCAACCGTCTAACCTTGCGCCAGCTATACTGGATCAGATGTGATGTTATAGTCTGTCCAAGCAAAGAAGACATTCTGGCAAGATGGGAAAATGACTACAGCTCGGTCAATATTGGTTTGAAAATCATAAATTTAGTCTCAAATTGTGGAAATATTCAGGGCCCTGGCTTATAAAGATTTACAGCTTGTTTTCTGATGAAAAAGCAAGTGATTGAGGGTAATAAGATTCACCAATAAAACCTCTCGATTTACAATGTTCCAAATTTTGGAAAGGATCAGCTGTTGAATCAACGATCAGCCAAAACTCACTAGAAGACCCTAACATTCAAATCAAAAAAGGCCGCGATGGTTTTGAGTGGAATAGGAAATCCCATGTATTACTTTATTCTTTCTCTACAATTGCGACTTGGTTTCCAAATATTTTAAAAGGATGAATGAAGTGATGAATGAGGTTTAAGATGTAGGTTATATGTCTATGTAAATTGGTTCAGACAGAAAAATTCACGACTATCGCTGTTCCAAACTCGCATCATCGCGGCCATTTTAGATTACAAGGCTAGGGTCTTCTGACTTGGTTTGTTTATGATTTTGTTTGTAGGTTATGATAATATTTTAGCGACAATAATGATTCCTGTTAAAATCTCACTTTATAAAAATAATGATTGATATTTATTATTAAATATATTCATAATAATAAATCAATTTATATATCAAAATCATTCTGGAATTAGGAGCAAAGTTTTGGTTTTTCCGATATTCTATTTACTTGAGGCAAATTCGTTTCATGTCATTTTTTTTAATCAGCTGAAACTGTAGAATTTGCTTTTTATTAGAAACGTTTATGAGACAGAAACGCCCATAAAATCCACGAATTATGAGTAATGTGGATTGTAAAATGTTTATAAGCCAGGAGCCCTGATCTACAATTTGAAATAAAATATGATTTTTTAATTAATATTGAATAAGCTGGAGTAGATTTTCCCCATCTTGTCAGAATGTCTTCTTTGCTTGGACAGACCACTGCACACTTGTTACGATCATTCTTGAATATTGGATTGAATTCAAGCTTATCATTTTCACATTTTTTCTTGAGAATTTTTATTCCAAATAATGAATCTGCTGTCTCATCATCATTTTTTTATTTTTATAAGAAGAAGTTAGTAAGTACCTGAACAGCATACCAAGGTTCCCATGAGACCAAATCTATTACTAGAAAAAGAAGACATTCTGGCAAGATGGAAAAATGACTCCAGCTTGATCAATATTGGTTCAATAATTGTAAATTTATTCTCAAATTGTAGAGCAGAATTATTTCTTCAATTTGAGACCATATTTGTGAAAAAAATCTGCACTACAATTTGAGACAAATTTGATAATTTTTGAACCAATGGTCAATATTGGTTATGGAGTAATTTTCCCATCTTACAGATATCTACTATGAAACAGAATCATGAACAACCATAGTATGTCCAAACAAAGAAGGAACCTCATGGCAAGATTGGAAGGAAATGACTCCATCTTAGTCAATATTTGTTCCAAGAATGATAAATGTTTTTCTTAATTGTAGATGAAATTGTTTCCTAAAAATTGAGATCAAATTGATAATTTTTGAACCAATAATTGACCGAGTTAGAGTCATTTTCTCATCTTGTCAGAATGTCTTCTTTGCTTGGACAGACTTCAATGCTAGTATAGTGTGTGATCATCTCAGGTACATAGCAAATTTATAGATTCATTATCTAATATCTTTGAATAGTATATTATATCTATAAACCTAGGTTTACAAGACTTCAAAGTAAAATTAGATATAGTCTGTCCAAGCAAAGAAGATCATCTGGCAAGATGGGAAAATGACTGAAGGTCGGTCAATATTGGTTAAAAAATTATTGATTTGGTCTCAACCGTAGGAAACATTCTTATCTACAATTTGAGACCAAATCATATTTTTTGAAGCAATATTGACCGAGCTGGAGTCATTTTCTCATCTTGCCATTGGGTCTTCTTTACTTGGACAGACTATAAAAGAGATAAAATCATCGGAGTATAGTTCTGCGGTCTCTTAAGATCGAATCTTTCTTTTATATTAGTGCCTTATCAGAAGACAATAAAGACTTGTGGTCAATATTATTATAAGAATATAGAACTTTAATAATTATTTTTTGGATGAGGTTGGTTGCAATTTGTATCATTTTAGCATCAGACTATTGTTGTATATTTATATTTCCTTGTTAGTTTCAAATAAACCATTAGGATAAAATAAATTTTAATGCCTTAATTCCCAAAGTTTTGTAATTGTTCTATCTATCATCGTTAGGTAGGTAACGTAAAATACATTTTATAAAATATATTTTATATAAGTACCATTAATGGATTTGTTACGCTGTATATTGTTGCTGTTGTTACTTAACTATTTGAAACAATAATTGATGTGTTGACTCCATATATTTAGGTCTCAGATGATATTTACAATTAATTATTTTTGACTGATTTTGTTATCTATGGATATTATTATGAAACTGTATTATGTTTTCACCAATGTATTTTAAAACTTATGTATAAACTTATCATTATTAGCTAGGTTTTTGGTATGACTTGTTGAATTAATGTAGTTGACAGTTGAAACTGTATTTTGTTTAATTTGAATACAAGCTAAGCTTTTTATTATTATGTGGTCTCTTATTCAATGAGTTTTCCGTTGAAGTATAGTTTTCTAGAATACATTAATGATAAGGTATGCAGAAAGCCAGTATTAATTTGCGTCTTGACGTATAGTCTGTCCAAGCAAAGAAGACATTCTAGCAAATTTGGAAAATGACTCCAGCTCTTTTAATAATAGTTGAAAAAGTGTGAATGTGGTCTCAAATTGTAGACTATGTTTCCTAAATTTGAGAAAGAATTTATAATTTTTGAACCAATATTGACCGAGCTGGAGTCTTTTCCCATATTGCCAGAATGTCTTCTTTGCTTGGACAGACTATTGCATTCCCAAGCGGCAGCTCGAGCTGTCCGGCTCTATCTGCGCTGCTCTAGCTACACAACTCTATTCACATAACTATATTGTAAATATTCACTTTGTTATTAGGGTTACTATTGTACAATAAATAATAATAGTAGGTGCCCTTTCAAGTCATTTTCGAGTGAAATTCATTTGAAAAGGATACTTTTCAATCTTATTATACATAATGTATTATTTATTTTTCATTGTTATACATTTATTCATTATTATTAATTTAATAATTATAATACTTTACATTTATTATACATTAGTAGCCCTAATAACAACTACCGAACTCAATCTTGAACCAGTCTACCGAATTTCAAAATTTTCTGCAGATTGGTTCTTGAAAAATTTAAGAAAACGCAGAAAAAAACTATAGGAAAACAGTATTATTAGGTGTATCCTTGGGAAGTTCCAAAAATGCATTCTTAAGGCACGTATCGACTGTATCGAGTGCGAGGCAATCGCAGCGAGACACGACATCTGCCTCGAGTCGAGGCATGTGGCTTTAACCACGTATGCTCGCTGCGAGCACGCGAACCAAGAGCCAAATTACAATTTGGAGGTTAGTTTATAGTACTGGCAGTGAATACAATGTCTACGTTATTCATTAGATGTTACAATGGTCAATATTAGTAAATAAAAAATGTTTATTATTGTCTATTAAAACTTTCTGTACCCAAATAGAATTCTAGATTATAGTTTTTGAACAAATTTTGATCAAGCAGTAATAGTTCAAAAATTACAAATTTTGTCTCAAATAGTAGAAAACATTCTGATCCACAATTTGAGACCTAGTTTATAGTTTTTGAACAAATTTTGATCAAGCAGTAATAGTTCAAAAATTACAAATTTTGTCTCAAATGGTAGAAAACATTCTTATCCACAATTTGAGACCGAGTTTATAATTTCTGAACAAATTTTGATCGAGCAGTAATAGTTCAAAAATTACAAATTTTTTTTCAAATGGTAGAAAACATTCTGATCCACAATTTGAGACCGAGTTTATAGTTTTTGAACAAATTTTGATCAAGCAGTAATAGTTCAAAAATTACTAATTTTGTCTCAAATAGTAGAAAACATTCTGATCCACAATTTGAGACCAAGTTTATAGTTTTTGAACAAATTTTGATCAAGCAGTAATAGTTCAAAAATTACAAATTTTGTCTCAAATAGTAGAAAACATTCTGATCCACAATTTGAGACCGAGTTTATAGTTTTTGAACAAATTTTGATCCAGCAGTAATAGTTCAAAAATTACAAATTTTGTCTCAAATGGTAGAAAACATTCTTATCCACAATTTGAGACCGAGTTTATAGTTTTTGAACAAATTTTGATTGAGCAGTAATAGTTCAAAAATTACAAATTTTGTCTCAAATGGTAGAAAACATTCTTATCCACAATTTGAGACCAAGTTTATAGTTTTTGAACAAATTTTGATCAAGCAGTAATAGTTCAAAAATTACAAATTTTGTCTCAAATGGTAGAAAACATTCTGATCCACAATTTGAGACCAAGTTCATAGTTTTTGAACAAATTTTGACCGAGCTGGTCGGTCAATAATAGTTTAAAAATGACAAATTTTGACCGACTTCAGCTCGGTCATTAATAGTTCAAAAATTACAATTTTTTCAAATAGTAGAAAACATTCTGATCCACAATTTGAGACCGAGTTTATAGTTTTTGAACAAATTTTGATCGAGCAGTAATAGTTCAAAAATTACAAATTTTGTCTCAAATAGGTAGAAAACATTCTTATCCACAATTTGAGACCGAGTTTATAGTTTTTGAACAAATTTGATTGAGCAGTAATAGTTCAAAAATTACAAATTTTGTCTCAAATGGTAGAAAACATTCTTATCCACAATTTGAGACCAGTTTCATAGTTTTTGAACAAATTTTGAGATCAGCAGTAATAGTTCAAAAATTACAAATTTTGTCTCAAATAGTAGAAAACATTCTGATCCACAATTTGAGACCGAGTTTATAGTTTTTGAACAAATTTTGATCGAGCAGTAATAGTTCAAAAATTACAAATTTTGTCTCAAATAGTAGAAAACATTCTGATCCACAATTTGAGACCGAGTTTATAGTTTTTGAACAAATTTTGATCCAGCAGTAATAGTTCAAAAATTACAAATTTTGTCTCAAATAGTAGAAAACATTCTGATCCACAATTTGAGACCGAGTTTATAGTTTTTGAACAAATTTTGATCAAGCAGTAATAGTTCAAAAATTACAAATTTTGTCTCAAATAGTAGAAAACATTCTGATCCACAATTTGAGACCGAGTTTATAGTTTTTGAACAAATTTTGATCAAGCAGTAATAGTTCAAAAATTACAAATTTTGTCTCAAATGGTAGAAAACATTCTTATCCACAATTTGAGACCGAGTTTATAGTTTTTGAACAAATTTTGATCAAGCAGTAATAGTTCAAAAATTACAAATTTTGTCTCAAATAGTAGAAAACATTCTTATCCACAATTTGAGACCAAGTTTATAGTTTTTGAACAAATTTTGACAAGCAGTAATAGTTCAAAAATGCCAAATTTTGTCTCAAATAGTAAAAAACATTCTGATCCACAATTTGAGACCGAGTTTATAGTTTTTGAACAAATTTTGATCAAGCAGTAATAGTTCAAAAATTACAAATTTTGTCTCAAATAGTAGAAAACATTCTTATCCACAATTTGAGACCGAGTTTATAGTTTTTGAACAAATTTTGATCAAGCAGTAATAGTTCAAAAATTACAAATTTTGTCTCAAATAGTAGAAAACATTCTGATCCACAATTTGAGACTGAGTTTATAGTTTTTGAACAAATTTTGATCGAGCAGTAATAGTTCAAAAATTACAAATTTTGTCTCAAATGTAGAAAACATTCTGATCCACAATTTGAGACCGAGTTTATAGTTTTTGAACAAATTTTGATCGCAGTAATAGTTCAAAAATTACAAATTTTGTCTCAAATAGTAGAAAACATTCTGATCCACAATTTGAGACCAAGTTTATAGTTTTTGAACAAATTTTGATCAAGCAGTAATAGTTCAAAAATTACAAATTTTGTCTCAAATAGTAGAAAACATTCTGATCCACAATTTGAGACCGAGTTTATAGTTTTTGAACAAATTTTGATCGAGCAGTAATAGTTCAAAAATTACAAATTTTGTCTCAAATGGTAGAAAACATTCTTATCCACAATTTGAGACCGAGTTTATAGTTTTTGAACAAATTTTGATCGAGCAGTAATAGTTCAAAAATTACAAATTTTGTCTCAAATAGTAGAAAACATTCTGATCCACAATTTGAGACCGAGTTATAGATTTTTGAACAAATTTTGATCGAGCAGTAATAGTTCAAAAATTACAATTTTTTCAAATGGTAGAAAACATTCTGATCCACAATTTGAGACCGAGTTTATAGTTTTTGAACAAATTTTGATCAAGCAGTAATAGTTCAAAATTACTAATTTTGTCTCAAATAGTAGAAAACATTCTGATCCACAATTTGAGACCAAGTTTATAGTTTTTGAACAAATTTTGATCAAGCAGTAATAGTTCAAAAATTACAAATTTTGTCTCAAATAGTAGAAAACATTCTGATCCACAATTTGAGACCGAGTTTATAGTTTTTGAACAAATTTTGATCCAGCAGTAATAGTTCAAAAATTACAAATTTTGTCTCAAATGGTAGAAAACATTCTTATCCACAATTTGAGACCGAGTTTATAGTTTTTGAACAAATTTTGATTGAGCAGTAATAGTTCAAAAATTACAAATTTTGTCTCAAATGGTAGAAAACATTCTTATCCACAATTTGAGACCAAGTTTATAGTTTTTGAACAAATTTTGATCAAGCAGTAATAGTTCAAAAATTACAAATTTTGTCTCAAATGGTAGAAAACATTCTGATCCACAATTTGAGACCAAGTTCATAGTTTTTGAACAAATTTTGACCGAGCTGGTCGGTCAATAATAGTTTAAAAATGACAAATTTTGACCGACTTCAGCTCGGTCATTAATAGTTCAAAAATTACAAATTTTTTCTCAAATAGTAGAAAACATTCTGATCCACAATTTGAGACCGAGTTTATAGTTTTTGAACAAATTTTGATCGAGCAGTAATAGTTCAAAAATTACAAATTTTGTCTCAAATGGTAGAAAACATTCTTATCCACAATTTGAGACCGAGTTTATAGTTTTTGAACAAATTTAGATTGAGCAGTAATAGTTCAAAAATTACAAATTTTGTCTCAAATGGTAGAAAACATTCTTATCCACAATTTGAGACCAAGTTCATAGTTTTTGAACAAATTTTGACCGAGCTGGTCGGTCAATAATAGTTTAAAAATTACAAATTTTGACCGACTCCAGCTCGGTCATTAATAGTTCAAAAATTACAAATTTTGTCTCAAATAGTAGAAAACATTCTGATCCACAATTTGAGACCGAGTTTATAGTTTTTGAACAAATTTTGATCGAGCAGTAATAGTTCAAAAATTACAAATTTTGTCTCAAATAGTAGAAAACATTCTGATCCACAATTTGAGACCGAGTTTATAGTTTTTGAACAAATTTTGATCCAGCAGTAATAGTTCAAAAATTACAAATTTTGTCTCAAATGGTAGAAAACATTCTGATCCACAATTTGAGACCGAGTTTATAGTTTTTGAACAAATTTTGATCGAGCAGTAATAGTTCAAAAATTACAAATTTTGTCTCAAATAGTAGAAAACATTCTGATCCACAATTTGAGACCGAGTTTATAGTTTTTGAACAAATTTTGATCGAGCAGTAATAGTTCAAAAATTACAAATTTTGTCTCAAATAGTAGAAAACATTCTGATCCACAATTTGAGACCGAGTTTATAGTATTTGAACAAATTTTGATCGAACAGTAATAGTTCAAAAATTACAAATTTTGTCTCAAATAGTAGAAAACATTCTTATCCACAATTTGAGACTGAGTTTATAGTTTTTGAACAAATTTTGATCAAGCAGTAATAGTTCAAAAATTACAAATTTTGTCTCAAATAGTAGAAAACATTCTGATCCACAATTTGAGACCGAGTTTATAGTTTTTGAACAAATTTTGATCAAGCAGTAATAGTTCAAAAATTACAAATTTTGTCTCAAATGGTAGAAAACATTCTGATCCACAATTTGAGACCGAGTTTATAGTTTTTGAACAAATTTTGATCGAGCAGTAATAGTTCAAAAATTACAAATTTTGTCTCAAATAGTAGAAAACATTCTGATCCACAATTTGAGACCGAGTTTATAGTTTTTGAACAAATTTTGATCGAGCAGTAATAGTTCAAAAATTACAAATTTTGTCTCAAATGGTAGAAAACATTCTGATCCACAATTTGAGACCGAGTTTATAGTTTTTGAACAAATTTTGATCGAGCAGTAATAGTTCAAAAATTACAAATTTTGTCTCAAATAGTAGAAAACATTCTTATCCACAATTTGAGACCGAGTTTATAGTTTTTGAACAAATTTTGATCAAGCAGTAATAGTTCAAAAATTACAAATTTTGTCTCAAATAGTAGAAAACATTCTGATCCACAATTTGAGACCGAGTTTATAGTTTTTGAACAAATTTTGATCAAGCAGTAATAGTTCAAAAATTACAAATTTTGTCTCAAATAGTAGAAAACATTCTTATCCACAATTTGAGACCGAGTTTATAGTTTTTGAACAAATTTTGATCAAGCAGTAATAGTTCAAAAATTACAAATTTTGTCTCAAATAGTAGAAAACATTCTGATCCACAATTTGAGACCAAGTTTATAGTTTTTGAACAAATTTTGATCAAGCAGTAATAGTTCAAAAATTACAAATTTTGTCTCAAATGGTAGAAAACATTCTTATCCACAATTTGAGACCAAGTTTATAGTTTTTGAACAAATTTTGACCGAGCTGGTCGGTCAATAATAGTTTAAAAATTACAAATTTTGACCGACTCCAGCTCGGTCATTAATAGTTCAAAAATTACAAATTTTGTCTCAAATAGTAGAAAACATTCTGATCCACAATTTGAGACCGAGTTTATAGTTTTTGAACAAATTTTGATCGAGCAGTAATAGTTCAAAAATTACAAATTTTGTCTCAAATAGTAGAAAACATTCTGATCCACAATTTGAGACCGAGTTTATAGTTTTTGAACAAATTTTGATCCAGCAGTAATAGTTCAAAAATTACAAATTTTGTCTCAAATAGTAGAAAACATTCTGATCCACAATTTGAGACCGAGTTTATAGTTTTTGAACAAATTTTGATCGAGCAGTAATAGTTCAAAAATTACAAATTTTGTCTCAAATGGTAGAAAACATTCTTATCCACAATTTGAGACCGAGTTTATAGTTTTTGAACAAATTTTGATCGAACAGTAATAGTTCAAAAATTACAAATTTTGTCTCAAATAGTAGAAAACATTCTTATCCACAATTTGAGACTGAGTTTATAGTTTTTGAACAAATTTTGATCAAGCAGTAATAGTTCAAAAATTACAAATTTTGTCTCAAATAGTAGAAAACATTCTGATCCACAATTTGAGACTGAGTTTATAGTTTTTGAACAAATTTTGATCAAGCAGTAATAGTTCAAAAATTACAAATTTTGTCTCAAATAGTAGAAAACATTCTGATCCACAATTTGAGACCGAGTTTATAGTTTTTGAACAAATTTTGATCAAGCAGTAATAGTTCAAAAATTACAAATTTTGTCTCAAATGGTAGAAAACATTCTGATCCACAATTTGAGACCGAGTTTATAGTTTTTGAACAAATTTTGATCGAGCAGTAATAGTTCAAAAATTACAAATTTTGTCTCAAATAGTAGAAAACATTCTGATCCACAATTTGAGACCAAGTTTATAGTTTTTGAACAAATTTTGATCAAGCAGTAATAGTTCAAAAATTACAAATTTTGTCTCAAATAGTAGAAAACATTCTGATCCACAATTTGAGACCGAGTTTATAGTTTTTGAACAAATTTTGATCCAGCAGTAATAGTTCAAAAATTACAAATTTTGTCTCAAATGGTAGAAAACATTCTTATCCACAATTTGAGACCGAGTTTATAGTTTTTGAACAAATTTTGATTGAGCAGTAATAGTTCAAAAATTACAAATTTTGTCTCAAATGGTAGAAAACATTCTTATCCACAATTTGAGACCAAGTTTATAGTTTTTGAACAAATTTTGATCAAGCAGTAATAGTTCAAAAATTACAAATTTTGTCTCAAATGGTAGAAAACATTCTGATCCACAATTTGAGACCAAGTTTATAGTTTTTGAACAAATTTTGACAATAGTTTAAAAATGACAAATTTTGACCGACTTTCGGTCATTAATAGTTCAAAAATTACAAATTTTGTCTCAAATAGTAGAAAACATTCTGATCCACAATTTGAGACCGAGTTTATAGTTTTTGAACAAATTTTGATCGAGCAGTAATAGTTCAAAAATTACAAATTTTGTCTCAAATGGTAGAAAACATTCTGATCCACAATTTGAGACCGAGTTTATAGTTTTTGAACAAATTTAGATTGAGCAGTAATAGTTCAAAAATTACAAATTTTGTCTCAAATGGTAGAAAACATTCTTATCCACAATTTGAGACCAAGTTTATAGTTTTTGAACAAATTTTGACCGAGCTGGTCGGTCAATAATAGTTTAAAAATTACAAATTTTGACCGACTCCAGCTCGGTCATTAATAGTTCAAAAATTACAAATTTTGTCTCAAATAGTAGAAAACATTCTGATCCACAATTTGAGACCGAGTTTATAGTTTTTGAACAAATTTTGATCGAGCAGTAATAGTTCAAAAATTACAAATTTTGTCTCAAATAGTAGAAAACATTCTGATCCACAATTTGAGACCGAGTTTATAGTTTTTGAACAAATTTTGATCGAGCAGTAATAGTTCAAAAATTACAAATTTTGTCTCAAATAGTAGAAAACATTCTGATCCACAATTTGAGACCGAGTTTATAGTTTTTGAACAAATTTTGATCGAGCAGTAATAGTTCAAAAATTACAAATTTTGTCTCAAATAGTAGAAAACATTCTGATCCACAATTTGAGACCGAGTTTATAGTTTTTGAACAAATTTTGATCAAGCAGTAATAGTTCAAAAATTACAAATTTTGTCTCAAATAGTAGAAAACATTCTGATCCACAATTTGAGACCGAGTTTATAGTATTTGAACAAATTTTGATCGAACAGTAATAGTTCAAAAATCACAAATTTTGTCTCAAATAGTAGAAAACATTCTTATCCACAATTTGAGACTGAGTTTATAGTTTTTGAACAAATTTTGATCGAGCAGTAATAGTTCAAAAATTACAAATTTTGTCTCAAATAGTAGAAAACATTCTGATCCACAATTTGAGACCGAGTTTATAGTTTTTGAACAAATTTTGATCAAGCAGTAATAGTTCAAAAATTACAAATTTTGTCTCAAATGGTAGAAAACATTCTTATCCACAATTTGAGACCGAGTTTATAGTTTTTGAACAAATTTTGATCAAGCAGTAATAGTTCAAAAATTACAAATTTTGTCTCAAATAGTAGAAAACATTCTGATCCACAATTTGAGACCGAGTTTATAGTTTTTGAACAAATTTTGATCGAGCAGTAATAGTTCAAAAATTACAAATTTTGTCTCAAATAGTAGAAAACATTCTGATCCACAATTTGAGACCGAGTTTATAGTTTTTGAACAAATTTTGATCGAGCAGTAATAGTTCAAAAATTACAAATTTTGTCTCAAATAGTAGAAAACATTCTTATCCACAATTTGAGACCGAGTTTATAGTTTTTGAACAAATTTTGATCGAGCAGTAATAGTTCAAAAATTACAAATTTTGTCTCAAATAGTAGAAAACATTCTGATCCACAATTTGAGACCGAGTTTATAGTTTTTGAACAAATTTTGATCAAGCAGTAATAGTTCAAAAATTACAAATTTTGTCTCAAATAGTAGAAAACATTCTTATCCACAATTTGAGACCGAGTTTATAGTTTTTGAACAAATTTTGATCAAGCAGTAATAGTTCAAAAATTACAAATTTTGTCTCAAATAGTAGAAAACATTCTGATCCACAATTTGAGACCAAGTTTATAGTTTTTGAACAAATTTTGATCAAGCAGTAATAGTTCAAGAATTACAAATTTTGTCTCAAATGGTAGAAAACATTCTTATCCACAATTTGAGACCAAGTTCATAGTTTTTGAACAAATTTTGACCGAGCTGGTCGGTCAATAATAGTTTAAAAATGATAAATTTTGACCGACTTCAGCTTGGTCATTAATAGTTCAAAAATTACAAATTTTGTCTCAAATGGTAGAAAACATTCTTATCCACAATTTGAGACCGAGTTTATGATTTCTGAACAAATTTTGATCGAGCAGTAATAGTTCAAAAATTACAAATTTTGTCTCAAATAGTAGAAAACATTCTGATCCACAATTTGAGACCGAGTTTATAGTTTTGAACAAATTTTGATCGAGCAGTAATAGTTCAAAAATTACAAATTTTGTCTCAAATGGTAGAAAACATTCTTATCCACAATTTGAGACCGAGTTTATAGTTTTTGAACAAAATTTTGATCGAGCAGTAATAGTTCAAGAATTACAAATTTTGTCTCAAATAGTAGAAAACATTCTGATCCACAATTTGAGACCAAGTTTATAGTTTTTAATAGTAGAAAATTCAATAGTTTTTAATAGTTCAAGAATTACAAATTTAGTCTCAAATAGTAGAAAACATTCTGATCCACAATTTGAGACCGAGTTTATAGTTCTTGAACAAATTTTGATCAAGCAGTAATAGTTCAAAAATTACAAATTTTGTCTCAAATAGTAGAAAACATTCTGATCTACAATTTGAGACCGAGATTATAGTTTTTGAACAAATTTTGATCGAGCAGTATTAGTTCAAAAATCACAAATTTTGTCTCAAATAGTAGAAAACATTCTGATCCACAATTTAAGACCGAGTTTATAGTTTTTGAACAAATTTTGATCAAGCAGTAATAGTTCAAAAATTACAAATTTTGTCTCAAATAGAAGAAAACATTCTGATCCACAATTTGAGACCGAGTTTATAGTTTTTGAACAAATTTTGATCGAGCAGTAATAGTTCAAAAATTACAAATTTTGTCTCAAATGTTAGAAAACATTCTTATCCACTATTTGAGACCGAGTTTATAGTTTTTGAACAAATTTTAATGAAGCAGTAATAGTTCAAAAATTACAAACTTTGTCTCAAATAGTAGAAAACATTCTGATCCACAATTAGAGACCGAGTTTATAGTTTTTGAACAAATTCTGACCGAGCTGGTCGGTCAATAATAGTTTAAAAATTACAAATTTTGACCGACTTCAGCTTGGTCATTAATAGTTCAAAAATCACAAATTTTGTCTCAAATAGTAGAAAACATTCTGATCCACAATTTGAGACCAAGTTTATAGTTTTTGAACAAATTTTGATCAAGCAGTAATAGTTCAAAAATTACAAATTTTGTCTCAAATAATAGAAAACATTCTGATCCACAATTTGAGACCGAGTTTATAGATTTTGAACGAATTTTGATCGAGCAGTAATAGTTCAAGAATCACAAATTTTGTCTCAAATAGTAGAAAACATTCTGATCCACATTTTGAGACCAAGTTTATAGTTTTTGAACAAATTTTGACCAAGCTGGTCGGTCAATAAAAGTTCAAAAATTACAAATTTTGATCGAATTCAGCTTGGTCATTAATAGTTCAAAAATCACAAAATTTGTCTCAAATTGTAGAAAACATTCTGTTCCACAATTTGAGACCAAGTTTATAGTTTTTGAACAAATTTTGATTGAGCAGTAATAGTTCAAAAATTACAAATTTTGTCTCAAATGGTAGAAAACATTCTGATCCACAATTTGAGACCAAGTTTATAGTTTTTGAACAAATTTTGATTGAGCAGTAATAGTTCAAAAATCACAAATTTTGTCTCAAATAGTAGAAAACATTCTGATCCACAATTTGAGACCGAGTTTATAGTTTTTGAACAAATTTTGATCAAGCAGTAATAGTTCAAGAATTACAAATTTTGTCTCAAATGGTAGAAAACATTCTTATCCACAATTTGAGACCAAGTTCATAGTTTTTGAACAAATTTTGACCGAGCTGGTCGGTCAATAATAGTTTAAAAATGATAAATTTTGACCGACTTCAGCTTGGTCATTAATAGTTCAAAAATTACAAATTTTGTCTCAAATGGTAGAAAACATTCTTATCCACAATTTGAGACCGAGTTTATATAGATTTTTGAACAAATTTTGATCGAGCAGTAATAGTTCAAAATTTAAATTTTGTCTCAAATAGTAGAAAACATTCTGATCCACAATTTGAGACCGAGTTTATAGTTTTTGAACAAATTTTGATCGAGCAGTAATAGTTCAAAAATTACAAATTTTGTCTCAAATGGTAGAAAACATTCTTATCCACAATTTGAGACCGAGTTTATAGTTTTTGAACAAAATTTTGATCGAGCAGTAATAGTTCAAGAATTACAAATTTTGTCTCAAATAGTAGAAAACATTCTGATCCACAATTTGAGACCAAGTTTATAGTTTTTAATACTAGAAAATTCAATAGTTTTTGATAGTTCAAGAATTACAAATTTAGTCTCAAATAGTAGAAAACATTCTGATCCACAATTTGAGACCGAGTTTATAGTTCTTGAACAAATTTTGATCAAGCAGTAATAGTTCAAAAATTACAAATTTTGTCTCAAATAGTAGAAAACATTCTGATCCACAATTTGAGACCGAGTTTATAGTTTTTGAACAAATTTTGATCGAGCAGTATTAGTTCAAAAATCACAAATTTTGTCTCAAATAGTAGAAAACATTCTGATCCACAATTTGAGACCGAGTTTATAGTTTTTGAACAAATTTTGATCGAGCAGTAATAGTTCAAAAATTACAAATTTTGTCTCAAATGTTAGAAAACATTCTTATCCACTATTTGAGACCGAGTTTATAGTTTTTGAACAAATTTTTGAGCAGTAATAGTTCAAAAATTACAAATTTTGTCTCAAATAGTAGAAAACATTCTGATCCACAATTTGAGACCGAGTTTATAGTTTTTGAACAAATTCTGATCAAGCAGTAATAGTTCAAAAATTACAAATTTTGTCTCAAATAATAGAAAACATTCTGATCCACAATTTGAGACCGAGTTTATAGTTTTTGAACGAACTTGATGAGAGAAAAGTTCA